>CAOLHI010003478.1:0-174306 GCA_948474755.1 Ctenosaura bakeri | reverse complement strand
AATAAGGGATTAGGGGACAGAATCTTGCCCTTCTCAGTAGGCTGAGACAAAAGCAAACTGCTACAGCCTCTCCTGGCTTATCTGTTCTTCCTCATTAATACCTTTGGCTACCTTGACTGCAATCTGATGTTGCTTGGCCACATGTGTCCCAATCCTCGTCTGTGAAATGTTGGAGAATATATGTCACTGCCTTCTTGCTCGTCAACTCTGCTTGACAAAGAAATATGCAAGAGAAAAAATAAGGAATAGCAGCAGCAGCTGGCAACAATGATGGCGAGGAGATAGGTTCACTGAGTGGACCCACTGCAGGTAAGTTGTTGAGAGGCCTCCGGAAACTGGAGCCAGCTCTGTCTAACAGGCATTCCTAACTGTAATGGCACTGCTTTAAGACTCCAGGGGCTGTTCTAATAGCCCACAATACCTCAGTGTTGTGCTGCTTGGAGAGGCAGTGTGGAAAATATATAAGCGTACTTGTCTGGTACTACTTAAAGAAAAAAAGATACAAGATGAACATAAGGCAGGCCTCAGCAGTGAACAGTGTTGCCAGGGAAGCCAGGCAGATCTTGGAAAAATAACTTTGTCAGACTAGATCTTCTAAAATTCCTTAGCCAACATGGACAATGGACAATGTTGTAGGCAAAAAGTTACTTTTCCAAACTCTGCCTAGGTACTGGTGGCAATCCTGTGCTTATCTTAAGAGCTATAGATTTAATAGTAAGACAATTGTAAGACTTCTCTTAAAACCAGTTTCCTCCAGATTGGAGACACAATACAGAAGCAGATGCATCCATATTCTTTTCTCACACACTGTCATATATTGGCCAGATAAGACTTTTAAAACCATTTCTGGTCCCTCCATAGCTTTGTCCAAGCTCTAGTAATAACCTTGCAGTTTCATCCCCAAATGTAATCTGAATCCAGGAGTAACTCTTTGTTGAATGATAATATGCAGGTCAGCAGTGTTTCAGAGGTCAGAAGGTCATGCTGAAACTCCATCTGTTTTAGTTCTCCTATGGAACCGTGAAAGTCCTTTTAAACTTCAAATGTTCTGTATCATTCCTGGCTTGCCAGTAATAGACAAAAACTGTGGTCTAGAAATGTCACATTTTTCTTCCCCTCCCCTTTTTTTCTTTGTTTTGATCTGCACTGGAGAAGCACCAACTTCGGGAGGAAAATTCAATTCAGCTGGAGGCAGGTCAGTGCAGAAGAGAAGCTTACAGTGGGTGCCTCCGGCCTATAAAAGGCCTATCCTACTGAGTACTGGCTCCAGGGCTTATTAAATACCAGCCATTTTTGACTAGTAAAAGACCAAACAAAATGTGAAGACTTTGTTTCCCTGCTCTTTGATGATTAAATTTGCTCTTAAGTGAGAGGTACTATTTATATAAACATATACTTATATGCACAAGCTGTCCTGAAGAATTAGCACATCTGCCTTCCTAAGGTTAAAAGCCACACATCATCTCATCACAAAAACTTTGGGACAGCCAACATCCACTTGAGCAGTTTAACATGGGAAAAAACTCCCCATGTATTTTTAGAGTTGTCCATATAAGGTCTCAAGCTCACTCTGTTCTCGCTGGTTTTTCAGCCAAGGACCAAAGTGGTCCAGCCAAAGATTATTGATGCATGGGCTTCCATACCTTACTTAATTAGCATCTCTCTTCTGACCAAATGAACTATATTTCTATCAAATACTAGAATGTATTGCTTGTTAATAATTATATCACTGGTGAAATATCTGATCTCTTCTTGAATACTAGTGGCTGGTGGCTTCCATGTTAGTGGAGATAATGAATTAGCTCTGGTATCCAATGTGATGAACTGATTTGGGGGGTAAGGTTCAGAACCTTGGATAGCTCCTTTAATCTCTGGAGTAAAACTCATACCAGATATGCTACCCCCAGTAACATGGAAGTCAGCAGTTGCCATTATTTTGAAATCAAATCCTGTAATGACCTCTTTGTATTCTGAGAAACAGTCATGAAAAGTCATGGAGCAATTGAAATCATCCACCCAACTTCCTTCCTCTCAATCCCTTCTCCTCTTTCTCTTCTACTCTGAGCATTTCTACATTATTTAAGGACATAGTCATCTTATTTTGGATCAGTATACAAAGAGATCTTGTAGTACCTTTGAAACTAACTGAGAGAAAGAAGTTGGTAGCATAAGCTTTCATAATCCAAGTCTATTTCATCAGATGCATGGAATTAACTACCTAGGGACAAACAATCTCTAACAATAAATTCCTACAGGGGTTCACACAGCACAGATAGGGAGATGAATACAAGACTTTGTCTGAAACCCGTATGCCAACTCTGCCCACACATCTACTCAGGAAATGTCATCCCAAGGACCTAATCACATCACCCACAATAATAGAGGTACTTCCACTTGCTCGTTCTCTAATGTGATATATGCCATTTTCTGTCAACAATGTCCTTCAGCACGCTACATTGGGCAACAGGACAGTCTCTGCACCAGAGGATAAACAGACATGAATCAGACATTAGGAATGAGAATACACAAAAACCAGTTGCAGAGACTTCAGTCTTCCTGGACATTCCATCTTGGACCTCAGAACAGCAGTCTTTGAACAAACAAACAAATAAACAAACAAACAAACAAACTTACACAGGAAAATTGGAAAGTGACACACGTGTTTTTTTTTTTAAGCAATGTTTACTTTCTCTTTTAACAAAAGACCTCTCCCAGGCCTAAAATGGTCTCCAAAGAGCATGGCAAAAGTGTGTCTGCCCCCATAGGACATTTAGGAAGAAAATTGCACTCTTTTTACACCTTGAATCATACGGGAATCATACGGGACTCATGGGCCTTACTTTGCCCATCCCGCTCCTGTATCATAGTCACCTATATAGTCACTCAAGTGGAATTCAAAATTCCCATTTCCAATTCATGTTCCACATATTGTAAAGAAACTTCAGGTGACTTTCTCTTTCCTAACCCTTTGAGAAAATATTGATGTAGTTCTTCATATGAACGCTATTGCTGCAAGACACATTTCATGCAAAGATGCAATGGAACAATTTACTAATCAATATATTTGCAATCTGTTAAAGTACAACTTATACCCTTACACAAAGCTTTCCATTTAGCAAAAAAATAACAACACTTTTTTTAAAAAAAAAAATGGTCGCTTTATTATGCAGCCCACCACAATTGTTTTACCCTCCCATTCCAGAAGCCTTTGACCTTTTAATGTTCCCATCTCTTTGCCCTTTCACCTCATACACGACAAAGCTGAGAAGCAAACTACTCAGTGCAAACTGCAGTGTTGTGATTAAGTGGAGTCCTACTAGCTATTATAGTCAATCTGCTGCTGATTAAGGGGCCTCTTTGCCCACAATTAATTTTCAGAGGCAAAAAGATGTTTGATGTTGAAAGACTTTGTTCATGTTAATTGTATATTTGTGGCATATTCTCAGGCCCTGTGGAAATGGACATTGCAAGCCCATCAATGGATATGGCTTATCTCAGTCTAGGCATTCTTCCCCCCCCTCACAATTCTGGTATTACATCAGACATCATTTGTGAGAATTGTGATAGTTGCTGCTGCTGTTCAGATCAGCCACATTCACACATCCTTTATCATTTGTTGTTATTGCTGTTGTTGTTGTGTGCCTTCAAGTCATTTCCAACTTATGGCAACCCTAAGGCAAGCAGGGTTTTCTTGGCAAGATTTATTCAGAGGGGACTTGGAAGGGCTGTCCATTTCAAAGTCCGGTTTAAGAAGAAAGAACATTCAGAACAAAGAGTCTGGACTTTGAGGTTTACCACCTGTAGTCATCATCAGGACAACAGACTGAGCAGACGCACAGGTCACAGTCTTTCCCATCATGGTGTTATGTACAGAAGTTCTGATTGTCCTCTGTAATGATTATTTATTAGTTTTAATAGATGTTTATATAATATGATTGGCAGTTGGTTGTTTTAATGTTTTTATCCACTCTCAGATTCTTATGAAGAGTGGGATGTCAATAGAGATAAACAGCTATTTAAATCATCATCTACCCATTCAGAGGGAGAATAGACAAAACACTCAGTATGCATTCAGCAGCAGTGCTCCCTCCAGTGGTGAAAATCTTCTGTTTGTTGTGGCCTGTAATTGTTCTTACCCATATAATTTGTATTTAGTCTGTTTTGTTTTGCCATCAGACACTGGAAGGGAAACACAGGCTTAATTTGCAAGTCCAGTTCTGAGGAAAACCCTTTATGAAAAGGCAAATGTGCCAATTACAGGGAATATGCATTTCCCTTACTAACTGATTAGGCCACCAGTCACAGATAGGATATAAATCAAATAAATGAATCTTAGCAATGATTTATATGCATACTTTATATGTTCACACTATTTATTTGTTATAAGTACAGTCCTCACTCCACATTTGCGAGTTTGACCTTTGTGAATTTGATTATTTGTGAGGCACGTACTTGCCTCCCCCTCCCCATTTTCCTCCTCCCAACCTTTGCGTTCCTCACCCTAGGCTTACTAGACTGATGGAAAGTTTTTTTTTTCCCTTTAGGGTAAGCAAAGCCCTCTCCCACTGCTGAAGGCATGACCTCTCAGCCATGTGGTTGCACATTCTTCTGTGCATTGGCTTCTGATTGGTCAGGTGCTCCTTTCTCAACATGGCCACTGGAAGTAATTAGCACTCCAAAACTCCCCACTTCTCTGTCTGAGGGGACAGTACTGGTAAGCCTTTTAGGGTGTTTTTTAGGTCTTCCCCCCTTCCCAACACTGGGGCAGAGGAATGAGACAGGGAAGCTCTGGAGGGGAATGGGAAGGGAATCACAGAGTGGTGGATAGCTATTCATGGTTTTTTCCCCACTTTTGTGAGGGTTCTGTGCCCCTAACCTTCACAAATGTGCAGGGGATAGTGTATTTATAAACTTGTTTTTAAGACCAAGGAGATGTTTGCATGGTTTCTGTGAAGTTATCTGCAAGATTCTGGCATCCTTCATGCTGTATTCTGGCATGACTCTGCAGCCATTTATCTACTTTTTTAAAAAAAAATCTGTACACTGCCTTCTGGCTCCCAACAGTAATGTATTCTTTCCAAGGGAAAGTAATGTATTCTGGGATTGAGCCAGTGGGCTTCTCAGGAGAAGCTGAAGATCCACATGATTGACAGCTCTTCTGGTTTCATAATACCAGCCCTGGAACTGGCTTCTGATCTCTGTCAATGATGGAGGTGGTATAGATCAATCTCTTCCCATTTGTACCAGTGTGTGAAGTTTGTACTGTACTTTAGTGAAGTACCCTTCCCTAAATGGCAGATCCCAGGATCCCATTGGATGTTGTCATACCAGTTAAAGTGGAATCATAGTACTATTACTGTGTGGTGTGAAAGAACCCAACAAAGCTTGAAGATAGTCCCAGAAATAAACTGGAAACAAAGGCAAATGAAATAAAATCAGAGCAATGTGAAACACTGAGAACCCATGCTGGAGATGCAGAGAAGTGAAAAGCAGATCAAGTTCCTCCTGAATTCTGAAGGGCTGTAATGATGGACACAGTCAAAAGTAAACCAGTATGTTCCCACCTGTCTGGCTGGCATGGGCAGGTAGCACAATGCCATTTTGCATTCAATGCAGGTTTCGAATAGCTATCAAATGTTGTGCCATGCACAGAGCATATTGCAGTTATCTCTCCCCATGGCCACAAGTACGTGAAGGGTGGTTCCTAGGTCCTGAAATCTAGATATTAGCACAGTGTCTGAATTAGGTGGGCTGATAGATAGTACACATTCTCATCAGAATAGCCTGAGATTCCATAGCAGCATTGATTTCAGAAGCACTATCAGACTGTGAAGGTGTTCAGAGGTGGGACAATATTCTCAGTCATAGTCAATCTGTATAACATATACACACATATAAATGTGGGCCCCCAACTGCCATCGATTTTCCTTGTCAGGAAGGATGCTGTACAAACATGTTTGTCCTCATTCAGTTGACCAAGGTACCAATACTAATTCAGAATGTAACTTATAGTGATTCCTAGGAGTGATAGCATAAGAACAATAGAAGTGGATATCACTAAAGTGTGGGTAACCGTACACTCCAGACTGCAACTTGATTTAACTCAGCAGCTTCTAGATGTTAATCAGCAGATTTGTAGCACTTTTCAATCTTACTAGTCAATTCTTAGGTGGAGGGAAATGATCCCCATCCCTGAATCCTAATCATCAAGCACTTCAGCCAGTTTAATGATCCACTTGTCAAAGGCCACTGAAAGCTTAAGAAGATCTAGAAGACAAGAATCTCAGCAGTCCTTCCACAGATGCAGATTTGGATGTGGTCTCAGTATCAAGGACAATCTAAAAGACACTGACACAACTAGAGAAAGGATGAGTGATCCAGGAATGCTTAGAGCTACATGCTCTGTCTGAGTTTATTGAAGTAAGGGAGAGTGGGTGAAAGTTGTCAAGGTCATTAACCAGCATGCAATGACAGGCCATTTCCCCTCCAGACCTGTAGGTCTGAATAATTCAAAATAATATGGGTCATGAAGCATACTTTCCGAAGCACTGGAAACCATGGAGCAAACACAGTTTCAACAAAAGGCTAATGATTCTTGTGGTTCACACTCTGCTTCAGCAGTGGCATTTAACTTGGACTGGATAGATATGATTTATCTGCAATCATGTCACAGCAAGCCATAGATGACCATATCTTCATGTAGCCAGACTCATGGCAAAACAAACCCATTCACCTCATGGAACAACTTCACCCAATAACACCCCACAGATAAAGTGATAATGGAGAAGAAAGAAATATTTGATGCTCTTTCAAACAAATATGGTAAGGATCTCCAAAATGGCCTTTGTGGCTTATTCTTCCTTTCTTTTCAGCCACTTGAACTGTAGAAAGTAAATCCTTCCTTTCAACTTCCATGACCTCAACTCTTTATAAATTAGGCCCTTTGTATAGGTAGTAGGAAATGATGCTTGGCAGTTATGGAGTTAGAAGCTCAGTCTTCACTCTAAAGATCAATAAAATCATCTGGAAAACAACAATTATGATTTCTCTCTGTACTGAATGATCTAGAGGTTTACTTCTGATCTTTCATTCAGTGTAGATGGGAACTGATATCTCCTTCAGAGGCCTCAGGCCATTAGATTGTTCATGGCTGGATCTAGACCAGGGCTCTACCATTATAAAATAAAATTTCATTATGATAGTGAGGGGCAGAATACCACCCCCAAGCAGGCTTAGTTGCCTCCCTTTCTTATTGAATTTATTTCAACATATATTCTGTATTGCTTATTTACCCACATCTGGCTGCTAGTTTTGTAGCTGCAACACGAGTATCACAAGAAAGAGGAGACAGTCATCTTGGACCTGGACACCAAATAAGAGTACAGAAAGTAGAACTGTTTCTGCTTTACCATATCTTCTCAGGGTCCAACATGGCCAAAGCATAACTGGATGGAATCTGGAATAAGGCCTTCTCTATGGCTCAGCCTTGATTATAGAACTCTCTACTTTGGGAAACCCACCTGTGGCACATTCACACTACTGAATTATAACACTATTTTGCCACTTTAACTACAACAGTGTGTCCTATGGAATCCTGGGACTAGCAATTTAGGAAGAGGCATTTAGAATTCAAAAGCCAGCATGGTATAGTGATTTGGGCATTGGACTAGGAGTCTGGAGAGAAGGGTTCAAATCCCTGCTTATATATGGAAATTCACTGGGTGATCTTGGGCAAATCACAGTCTCTCAGCCTCAAAGGAAGGCAATGGCACACACACCCCCAAAGAAATCTCCTCTAGAAAATGACATGATAGGTTCACCTTAGGGTCACCACAAGTCAGAAACAACTCTAAGGCATACAACAACAATTTTAGAATTCTCAGCCAGAGTGCTCCAGTGTGTCACCAAACTACAAAGCCCAGGATCCCATAGGACAGAACCGTGACAGTTCAGTGGAATACTGATGCTATAGCTTTGTAGTGTAAATGGGTTCCTATCTTCCATTTTCAAGATTTGGTTATATATATATGTGAAAGCTTTTCATCTGCTAGGTTAAGGAATCGGCAGTCTGACTCTTCATGCCTGACCCTTTTAGGTTGCTTTTTCCAGTCTCTGTTTTTATTGTTGTTACTGTTTCTTGCACAGAGATTCAGCATGTTGTATTGGTTTGAGTGTTGGACAAAGATTCCAAACAAACAGGGCTGAAATCACCACTCGGACATGGAAACTCATTGAGTCACCTTGGGAAAGTAACATTCTCTCAGCTGAAAAGGAAAGCAATGTCAAACCTCCTCTGAATAAATCCTGCCAAGAAAGTCCTATTCTATGGTTGGCATAAGATGGAGATGACTTAAAGGAACATAACAACAACTATTTGTTGTTAAACTTCTTATTAATTTTGTAATTTTTTTAAATGTTGTAAGATATTTTAAGTAGCTCTTGGTAGTGTTTCTGTAGCAGGGTAAGGACAGATTAAACTTATTCTTAAATAAAGAAACAAGACAGCTCTTTCAGTGCAAAACCTAATGATAAGCTGACCATTTAAATGAAGCACTCAACTTGGTGAGATCTTAATGCTTAAACATATGGAATCAGACAGCATCCAGCATTTCAGAAACCTTATAGGAATTTAGCTGCACAGTTGAATCCAGAATATCTGGATCTTCTGTGTCCCATACTAAGTATCATGTAAGGACAGGCCCATCATATGCATACCTCATTACTTTCATCAGCCCGTTGGTATGTGAGCAGCAGTCAACTGAATTATTTAGAAAGGCTCATGAGCAGGCATGGTGCTTTGCACAGAGATCTCAAAGAACGCCAAGTCCCTTAAATAGCAACCTCATCTTTTAATCAATATTATCTTCAGCACTTCAGCACTTCAACATTATCTTCAACACTGTGTAATACTTACATTAGGATATAGACAGGCCTAGTGCTACCTGGAGGATGTTCCCCCTTGATGACATGGCTACAATCCAATGATTAATGGTTGAGAGGTGGAAATTAGTAAGACAAAACTAATCTAATATTGATATCCCTATGTTATAGAAAAGATTGGATTAGGATAGAGCAATAAATGCAACAGGCTGTTTGCTGTGTAGGCTAGAACATGCAATTTCACTTCTCTTTGGAGATAGCTTCACACTGCGTGAGATCACCTTAAATAAAGACACATCAACATGTTTGGGTTGCTTGGTCTGTCACTAGCTCCTCTACCTGTAAAGCCCAGAAAAGCATTTAAAATTTGCCAGAGAGTGGCAGTGTGGCTTGTAGCGGGGGAAGGAATGACTCAGTTCCCTTTCATAGTTTGCCCATCCCTGAGATAGGGGGCCTTTCCGCAGTACACTGTTACAGTGCTATTATTCTACTTTCAACATCCTGTGGAATTCTGCGGTTTGTAGTTTACTGAGGCCAAAGAGCTCTCTGACTGAGAATTCTAAATGCCCCTCCCTATACTGCAAACCCCAGGATTCCGTAGGACATTGGAAGTGGAATAATAGCAGTATAACAGTGCAGTGCAGAAAGGCCCAGGGTGTGCACCAACCAAAAGATTCAGTTGTGATCCTAATTCAGAAACCTGGAAAACTGTATCATACAGCTCAGATAAATTCAGACTTAGTTTTTGACTTAGATAAAAATCTGAATTTTAATTTGGAATCACCAGTCTTTGTGCCTCCCATTGCCTATTGTTAGGAATCAGGAAATAGATATAACTTTGTCTCCCTGTATGTTGGAATCAGATGACATTGTCAGATTAAGTAATCCATTATGAGAGATGGATAGATAGATAGATAGATAGATAGATAGATAGATAGATAGATAGATCAAATTGCAGACAAATAGGTGTAACAGTTTCTGGACTACATGTTTGTAAGTTTAGTTTAGTTTAGTTTTTAAAACTATCAGTACTTTTTTTTTCTTATTTCTTAGAGGAACTGCACTACATTTTCAGGGACACTTCCCTTTCTAATGGGGGTCAAGCTGGCCAGGTTTCAGATAAGTACAGCAAGCCTTGTGGAAGAATAGTTTAATCTATGAATCTCCCCAAAACAGGTTATATTTCTTTCTCCCAATATGGGACCCAAGGCAGCTCACAGCACAGATTAAAACAAAATACAAGTATAACACAATGATTATACTTTTTTTAAAGTTTTAAAAATAAAGCAGATCTCAAGCATATTCTTCCACTATCCAGGAGGGCAACAACTGCTGTTTCTTCCTGGATGCAGATGTGCAAAGCGATACTTTCCAGGTGCCCCACACCTTCCCCAACCACTAAATAGCTGTAGGGGCACGATATACACTGGGAAGCCATCTTCTGCAGGGATGGAAATGGCAGCCTAGACAAACCACACAGGCAGTGTTACGTTCCACCCGTGTGGATGCAGGATCTCACTCTGTATCTGTGCCTTTCTGTCCTAACAAAATGAAATTGTTAGCTATTACTTGGATTGGGATTGACTGATTGATTTAATTGCAGCCTTGCTTCATTTCAAAAAGATCACTGGAATATGTCCAGCTTAGTTTGGTTTTACATTAGGGATTTGTCTCAATCAGAAGCACACACCTATTTGCCTATTTAACCATCACTTTCTGCTCTTCTCTTATTTGTCCTTAAAGGAGCTAACAGTCTGAAAACTCTGTCATAGAAAGCAGACTTCCAAAAAAAACCCATTAATAAAATCTTGCATGTTCTCTTTAGGGGTATGCCTGCCATATTAAGCATAGTTACAGGGCAAGAAGCTCTACTGAACTCAACTGGTGCTTCCAGCTGACCTTTAGGCTTCTTTAAAAAAAAAAGAAATGAAAAAAAATCTTGTAGGAAGTGCTCCCAACTAAAATGCAAGTGAAGGAGGATCCCTGCCAACGAGAAGGAAAAAAGTATCCAGCTACAGCCCGACTCTTTCTCCCATTCTCTGACTTCCTCTGTGTTAATTTGTCATGAATGACAGTAAAACCTGAAAGGCTTGTATTACTTCATTTGTTTCCAGAGCAAGACTGGTCCATCAAATGCCCTAGAGCCCTTTCACACTACACAATTATAGCACTATGATCCCACTTTAATTATCAAAGCAATGTCTTATGAAATCTTGGAGTCTGTCATTTGGGAATTGTAGGTTGGGGAGGCATTAGAGTTCTCTGGCTGAGAAGTTTAAATACACCTCCCTACATGGCAAATTCCAAGATTCCACAGGAATCTTTACAGTTAATGTAGAATCATGCCACTCTAACTGTGTAGTATGAAGAGGCACCTGTTGCTCGAGCTGATGTCATCATAATTTCCACTCAGAAATAGTCCTGGAATGTTCTACCTCTTTGTTTCCTATCACCACTGCATCACTCTGTGTATCTGGGCTCTTTCAACTTCCATCTCTGATTCTGAGCCAGCCCAGGCTTGGACGGGGGTTGAATGGGAGCCTGGAATTCCAGGGTTGAGATGAAATGAACACCACAAAGAAGTTTAAGCATTTCCATGCACTCACAAAGGCCATTTCCACACTACATAGTTATAGTGCTATTATTCTACTTTCAACATCCTATAGAATCCTGGGGTTTGCAGTTTAGGGAGGGGCACTTAGAATTCTCAGCCAGAGAGCTCTTAGGCCTCAGTAAACTACAAACTCCAGAATTCCACAGGATGTTGAAAGTGGAATAATAGCACTATAACAGTATAGTGCAGAAATGGCCAAAGTCTTGGGGAGCAATTTGAGACACTTCACAAAGTTGTGCAGGATTAATGGGGGAGGCTTCAGAAGCCTCAGTTAGTTATGTAAATCCTCAACTAATTTGTCCTTACATATGAGGATGAACAATTACACTTTCTTGCCAGTATGGGAGAAAACAAATACTCCTCCACAGTATTCAACCTGCATTTGAACCTTCCAACCTCTTTGTGGGAATTATTCTCCAAAGAAAAACACATGGGGTTTTAGCAACAAAACAATTTTCATTGGAATCTTCTATCACAGTCTACATTACATAACTTTGTGTATACTACGTAGAAAAGGCGCCAAGTACATTGCAAAGATGTATAACAGGACATAGGAAAGAGTGCCCAATGCACATTGCAGTGTACCAATGCACATCAGCACTCCGTAGCTGGTGTCCCTATGCACAACAAAAACAATGCACATTGGTCTCAATGAGCATCTCTCTCAAAGCACATGGGCCAGTTTGTTCAGTCTCCTACATAGTAATGTAACAGCAATCCCTTATTGAATAGAGACATTACAGAACTGCCCAATTCTAATTCCAACAGATGTAAGTTCACTTACAAAACGTAAGTCTCCAACAGGATTCTAGCAGCTCCCTTTGTAGAAAACAGGTTTATTGCATAGGAAACAGTGTTTTCCACACAGGAAAACAGTGGGATTTGTTTGTTTGTTGCAAAAATATGTTTTGCTCATACCAGGAGAAAATTGCACCAAAGTGTCTCTGGTCTATAATTCTTCAGATGGAGGTTTCCTGATTGTCAGGAAAGAAATTTTTCAACTTTGGAACAAATAATTACAAATATTCTTTCCATCTTTAATCCCATTGGGCTAAATGTTCTCTCATTCTCTCCCCCTCCCCCCAATACTGAATTAATTAAAAAAAAGGGAGAGAGAGAGTGAGAGAGCGTGAGAGCAAGCAATTTAGGCAATAGGTTTCCTAAGTGTAACCATAGCTCCCCCTGTGTGCAGCTAGAAGAAATGTTGTCCACAGAAATATCTTTTTTTCCTTCAGATAATTTATAGATTTAGTGCTCCACCTTGTCATTAATGTCTAGAATGCAGTTTCAGAGGGTATATCTGGGCTCAAATATTGGATGAACAAACCTGAGACTGCATTTTTTATTTCTATCAGTGAAAAGTATAAAAGTTTCACACCTGTCGCGCAATACATGCTAACAGTGCCGCAAGAGCTGTAAAAGCCCTTCTGTTCAAAGCTTGCATTGAAAATGTATAAAATTGTTAGCTTATCAAAAGTATGCATGACCAACACAAACACCCTTTAGAAAACAGAAACCAGGACTATGGACTCAGTATGTCAAACCTTCAACTGCAGCTCCTCTATTTTTCCATAGTTTGACTCCAACTCTGATTCCTTTGTAAAGGCAGATGGATATAAATTAGTAATACCAAATTTACTGTAGTAAAATGGTAGCACAAGGCATTCCATCACCATCACATGAATCATTAGGCTGCTCCAATAGAAAGAGCATAAACATATTTATTTGATTCAAATTTCTGAACAAGAAAATTTTCCTAAATTCCTATAAAAGTAAATATGCAACAAAATATTTAAAAATGTTTTAACAGGAAAATAGGATATACCTTAAAACCAAATAATATATATAAAACCAGGGCTTACAGAACAATATTAAAATATTAGACATTTTTATTTTGAAGTCAGGGTGGGAGTCAGTGGATTCTTACCAGCTCTAACTCTGCACCCAAAATCCTTCCAACTCTGACCATGCATCTCTGATGGAAACAAACATGGACAAGAATGTGTACATTGGGGGCGGTATAACTTGGGGGAAAGGAATGCACATATAGTGATGCATTTATTTCCATGTAGGAAAACAGAAAGTTACGACAATGTGGTACTTCACAAGGATGGGCAGCCACTGACCCACTTCACATTCCTGCATTTCAATCCACCCTATTTTCCACCCCCCAGGATCCCTGTGGCCTTTACTCCCTCTTCTGGTCATTTCTAGTTTCCCAGAAATGACCAGAAGGTCTTTCTCTACAACAAGAAAAGGGATCTTACAGTGCTCTAGATCAAATTGACAGCTATTTACTGTCAATCTGCCACAAGTTTCCAGGAAAGAAAGAAAGAGTTATAGCCAATAGTCACGAACATGATGTCAATTCCTCTTACTCCTCAGGAAGAAAAACAAAATCATTCTTCCAGCCCCCCACAACTTACGCATCAAACGTGATGTTGTTGGACAGTAACTCCCAGCACCCCAGTAGTTCCCAATAGTTCCAGACAGTAGTTCCAAAGCAATTTGACAGTGGAATATACTGCCTGGGAGTGCGATGGAGTCTTATTCTTTGGAAATTTTAAAAAAGAAGTTGGATGGCCATCTTTTGGAATGCTTTGATGATATATTCCTGCATGGCAGGGGGTTGGACTCAATGGCCCTTGTGGTCTCTTCCAGCTCTATGGTTCTATGATTTCTTTTATCCCTAACTACAACTGCTGGAGGTCTGCATGATTGCCACCCTTCCTTTGCAAGAGGCCTGTGGCACTGGCACTGATGAGAGAGCAGATTTGTTGGAGTGTTCGTGCTGTAAAATGTCACCTGATGCTCAGCAAGTTTGCATGCAACTAAATGCAAATACTGTACTACAAAATTACATCAGCCTCCAGTGACCTCGTGGAAAGGCAACCCAAACCTGGACCCATGATTACACTCGTAGAAAAAAATTGGAGAACTGGATGGTAAGGACATAACAATAATAAACTCCTCAGAATACCATGGCCATTTCTGCCTTATGCTTTTATAGTGCTATAACTCCACTTTCAATATCATGTGGAATTCTGGAGTTTGTAGTTTACTGAGGCCACAAAGGTCTCTGGCTGAGAATTCTAAAGACTTCTAAAGGGCCCTCCCTAAAATGCAAACCCCAGGATTCCATGGGATGCTGAAAGTAGAATAATAGCACTATAACAGTATAGTGTGGAAAAGGCCCAAGAAACACTACTCTTGCCCTCTGTTAAATTTTTAATTACTGGTGCAGCATTAAACTATTATTTACATAACTTAAAGTCCAGCCAAGATTTATATTCAGACATGTGATCTTGCATAAGGCTGAAGCCATAGTCAATTACTATGACTAGGGGAAAAGCTATAAATTGGTAATTGATCGATAAATAAATGGATTGATATTTCATCTTTCTTCCAAAAATTAGTTATTTGGACAAACAGTTTAATAAATATTCTCATTCCCTGCAGAATCTGAAAACTCTTGTCTTGGGAGTGGTTTGAGCATTGATTATGACTGTGGAGAAAAGAATTCAATAGATTTGCCTTAGAGTTGTTAAGTCAGAAATGACTTACAGGCACACAACAACTGTCCATATCAAATCTCCAGGCTTTAACTGGGACTGAAATTGGCTACTTTACTAGAAGTAGTAATTGAAAGATTTCCCCACTTGATACTCTTAAGTCATGTTGGACTACAGCTCCCATCATGCTCACCTATCATGTCCATGACAACACTAACAACATGTTTGGCTTTTTGGATGCTTAGTGTTTGAATTACGCCAATTTTCTGAAGATCAATGGACATGTAGATTCAATTATAATCCAATTTTGGAGGTTATGGGGGCTCCTCTTTGTTTGAATCACAATTTTTAGCTCTTAAGTGTCCCTGTTTGAATATAACATCAAACAATATAACATTTGCTGTCCACTTCCTACATCTGAAGTTGATTTTGTCTATGAATGCTTGAGGTACATTGGAATTACTATGCTTTGAGGCAGAGATGAGAACAGGGTAGTCCTGCTGATGTTGTTGGGCTTCACTTCCCATAAGCTCCAGCCATTGTAGGCAACCGTAAGAAATGCTGGGAATTACAATCTAGCAACATCAGAAGGACTGCACAATTCTTTAAGATTTTACAAGACCTCACTGATCTTGATGCAACTGTCTAAGGCTATAAATCTATTCACTTTTTGCCCCTAATGAAAACAAGAACAAATATGTCTATGTGCATATAGGCTCAGACCACAGGCATCCTACTCAAGTAGCAATCAATCTTGTCACCAGCAGAGGTCAGCAAACTCCACTCAAAGACACCACCAAATTTTGCATCAACATTTATGAAAGTCTCATAATTAAAGTAATTCTGATTTCTAAAAAAAAAAAAAAAGTTAGCTAAGGTCAAGATTCAATAGGATGGTAACATCATGAAATCAGTTATTTATATTTTAGGGGGAAAAGTGTACCAAGGTCAACCCACTGAATGTCCCTTGAAGTCAAACTTCAGGAAAAGATATTCCATCTAAACATCAGGAAGAACTTGTTGATGGTAAGAGCAGTTAAATAATGGAATGAGCTGCCTTGGAGTGTGGTGGAGTCTCTTTCTTTGTAGGGTTTTAAACAGAGACTGGATGGCCATCTGTCGGAGTGCTTTGATATTATATTCCTGCATGGCAGGAGGTTGGACTCCATGGCCATTGTGATTGGTTCCAACTCTATGATTCTTTGATTCTGTCCAGTGTCAAGCAAGATGAATGAAATAAACAAAAATGAAATAAACCAGACTATGACTTTGTGAAGCATGCATACTCTTGGACCATTTCTGCACTACACTGAAAGAAGGAAGGAAGGAAGGAAGGAAGGAAGGAAGGAAGGAAGGAAGGAAGGAAGGAAGGAAAGAAAGAAAGAAAGATAGATTTTGATGAAGAATGTCTGTAAGTATAAGAGTTTAAGGGGGGAAATTGATTTATTAATATTGATTACTGGAAAGGAAAAGAGGGTGATCTGATGATCTTATTGATAGACCTATTAATACTCTGATTTTAACCTTCTTAGTACTGTATGAGTTGAATGGAATTGATTGGAATTAATTATTTTATTTGTTGCTTTTAGATGTTTTCCTATATGGAAGTTTATTACTACATTGTGTGATATTACTGGGTTGTTTTATTTTGTAAGCTGGGAATAATTTATATAGAACAAGTTAGGACTGACTTATATATTTGTGTTTTAAGTTACTAATTAAAGAATTCTAGGCTTACTGTTTTAGAGTTATTATTATTATTATTACTTATTATTACTTTTTGATTATGGACAATTACTGATAGTTTAAATTAAGATAGAACAGAAGGATTAAATAAGTGATTCTAATTGTTTATAAGCAATGTAGGTAACTTTGTAGGCATATATTCAGGATTGTAAGAATGATTAACAGAAAGAATTAATTTCTAATTTAAATTTAAGGAGTAATAGGTGTAATTACTTAATCAATGTGGGCTGCTTAATATGAGCAGGAATCAATTTTTTAATTATCTGTAGTTCTTTTTGTTAGTTGTAGTTTTGTACAGTTTTTTATTTGTATTGTGTTGTTATGTATTTTTAGTTTTATATATTGATATGTAGTATTGTTATTTTTTTCCTTTGTTCAATAAAAATCATTTTAAAGAAGAAAAGAAGAATAATTATTTCATTGTGTGGATTTGCTTTGCCTATATCAGTGCTCAGAATTATGCTCCCCTCCAGATATCAATGCACTGCAAGTCCTTGCAGCTATAGTCAGCTTAGCCAATAATGAAGTGTTATGAGAAAGGCAACACCCTCTGCAAGGCTACATGATCCTGCATGACCTCGTTGAATCCTAGAGTTGGAAGAGACTAAGGGGCCATCCAGTCCAACCCCCTGCCATGCAGGAACACACATCAAAGCACTCCCAACAGATGGCCATCCAGCCTCTGCTTAAAAACTTCCCAAGAAGGAGACTCCATCACACTCTGAGGCAGCATATTCCACTGCTGGACAGCTCTGATCATCAGGAAGTTCTTCCTGAGGTTCAGGTGGACTTTCCTTTCCTGTAGTTTGTATCCATTGCTCCTTGTCCTAGGCCCTTTTCGCATGGCATTTCTGAAGCAAAAGGGCCCCTTGGGCGTCACGCAAACGTGAAGAACAGTCCACACAATGCACTCACATTTGCACGATGCTCAAGAGCCTGACACAGACCGCCCATGCATTTCTTCATTTTTGGCTTAAAGCCAAAAATGCTGTGTGGTCACGCATTGCTCCGAGGACCCACACGCATTTGCCTTGTCACACGTCCTCTCCTCAGTACAGCCTGGGAAGTCCTAGGCTGCACTGCAAATGGAAGAGGCGGGGCGCTCGTGCGACTAGGAAGCAGCTGCGGAGCCCAAGCAGGAGGGATGCGGGAGCTTTCACCAAAGGCTTCCTGCGTGAGCCTCACACTCCGGCACCAGGAAAAGGTAAGGTGAGAAAAGGGTCCTAGTCTCTAGAGCAGCAGAAAACAAGCCCGTTCTCTCCTTGACATGACATTTCTTCAAATATTTAAACATGACTATCATATCCCCTCTTAACCTTCTCTTCTGCAGACTAAACATACCCAACTACCTAAGCCACTCCTCATAAGGTATGGCTTCCAGACCCTTCACCATTTTGGTTACCCTCCTCTGGACCTACATGAAATGAGGTGGTATAGAAGCTAGTGTTTTGTGGTCAGCTGTGTGCTTCATTTTTGCAGTCAAAAAAACAACAACCCATCCCTGGAACTTTAGATTCATTACATTTGTTTTTTCTGGGAACTCAACACCAGAGAGCACGCTCCTCATAAAAATTAGCTCAAAGGTGCAAGCTTAATCAGGCTGGGGATGGTGAGAGCTTTATATATTTCTACTGAATTTGAGATCCACTGCATTGGTATGTTAAAGCCCGTTCTACAAATTCCTATAGAAAAAACTCAAGGGACATCAAAGTAAAGATGAGGAGAGTTTAAGTTCATTTTAAAATAAAAAATTAACAAAATTTGGAAATTTAAACAAACTAGGGAGCCAGCATGCTGTTGTGGTTTAAATGTTGGAGTATGACTCTGGAGACCAGGGTTCAAATCCTTACTCAGCCATGGAGACCTACTGGGTGATTTTTTGCAAGTCACGCTCTCTCAGCCTCAGAGGAAGGCAAAGCCCTTCTGAACAAAGCTTACCTAGAAAACCACATAATAGGTTCACCTTAGGGTCACCATAAGTCAGAAATGACTAGAAGGCACCCAACAACAACAAAAGAATGGGAAGAAATAGATTTGAAAAAAAAGTAGTTTGCATTCATTTAGCTCAGCAGTAGGAAAAGGAGCAGACAGGTGGAATCTAGTCCTTCTCAGTAAGCTTAGACAAAAGCAAACTGCTGCACCTTCCCCTAGCTTGGCTATTCTTCCTCATTAACACCTTTTATCATCTGGATCACACTTCGACATTGATTGGCCACATGTGTCCCAGTCTTTATCTGTGAAATACCAGAGAGTAAGAGACAAACAAATGGGTGCTGCAATAAATCAGGTCTGAAGTCTTAGTGGATGCCAAGATGACGAAATTGAGGCTGTTGTACTTTGGACATATCTCAAGAAGATGTGCTCAATAGAAAGGATGATAATACTTTCAGTAGTATCAGGAGACAGTAGGGAAAAAAGGAAGAACACTTTATAGACTCAATCAAGGAAGTTACAGCACTGAGTTTACAAGAGCTGAGCAGGGCTGTTGATGACAGGACATCCTTGAGGACCTCATATCTGTACCCTTGCACATGAAAATAATCAAGTGAGGCCTTACTTCCCATCCAGTGATTTAGTGGAATCAGAATTGGCAAGGTCAGAATACCTCAATGTTTTGCTTAGCAGGGATGATAACATCACTTGAGTTATCCTGTTCATACATCATGGTAGTGTTACCCCACTGGCATATCCCGGGGACTATAAATTTGATATCAGATATCAGATATGCCCATCATGCCAGACAGGTTGCCTGGATGGGCATGTAGGCAAAGAGGTCGAACAACCAAAACCAGGTCAAGACCAGAAAAATCCCCAGTCATGTAGCCCAAGGAGACCTCAGGCTATACATATCCACATGAACAAAGGGTCCTCAGCCAAGAATAGCCAATGTGAGGGGATTAGCGTGTTTTCTCCAGGTTGAGCAACTTTGACTCTGGAAAATCCTACAAGGCAAGGTCCATCTACATAAACCAATACTGCAACCCTACACAACTGCAACCCAACATAAACTAATCATGCAAACTACCAAGTTGCCACTGTTTGGCATTCCTTCCTTTGTTGTGGCCATTGTTCTTCCCAGGAGGGGGCTGCCTCCAAGGTACGTTCTGCCCTATAAATAGTCCTAGTTTTTGAGGGTCGCTTTAGAGAACTCCCCACACACTAGCAGACCGGCACTCTGTTAGTTGAGTGATCCCCTCAGCCGTCTCTTCGCTGAGCTCCGTTCTTCTCCCTGCTTCCCAGACCTCAGGATAGGTGCAGTATCACTGCCTCTACATTCCCTTTTGCTATATCTCCTATCCATATTTCACCTCTTTTCCTTCTCAATAGGCCTTGTGTGCATGAGTGAGTGCATTGGTGCATGATGATATATTCATTTAATAAAATCCATGTATTTGGTACATTTGTCTAGCTTTCTGCTTGGCTTGACTCCGTAAAGTTGGGTAAAAGATTCTGCTGGGTTACCCTGCCCCTCGTTTTGCTAATGCCAGTGCTCCACTAATTTCCCCAACCTTTATAAATTGGAGCGAATCAAGGTGTCCTTCACAGGACCCCCAGTAGTCAGGGTAACAATGGTTGGTGGCCTCCATGCCAGTAGAGAAGTGAATTCACTCCAGGTTTTAGTTTGAGATATCCAAAGATTAACTCAATTATCCAAAGTTGTGGCATGCATCTCTTTGGGGCTGTTTTCTAGGGCCATATCACCAGCTCCAGTGGCAGCTGGTGGCTCACTATGCCACCCCAGTTTCGGTGAGGTATGAATAAAGATAAAGACAAAAACAACAGCAACATTTGCCACTGTCTCCTGTCATGTTTCCCTGTTCTTTCTGAGTTTAGCTGGAATCCTCACGTTTGTTGGTCAATGTGGTAGGCCCAGCATCAATAAGTTAACGTGAGCTTTTCGCAGTTTGGATATACCTGGCTTTTTCCTTTACAAAAGTCCTATTTCTGGCAGAAAAAGAAAATGTTAGAACTAGTTTGTTGAGATGTAACACTACAACTGCTTGCAATTTTGGAGTTTCCTTGGGGGTGTGGCTATGGGGGACTATCTTGGGAAGCACCTGCATCACACCACCACTATTTGTGACCAAGCCTTTGCTAAAGCTAAGAATACTGTATACCAGTCATTTTCTTCAACGTTGCAGCATGTATCTCTTTGGGTCTCTACTTGAGAGACATGCACAGCTGTAGAGGCTTCCACATGAGCAGCATGGTGAATCTGCTCTGGGTTTTAACCTAAATTTTAAACAAGCTATCCAAGGTGCTGGATCCATTTGAAGAATAGAGTTTATCACCTTGGATAATTCCTTAGAGTCTGAGAGATTCACTGCACCATTGACATGGAAAATGGCAGCTGTCACTGGTTTGCTGTATCTCTTTCTCCATGAAATGAAAAAAAATGTTTAATATGGCATTTGGGGGAAATTTTTACTGTAAATGTTTGCTCTCTGTGTCTTTAAAGTAATGTAAAATTTCATGGAAAGTTCACCAAATAAGCAGATATGAGAATCAATGCAGATGTTGTTGGACAGCAACTCCCATCATTCTTCACCATTCACTCTAATGACTAGGGTGGCTAGAGGTGCAAACCAATACATTTGGTG
This sequence comes from Ctenosaura bakeri, assembly GCA_948474755.1. NCBI lineage: Eukaryota > Metazoa > Chordata > Lepidosauria > Squamata > Iguanidae > Ctenosaura > Ctenosaura bakeri. Next base: position 152,953 of record CAOLHI010003478.1, on the reverse strand, counting down.
GTTGTTGGCTTACATGCCAATGGGGAAGTGACTCCAGATTTTAGTTGAACTTTAAAGGAACTATCCAAAGTGCTGAACCCTATCCTCCAAACAGGTGCAGCTCCAGGAGTGGATTCATTGCCTTCTGACACGGAATCCACCTAGCACTACTGGGCACATAATTCTTACTTCCAAAGGAAGGCAGGTGGCTGCTAAGGAGAAAGCTTTCTTGTTGATGATAAATTTTAGCATAGCCTCTCCAGACAGGCTCACTTGGTGCCTTATTTTTAATCTTTTTTGAGTGCCTGGAGAAGACCTTTGTATTCACTCAGATCTTATATAGGGTAAGTCAGACATATGACATTGCTACTCCCTTTTATTTTCATTGTTTGCTGTTTTTATTGTTGTTAACTGCCATCAGGTTGGTTTCAACATATGGCAACCCTATGAATGAATGGCCTACAGGTCATTCTGTTATTAACAGCCCTGCTCCAGTCTTGCAAATTCAGGGCTGTGCTTTCCTTGACCAAGTCTATCCATCTGTAATGCGGTCTTCCTCTTTTCCTACTGCCTTCAATGTTACCAAGCACTATTGTCTTTTCCATTGAATCATGGCTTCTCATGATATGTCCAAAGTACAACAGCATCAGTTTAGTCATCTTCACTTCTAGGGAGAGTGCAGGATTGATTTGCTCCAGGACCCATTTATTTGTCACTGAGTAGTCAGCAATTCTGTTCTGATCACACAAAGACCAAAATCCACTCTAAACTCACTTTGTGAGCAGCAGAGCCCCCCTTCCCCAGCACAGCCATTTCTTTGTCAGTGGAGAGCCCAAAGACGAGCACGGATATGACAAGCTATTTTCTTGTAGCTACTTTTTTTCTTCCACTGGGAAACACAAAGGATTGCTTTCCAATTTGCTTTTTTGTCTAGTGAATTATGGAAGTAAGAATAAAATGCAGTTGTCTGCTAGAGACATCCAGTTTTCAGATATTTATTAGGGAATACTCAAGCTGTCAGGCCATTTTCTTGAAGACTATCTAAAATTTCAGGAATTTTGGATAAACATCAGCACTTATCAAATTTTGCCCTCACACATGTCTTCAAAGTCAAAGAAATGTCTTGTTGCCAATATTTTTAAAATGTATGGATTGTGTACATTTTCTATATTTGGAAGTGAGCTTTTTATCCTACTGCAGTTTCCACAGCTCAGTTACCTCTCAGAAAACAGAAATGTCCCCCGCATAACATCTAATAGATATTATCCATTCAAAGAGATAAGATGCCCTCCTTCCTGCTCTGCTTCCAGTGCTTCTAATAGCTCTTATTCCATAGTCCACTGGCCAAAGCGTTTGTACAACATTATCAGTACTTCAAAGATGTCATGTCACAAAGACACTCTTCTCATAATAATTGGGAAAAGAGCAGATAAAACAGTCTTACCACGCATCAAAGCATTTCAGGACTGGAAGATAGATGTTTATGACTCACACTTGGGCCAAGATCCAATAGAGGGGTTGCATCATGTAAAGCCAGGCCAAAATAACGCAACTGTTGATGCACTAGACCACCAATATAAGTTGTGCAACTTGCATCACCTTGATGCATGATCCTGTTGTGAAATGACCGTTAGACCGTTCCTGTCAAAATGCATTGTGGACATATGGAATGTCATAAAAGTGCAATCACTTCTGCAGTAGTCAAACTGGTGGAATTTCACTTGTGCAAGCAGAGTCAAGATACACTTGCACAAAGTCCTAAAAATTCCACCAACATCCCAGTGTATGTCACCAACAGGAGTCTAGCTCAAGGTCACCCAGTGAGTTTCCAAGGTTATCCAGTGAACTTCTGTGGCCAAGCAGGGATTCAAACCCTGGTCACCTGGGTACTCAAACCAGTACACCACACTGGCTCTGTTGAAGAGAATGGCTTGGCTAAAAAGCTCTGGTGTGTAGAAGGGGAGCATAAACAGAACTGCTTACCACTGGAATCTTGTGCCTGCCTACTCAGAAGGAAATCCTATTGCATTAGATGGAATTTAGCCCTGTGGTTGTAGCCTAAAAGTGAACTACAGCAATGTTGAAGTGAGTGTAAGGAGTAGGAACTTCAAATCCCTTAAACAGGGTGGTCACTTCTACGTCACCAAAAAGTAAGTCAGAAAAAACTTTGGTTTGCGTAAATTTGCATATGACAATTGTACATGTGAACAATTAGAGCTGAACTTTCTTCTAGAATTTAAACAGAATTGCAGTGTGTCTCACTCAAGTAAATGACCCATATATTTGCTGAGTATGGTGTGGATAAATAACATCAAGGCCCTTGATGTCTCTCCTTATATTTCTTTATCTTTAGAACAAACTTGGGATAGATAGCCCTTTGAACAGAGGACACCTTCAAAAGGATTGCCTTCTGCCAACCCTGCAAATGGAGGACTTAGTTGTTGTTATGTTCCTGCAAGTCAATTCAATGATTCAATGATAGAGTTTTCTTGGCAATATTTATTCTGAAATTTGCCATTGCCTTCGTCTGAGAGTAGGACTTGCCCAAGATCACCCCATGGGTTTCAACGTCTGAGTGGGGATTCAAACGCTGGTCTCCCAGAGTTCTAGTCCCACCCTCAAACCAGTAGACCACAGTCTCTTATGAGGGCTGCCCTACATGAAAAGGACATGTGGTCACTCAAACCTTCATTGTATTTAAACTAACAATCTTCTACCTTCAGACTTTAGGACAGAGAGAAATGCAGACCAGCCAGATCAGGGGCATGCAGATAGGAGAGAAAAGAAATAGAGGAGAAAGGAAGAGCCAAAATCAAATGGCTAGTAGAATTCTTGATTTGTGATATTTTGCACGTCACTTTTCAAGGACAGGAAATAAAAGATTAGCGAGGAGGTAATGGCACCATCATCTTCTACTCAGTGCAGAGCTAAATTCAATCAGCCCTCCAGATGCTGTTAGGCTGCAACTTTCAGCAGCACTAGCCAACATAGATAATGGTGAGCAATGTTGGGAACATCATCTGGAGCATCACACAATTTCCACTCTTGACCAAGTGCAATTCTCATTCCAGATGGCGACCATGGCATTCTTAGCACAACCATGGCAACAGCAACTGGAAAGTTTGCAGCTTGCCAGTTTGGAGAAGAAGAGGGGAGAAGGAGGAAGCAAAAGTAGATGGAAGACCGCTTTTGCAGGGGGCAGGGGCTCCTGCTACCATGCAAAGAGTGGTGGTTAGGGTCTTCATGTGAGTGCCATGTACTGGATAACCCACATTCCACAAACATCACTCTGGGGTAGGTAGTAGTTTTATTTGTAGAATTGCAAGCAAGATAGCACACTTCTTCCAAAGTTGCTGAGACTAAAGCACATATGGACCTTACATATTTTATAGGTACAATTCCAAAATTTAGGCATGCAAAGCTGTAATCGGAGAGAGTCATTAATCTATATCACACCACTTCTTAGACAGTTCCCAGATCTGTGTTTGGATCCCACTTCTCATCACCCTTGACTCAAGCACATATTTCCTGCCTCTTATCTTAGAGACACCAGGTTCTCAAAACACAAGCCTTTACACTTTCATTTTTACTTGACTCTGATCTTCCCCCCTCACCAGATACATTGTAGCAATAGGCAATAAAGCAATTAGCCATTGATAGTTTGTAACTATCCAAGCAGGCTCAGAACATTGTTTCAGTCATCAGTCAGCACTAGATACTTGGTAGCATTGTGACTAATCTTAATTGAGTTCTACAGCAACTACTTCTACCTGGATTCTAATACACAGTTTCAATACACATCCAGCAGATCATCATATGGCACAGGCTACACAACCTGACAGTGAGTGAGGTGGCAAATCCACTACAAGTTTCAGCCCAAAATGCTTTCCAGTATGCCAAACCCCATCCTCAAGACAGGTTCAGCAGGTTGGATAGCTCTTTTAAAGTTCAGAAAAAACGTGGAGCAGATTCACTGATACAATGACATAGAAGTCACCAGTTGCCACTGAAAGGAAAATGTTTCCATTCAAAATGAATCAGAAAAAGACAAGGACAAGAGGCTACATATTCTCATGCTACAGAACATGAAATCAGTGCCCATGTTGGCTGTGGATTCTGGGAGACATAGTCCATTTCCAGGCTCTGGGATGAGCATATGCACAGTGAAACATTTCTTTCAGAAAGAGGACGAGATGGAACAGATTAACTCCTTGTTGCCAAGGGGCTGACAAAAGAAAAAACACGTGTCCTTCCTCCAAGGCAGATATTGCAAAATTCAGTCCTAACCATGACAGTGAGGTTTTGCAATTGCAGTAAAAGTTGCTGCAATCCATTTATTTCATTTCACAAGCTCTTCATTGGTGGAGATTGTGGAACTGGGGTCCCTAAATCACAAAAATGACTATGGTCATCTTGGTGTGTGATAGTGCTGCTGGATACTGACAAAATACATGGTGGGAGTTCCCAATGCTTTTGCCAGATTCTGAACATTTTCACATTTAAAATACCTTTTGCTTCACTCAGCATGGACACAAAACCTACACTAGGCAGAAACCTCATTGGCAGTACAAATGCCTCTCCTACATTAACAATCAGTGGCAGCTAGTGGCTTCCACATCAGTGGAGTAGTTGATCAGTAGTTCAAACTTGAGAAGAACTATTCCAAGTACTGAACTCCATCATTCAACTAGATTCAGCACCATGGGCAGTTCAGTTAAATTCTGAACTAAACCCTGGCGTAGATTCACTGCCTCAATGACATGGAAGCCACCAGGTAATAACATTAATGTTAACATTAGCTATACTTAGTAAATCAATGCTTGGGAAAGTTACTTTTTTGGTTTACTACAACTTCCAGATTTCCCTAGGCAAACACAGTGCCTGGAGAATCCTGGAAGCTGTAGCTGAAATATAACTTTGCCATACTTGCTGTCAACACTAGATGCTAGAGCATCCTGGTATCTGGCTGAAGGATCCCAAATGCTGGATCCAGACTGGCTCTTTTGTGTCCACATTTGGGTGGCATCTGCTGGCCTGCATGTCCATTCCTATATCCCAAACATGGCAGACAGAACATACTGAACAGTGAAGATGAGCTGCCTTGACCTGTAGCCTATCTAGCAAGTAAATGTACAGTGTTGTCTGTGCACATACTACACAGAAAGTATGCTAGAGGTTCAGGAAATGCATTTCAAGAAGCCCAATTAAAATACCCCAGGGAAGAATCTAAACTGGGGGTTGTCAAAAGGCTGTCACCTCCTCTTGCTGCCTCTGCCTTCATGATAAGCACTCCTCAGAGTAGCCACAGAACTGGGGAGACAGAAAGTGGGTGGCCTATTTTAAGAACTGTTGTCAGTTGAAAGGCAGATAGGAAGACTGCTAAGTTACTTTAGAACAGGAGCTCTTAACCTGGGTTCCCAGACCCCTTGGATAGCAAAAGTGTGTGTGTGTGTGTGTGTGTGTGTGTGTATTTTACTAACTTCTCTAAGTAAAATTTAGCATTTCCTTCAAGTGTAAATAGAGGCGACAAACCATAGTAAGGTTAGCTGCAGCTGTGAATTTGCCAACAACGGAAATCACAGATATTTTCATATCACATTAAAACTGTTGCAGATATCTTCAAATTCATTGATGCTCATTACTATTTTGAAATTACTGTAGTTTCTAAATTCTAGGTCACACACGGTTGTGAAGGGGCCCATAGCCTTCACCAGACTGCCAAAGGGGTGAAACTAACAATCTTAAGAATCCCAGCTTTAGCAACATCCTTTGCAAATGGGACTTTGACAACCTCACTGAACTTACAAACTTATAAATACATTGACTAAGCCATCTTTCTGTGTGGCTTCCAGATTAGTGTGGTGGTGAATCTGCTCTGGGATTTTGTCTGAACTTTAAAGGTGCTAACCAGGGTGCTGACCGCTTCTTTCAAAAATATTGCTGTTGTTTGCCTTCAAGTTGTTTCTGACTTATGGCAACCCTAAGGTGAACCTATCATGGAGGCAGGTTTTATTTGGAGAGGGGGTGTCTTTGCTTTCCTCTGAGACTGTGGTTTGTGAAAAGCTACTTCTTGGGGGATGATGGAGATGCAGTTATTAGAACCCAGCAGCCATGGGGAGTTACAGCCTAAAAGAGTAGCATTTCCCAGATTTGGGGACAGAGGACAGGCTGACTTTCAAGAATGCTTGCCCACCATCAGAGATTTTCATATTGAAGAATCACTGACAATGTAAAGCAGGTTTTCTCAACCAGGGCTCCCTCGAACCCAAGCATTGTGAGAGATTATGATTGAAAAAAGAGGAAAAAAATTTTGAACGGTAGATGCCATAATTTTTATTCAGGGGTTCCCCAAGACCTGAAAATTATTTGAAGGATTCTTCCAGAGTGAAAAGACTGAGACAGTATCCAAAATTCTGCATAAGACCATTTGAGAACTTCTAGCATATGTGTATTTGTCATCTTTGGTTTCTCTTCAGATCGTTACTCTGGTTTCTCTTCAGATCGTATAAATCTTTCGTCATCTTTTGACAGACAAGATGCAAGTGAACGGTACTTAATAGTGAATCCCCCAAAATCAAAACCTGAGAAACTAACAAAATCACTCACATAACTGATTGTTGACATGCACTGTTGGAAAGTAAACATGAATGTTAAACACGGAATTTCTGATTCAGTACTTGAATAATGAAATTGGAAAACTGAGCATTTTCTGAACACTTGTAAATGTTTGTTCACTTCCTTTCATCTGTATCAACCTTTGGTAGGCTTTCGCATTTGAAAAGCAAACATTTGATCACAAAAAACTGCTGCTATTATTGATGGGAGCTGTAGTGTGTTGATTACATGTTTGTAGAAGCTGGATACCACTTTAACTGGCATGTTCCATTTTAGAGAATCCTGGGATTTGTAGTTTGGTGACATCCTTAGAGTTCTCTGCCAGAGAGTTTCTGTAGTCAACTCCCCTAAACTACAGCTCTCAAGCTACCCAGAGAAAAGGGATTGAGAATTAAATCATTTTAATTCAGCTAGTCCAGCATTCTCAGAGAGCATCAAGTGGAAAGAAGCTCCTATTACCATGTAGAGAAAATAAACTCAAAAAATACAATTAAGTCAACTAATCAGATATTTAAGGAAGGCCATATACTACTCTGAGAGTCAACATGATGTAGTGGTTTGAACATTGAACTATCACCCTGGAGATCAGAGTTCAACTCCCTGCTCAGCCATGAAAACCCACTGAGTGACCTTGGTCACATCACATACTCTCAGTCCCAGAAAACCCCATGATAAGTTTGCCTTAGAGTTACCATAAGTCAGAAACGACTTGACGGCACTTAACACCACCCTAAAAAACATTCCTAGGATGGGAACAAAGGACATCTTTGGTCCTGCCTGTTAAAAAAGTACATTATAGAAACAACTTTAGTACAGTTCATAATATTTGTTTAAGCTCTGCTATGCACATAATCATGACATCGGGTATTTGGAGGGCACAAATAGAAAAGAACATCTACTGTGTCAAGGAACTGCACACCTTGTGAGCACCTGTTCTCTATCAAGAAGCATCTGGTAAGGAGAGAATATATTATCCAGGTTCACTTTGTACCAAGCTGGGTTTGGCCTATATTGCAAGTTTGTCCTGTTTGTTGGATAAAGCTCTATTTGTCGGATAAACTTTCAGCACGATCCTGATCCTTTACACTTGATCTTGCCCACCTCCATCCCTCTTCCCACCTCCACCCTGCATATCAGGATGTTGGGTTTGGGTAATTTTCTGCCCCTTTATATAACATTAGTTCCTGGAATATCTGCTTTGATAAACACATCACAGTACTACCAGACTCTCCAAAGAGAGAAACACTCAATGCAGCCCATTATCAGAGCTGGAAAACACTTGCAAAGAATTAGCCAGAGTTATTTGTATTTCCTGCCAATGCCTCTTTTCTTCCCTTTTAGTTTTACACAAAGCCCAGTCTTCAAGGATTATCTACCAACAGGCACCTCTTTGTTTTTCCTAAGAGTTTAGCTGTAACACTGAGTTGCAAACAGGAGTGCAGAAAGAGAAGGTGATATTGCAGAGTTATGCTGGCCACAACATCCCAGATTGTACAGAAGCAAAATAGGTTTGCTGCTGGCAGATGCCAAGTAAGACTGATCTGTCTGGCACAGGGGGGTAGGGGGGGTAGGCTGCAGATTAGATTTTGACAGGCAACCCTGCTTCTCATGTTGAGGTGGCAGGTTCAGCTTTTATGGAGATATCATTCCTTCCAGATAATAAAGGCCTGTTTTCATGTGCAGATAAGGGCGCCCCTTGTTTTGTGTTCCCGCAGGCTGGAGGGGTGCCAAAAGGTAGAGGAAATGCAGAGGTAAGCATATATGTGATAAAAAGGCTACTGCAGAAACACAATCAGCCTTGCTGTATTGCAGACTAAACAGGACTCAGGGTTCTCAAAACTCAAGGTGTCCTCTGGGCTGGAATGCTACTGGTGCCTCGCACATGCATAAGCTCCCCTACAGGCAACAGTTGGGCATTTTGGTCTGATGTGCAAAGCTCACACTCAGTTCAAGGCTGGGGAAGTGGAGCTGTGCATGTGTTACTGTTGCTGATGAACCACCATTGTGCATAGATACACATGGATGCACAAATGCACATAGATACTCATATGCATTGGGCTGTACATTCAGTTGCACATTTGGTGTCTTGGTTCAGTTGTACAACATTGCCATTTGACACAATGTTGTTGTATACTATATAACCCTACAAAGGACCCTGGTGTGACAAAATGCATTCAATAACATCACTCCATTTTTCATCAACATAAGTATCCAACCCAGAAGCCTGTATAATTTGGTCACTGACCCAGCTATACCAAAGCCAACAGCTTTGACCAAGATATTCCACCAATGCACAGAATAATGAATGGTAGATAGAAAGAATCAATGTGATGTAGTGGTTTCAGTCTAGACTATGATCCTGGAGACCAGGGTTTGATTCCCAGCTTGGCCATGGAATGCCACTGGGTGACCTTGAGTATGACACACACACACAGAACCCAGAAAACTCTATGATAGGTTTGCCTAAGGGTCACCATAAGACAGAAATGACTTGAAGGCAAACAACAACAACATCAACATCAGCAACAACAGAAAGATAGAAAGAAGTTTGCATTTGATCTGATTAAATGCCACACTCCAAGGCAAGTGCAAGATCTGTGCTGCCTAATTAGCCTTCTCGCCCAAAGTTACAGTACATAGTATCCAAGGTTATCCAAGTTATTTTGGTGCCTGAGATATAAAATCTCAGAAGAATGTCTCTCTACTTACCTGAGGTAGAATAACCACAAGCACATTCATCGACAATTACTGCTGCTATGGTTACATCTCCTACAGTTCCTTAACTGTCTATTTGATACCTTTCCATGATATCTGAAATCTGCTGCCATAGTTTCTATTCTGGCCAATGGTAAAGTCCACCTTATCTGAGGTTGGAGAGTGTGTTATGGTTCCCTGACCCTTGTGAACTGTGTTCCTAAGTGCACCTTGTTTACCTTCTCACATCCATGTTCATTACTATGGAGAAAGTCAAGAACTGGATCTGGGAAGACAGTTGTGGGGCTGTATCTTGGCCTGAGAGGATGGACAGACCAATCCAACAGACCAAGCAGTTAGTCGGGACTAAGGATGCCAGTGAGATCTACCATGAAACCTACTGATATCAGATTTTTCCTGTTTTGAAAAAGAAGCATCGTTGTAATACCAGATGGCCTTGTCTCAACAGAATCTGTGGCCAGGGGGGAAGGATTTCTTGCTTTCAAATTTATATAAATATTTGCATGTATTCCTGTGGAAAATATTGTATTGCTTTAGAAAATGAAGGATGATGAAAGAGATGCAAATTTTAAAAAAGGGAGAAGCATCACATTTTTGCCTACACAAATGGCTTGGTATTACCATGCCTTGCACCATATATACACACTACTTTCTAGCTCAGATCTGCTGGCATTGAAAAAAAAGATCTGGAAAGAGTGTACTACAGATTATGACGTGGACTTGCTGAAACACATGTGAGGACAATTGTGGTTGATTTGTGCCTCACTACTCAAGGATGGCTCACCATAGCACTACCTTTCTGCAGTAGTAGGACTGTGTATGATGAGACAATCCAAAACGAAGCAAGAGAAAGTGCCAGAAAATAACACCCACAGATTGGAAGACACTCAATGAGGTACTGTGGTAACAGCAGAGGGCAACTATGACTAGCACTGTGGCTAATGACACAACTGAACTCAAGCCAAAAGGATGTTCAGATGTAGACATTCTCAGAGGTGAAAAGAAATTCCAAAGCTCTCCAGCACATATTATAGGAACACAGAATGTGAGAAGCATGAATCAAGGGAAGCAAGACATAATAAAACAAGAAATGCAATGTATAAATATTGTAATACTTGGGATGAGGGAACTAAAGTGGACAGAAATTGAACATTTTCAGTCAGGTAACTATGCAATGATTTATTTAGGAAATAAAAGTCTAAGAAGAAATTGGGGGTGACATTAGGAGTGAGGAGAGAGGTATCAAAAGCAGTCAAATGATATAATGCAAAGTGTGACCAAACCATGTCAATAAGAGTTCAGGGAAAACCCATCAATATAAGCATAATCCAAGTTTATGCACCAGCTACAGAGGCAGAAAAAGAAGAAATAGAAAGACTCTATGCTGGATTTCAGAAGAAAATTGGGTCCTAGAGCAAATCAAGCCTAAACTCTCCCTAGAAGCCAAGATAACTAAACTGAGACTGTAAAGTCAAAGGCTTTCACAACTGGAATCCATAGGTTGTTGTGGGTTGTCCAAGTTTTGAGGCCAGCCACAGACGCAGGTGAAAGTCAGGAGAAAATACTAATAGAACACGACCTCAAAACCCAGAAAACCCACAACAACCTATAAACTGAGACTGCTATACTTTGGCCATATCGTGAGAAGACATGACTCACTAGAAAAGACAATAATGCTTGGTAAGGTAAAACTCAGTAGGAAAAGAGGAAGACTGTATTACAGATGGTTAGACTCAATCAAGGAAGCCTTGGCCCTGAGTCCTGAGTCTGGAAGACCTGAGGAAGGCTGTGAAAAATAGGATGACTCTGAGGTCTCTCATTCATAAGGTCTCCATAAGTTGAAGTCAATTTGACAGCTGTTAACAATGGAGGATGGGCCAGCAGAAGACTCACAAACTGCCTTAAAGAGTCACACTGTTTCAGAGCAAGGCCTATCCCTAGTGATGTCCAGCATGTCAAGAAGATGTCAAGCTGAGGACCAATTCATACCAGGTGGCCTTTTAGTCAATGCATGATCAGAGGGATCACTGCCATACATGTCACTAAGGCCTAAAGTGTACACATTTTCATGGATTATTTGGTTGGTTGATTGATTTCTTTTTTTATCATCTGCCTTTTTGCCAGGGCAGGACTCAGGGCAGCTTGCAAAATGTGTTAAAACATGGTAACAGTTACAAACTATGAGTTATAAAGTTTAAAGAGAATGTTAAAATTTTTTAAGAAGCATTCCTGTTAAAGTCATACCTTCCAAGTGCCTTGATTTGGTAGTGGCAGTTCTGATTAATCATCTGTTGCCCCACTTTTTCAGCTTCATTTAAAATGTCCCAGTTTCTCTCTCTTTCTCCCACTTTCCCCCTTTGTCCTCTACTTACTTCAATTGCTGTAAACTTAATTCAAAGTATAAAAGCAGTTTGCACTCAGAGCCTTTCTGCACTACACTGTTATAGTGCTATTATTCCACTTTCAACATCCTGTGGAATTCTGGGGTTTGCAGTTTACTGAGGCGAAAGAGCTCTCTGGCTGAGAATTTTAAATACTCCTCCCTCAACTACAAACTCCAGGATTCCCTAGGATGTTGAAAGTAGAATAATAGCACTATAACAGTGTAGGGCAGAAAAGCCCTCAGTTAACTCAGCAGGGAGAAGAGGAGATGGTGGAATCTTGTCCTTCCCAGTGCCCTCAGGCAAAAATAAATTGCTGTAGCCTCTCCTAGCTTCCGTGTTCTTCCTCATTAATAACTTTTGCCATCTTGACAACATTCTAACGTTGCTTGGCCACACATGTCTCAGTTTTTATCTGTGATGTAATGTTGGAGAGTGTGTTAAAACCAAGCACTGAACTAAAATAATTTAAATATTTTAATAATACTTTGAAACCATAAAGAGAAGGTATAACTCAAGGTTGCTTAATATACCTATGTAAGACTTAGAAATGCTGCTTTTTGGAGTATGACAGTCATGGTGGCTAGAGGATTCTGGGAATTATATTCCAAGAAAGCAACTTTTGCAAGCTCTGTAACATGATCTGAGCTGAGTGAGCCCTAGTTGAAGGCCACAATCCCATGGTGGCTTTTCTTACTTTAGCCTTTCCTTTTGTGAAATCTTCTTTGCAAGAGAGGCCCTGGAGAGGAACTGCCAGTCATTTCTCACATTCTACAACCACAGATCAGAGATTTTTGTAGAGTTGTTTGCAGAGACTGGCATGTAATAAGTTATACAAGACCTGTAATTTTAAATGCAAATCAACAATTGCAGTTAGCTCTCTGAACCCATTGCTCTGGAATGCAGCTAAAGTCATCCACAGGCCAGTGAGACTCGCCCCTTTCTCCCAGCTTTGTAGAATCAGCCCTGTACAAAAATCTGCAGACTTTACTTGTCTGCTGATGTTGTAGACTTCAACTTCCACCAGTCCCCCACTCTTTGCCTAATGGCCAGGAATTCTCAGTGTTGTAATTCAGAAATATCTGAAGGTATCAGGGTGGGGAAACCTGCACTATTAATTTTTTGCAAGCCTTCTCCATCCAGCTGCCCTCCAGCTTCCATGGCCCATGGGTCACATATGATGGGAGTTGTAATACCATTCCCCCCAACTGTCTCTAACACTGCACATATTTGGGAAGCATCTTTTCTGAGTAGGTAGCACAACTTCTACAACGAGCCCTTCTGGAATGAGGAAACTGTCCAGGCAACAAAAAACTAATTTCTATTCCTCCTCCCCACCCAACCCCAATACTCCAACATATTCTTTTCTCTTTTCTTCAGATGATTACTGTAACCATTGAAAGGGAGTTCTCTGCGGGAAGACTGTGCTCTCTACATACTGTAGAAGTTAGTATTGGCGTATATCATGACCTTGAAACCTCACAAATTTATGATGTTAAAAAAATCCTTTCTTGGTTGTAAAGAAATGCAGAATGTCAAGTTAATATTTCAAGATCTTTTTGGCAAGGGACAGTGCTGGAGACAAGAGGAATGAGGAGCTGTGCAAGTTCCTTATTCATTTAAAGTCTACTAAGTCTACATATTTCCTTCTGTCTAGCTCTGGAGGGTAGGAAATTAGCCACCAGGGACACATCCATGGTGACTTTTCTGCAATGTGATGCCTTGTGGGAGGCCTGTGGCATAGATGGTGAGCCCCATATGGAGTAAAGAAAAAATCATAAAGAGTCAAAGAGAATTGATTCCAGATCTCCGGCTATATTTACTAAATCAACAAACAAGCAAACAAAGGCTTTCCCCTTCGTGATACATTTCTTAAATTATAGGTTTAGTGCTTCCTGGCAGGCTAATAAAGTCGAGATGAATGATGAGAGAGTCTGCTGTGAGAATGAGTAAACATCTCCTACTGTCTGGGGAATGTAAGATGACTACTGTCTTATCCTTTGTTACAGGTTGTTAAGATAAAATTACCCTATATATCACTGCTGCTGTCAATGAAATTAGAAAGAGCAAGCTATCTCCCAGCTGCCCTTTCTCTCCCTCCCTCTCTCTTACGCACACACACAGAGCACAAAAAAAATGGCAACACAATTTTGTTACTACTTCTAACGTAGTTTAGATATTTTTCTTCAAAAAATAAATGAATAAGGACAGTTGACACAGTAAGTTTCGAGAAGAAAATTGAGATGTGAAAAGTCTGTTTAGAACAAGATATGGGAATGATAAATTATACTTTATAAAGAAAGCAAAAGTATACATTGAATTAAGGGTATGTGTAAAATGAATGTTCTTTTTTATATGTTAAATATCAGGAACAGACAATTAGACAAAATTTTTGAAAGTACAGTTGAAAATGGAAATGAAAAAAAACTCTGTATCCCGGGGGTAGTGAAGTAAGGTTAAGAAAATACTTTGAATTGCTTACTTAAAAGTACAAATAGTGCTATTTTATATTTTATGCATCATGGAGCCCTGGTGGCACAGTGGTTAAATGCTAGTACTGCAACCACAAGGTTGTGAGTTCGATCCTGCCGGGCTCCAAGGTTGACTCAGCCTTCCATCCTTCCGCTAGTCGGTAAAATGAGTGCCCAGCTTGTTGGGGGCAATTAGCTAAAACACATTGTAAACCGCTTAGATAACACTCAGTTGATAAGCAGTATAGAAATAAATGCTATTGCTATATATATAAAAATTAAGTAGTTTATTTCATTTTCTGACCTGTTTTGCTTTAGACTGAGTGAACTCACACAATTGACTTTTTTTTTTATTCTCTGCACACAGAAATCTAGTTATCAAGCAAATGGATTCTAGCCTAGACTTTTCCTTGACATGTGGGGTTCAAAGTCCTGCTTGACTGGGATGCTCACTGCATGACTTTGGATTTGCCACTAGTTTCCAGCCAAACCTTCACTAATGAGTCATTACAAGAATAAACAGAAGGGAAAGGATCCTGTTCCCAGCCAGGAACTCCTTCCAGGAAAGGGGAGGTATGAATGAAAGAAATGACAAACAATTAACAATAGCAGACCTGTAGCAATCACTGTCAGATAGTTTTTGACAACTGACCTGCAGTAGCTACTAACCACAGAATTCAGAAATGATAAAATGTTGATCGGTCAGCATTTGACAGTATCATCACGGACGTATAATAATTTTAGATATTAGCTTCTGCCTCAAGACCAGGAAGAACACAATTACTTCTTTCTTCTCTGAAATCCATAGAAGTCAGTGGCATTATATTAAATCATAATTGTTACATGTGGTTAATGTGGGTTGAGATGAGATCTGAACTTAATCTGCATGCACATTCAACACCCAAAGAAATTCTTAAGACGGGATCATTAGTAAACCATATTATAGTAATAATTTACTTACCTGGTATTTTTCAAAAGCAATAAAGCTTGCAACATATCAGTTTATCATGTGCCAACAAAGACAACTTAAAATAGCTATGTAACCACAATCCAGCCACCCACTCTGCTCATTCTAACCCTTTATATCCTAAATTGAAGGGAGTCTTAGCCTACAGCCCAAAACAGAGGGTTATCTAGCATGTTAAAGACTAAAAATGATTTATAGTCAAATAATTAGTCTTTAAGTGGTCACTGGATTCTTTGTTACTTCTGCTGCAGCAGACTAAAATCATGGCTGCTGCTTTAGAAACTGCTGTTTTGAAGTCAGAAAAATTTCCACGTCTTTGTCTAAGAACAAAATCACATCCAAAGCATCTTTTTCAATTCCATACAAAATGCCTACTCCTTAGCCCCCCATTACTGATGGCCAATTACCTTGCCTATGTGATGTCTCAAATGAAATTAGCTCTCACCTTGCTTGGCTGGGTTCTTTCTTTCTCCCTCCAGTCCTCTCTTAAATCTTCAGAGTGTTGCCTTTTTGCAACATTGGCTAATAGCTTCCATCTCAGTGGAGTAATGAATCTGCTCTGAGTTTTGGTCTGAACTTGAAAGGAGCTATTGAAGATATCTCCAAAACAGGACCTTGGACAGTTCTTTTGAAGTTCAAACTAAGACCTGGAGTGTTCATCCCCACTTTCCCACCACTGACAGGGAATCTACCAGTTACCTTTCATGAGAGATGGCTTGCAAGTTGACCCTAAGTCAGCTAAAGGCCATGTGGTGTAGCAATAACAGTATCAGATTAGGAATTAGGACAACCAGGTTCAAATCTCTGTTCAGTCATGGAGAACAGTGCACTGCCATGGACAATCATATTGTAGCAACCTAATTTGCTCCCAGGATAGCCATGAGATTAAAAAAAGGAGTGGCTACGTATGCCACTTTGATGTAGCCTGTGTGTTGAAGCTAGCTGCTTGGAATTAGTATTGTAAGTGAAGAGAAAGTACCTATCTAGGAAAATCTAATAAACACAGAGGGAGAAAGTCAGGTCCATTATGAAGACTACATATAAAGGAAGGGGCAAGCAAGCAGGGAATGAGGTCAAGATTACGTGTTTATAGGCAAAGAAGCAATAGCTCAGACAAGACAAGATGGTACACATACCAGAGACCCTCAACTACCTACCTACCTCTGCTGCCCCCTGTATGCACATAGTTATACAGCTGTAATTATACAGTTCTCCACTTCCAATAGAAAAATAAAAAGATGCATTTCCCCCAATGTTTCTCACTTTCCTTTGAACTCCTATGAATTGCCTGTGATGATCAACATTTTTCTGCATGTCAGCTGAAGAAATGCTGTACTTTCCTGTGGGAGTCACAGTTGAGAAATACAACCTTTATTAGGACTAATCACAACACCACAATTGTGCTTTCAGATTCAACACATTACATTATACTGAAAGCAGAGGGATATCTGATGAAGAGTTCTGCAGAACTCAAAAGCTTAGCACATTTCTTGCAGCACTTTGGGCAGCCCCAATAGATATTACCCAACTGTGGATTTGTTTTGGAACCTTTTCACTTATGGAGCAGCATCCCTATCTCCACTGTCCACTCTCAAATGTGAAATTTCAACAAGTCTTTGTAAATTGGGCCCCAGAGATGATTTTTGCCCAGTATCTTGTACATTTCCTAGGCGTGGTCTGTTTACCTTTAAGAAATTGCCAACTGGAATCTGACTGCATCAATCTTGGCTGCATCAATAGGAGTATGGTGTCTAGATCGAGGGAGGTACTGGTACCACTCTACTCTGCTTTGGTTAGACCTCATCTTGAATACTGTGTCCAGTTCTGGGCACCCCAATTCAAGAGGGATATTGACAAGCTGGAGCAAGTCCAGAGGAGGGTGACCAAAATGGTGAGAGGCCTGGAAACCATGCCCTATGGGGATAGACTTAGAGAGCTGGGTATGTTTAGTCTGCAGAAGAGAAGGTTAAGAGGGGACATGATAGCCATGTTTAAATATTTGAAGGGATGCCACGTAGAGGAAGGAGAGGGCTTGTTTTCTGCTGCTCCAGAGACCAGGACAAGGAGCAATGGATTCAAGCTGCAGGAAAGGAGATTCCACCTGAACCTCAGGAAGAACTTCCTGACAGTCAGGGCTGTCCGGCAGTGGAATCTGCTGCCTCGGAGTGTAGTGGAGTCTCCTTCCTTGGAGGTTTTTAAGCAGAGGCTTGACGGTCATCTGTCGGGAGTGCTTTGAGGGTGTTCCTGCATGGCAGGGGGTTGGACTGGATGGCCCCTGTGGTCTCTTCCAACTCTACATTTCTATGATTCTATGATTCTATGACTGCCTACATAGGGAAGGAGTCTGCTATGACTCAATTAGTGTAAAGGGCCCAAGATAGCTTTCTGACCCAAACCTAGGAGGACTGTGAAAAGGAGAGTGGAAGTGGTGCCACTCAAGAGTAAATACATAACACAGAAAGTGCCTCCAAGATAGTCTTCTTTCAAAGAGAGACGTATGTGCTTTGTATTGGTTTCAGACTGTAGCAGCAGATCCAAATTCCAAACTGAGGTTAGAACGTTCCAAAGGACCTGTGCAAAAATCAGCTTTCTTGGAAAAATTATGTTGGGAGGGAAAATAGGCAAAAAGAGTCAAGGCCAGTAGCACTTGGGTTTTGCGTAAAAGAGCACAAACCACTCCCCAGAAACTGGAACTGATGCACTGATAGTTATTTCACTAGTGATTACATTTGGAGGGGTAGGGGAAAAAATCCTTCAGTCCAAATGCAGAATTCTGTGATTTCTTAAGCAAAAAGAAGCCCCAAACAAGCCTGATTCAGATCAGAGGCAGAACTATGACCTGGGAAGAGGGAGGTTTAACTCCTCTTCCCTGTGCCCATTCCCCTCGGCAAATTGGTTCTTCCCCTTTCTCAAGCAGCTATTAGCTATGTTGGCAGGAAGCACTAAGAGCCTTGTTTTGACTGTGTGCTCCCCTATCTTGCTAATAGCAGCTTATGGCTGTTGCTTTGCACCAGGAAATCCGTACAAAGCCCAGTATTAGCACACAGCACCCTCAGACAGCCAACAAGGTCCCAAAGTCCTGACAGACTGGCATCCGGCATTACAGTTACAAATTCGTAACCTAGGGTCTGTAACTAATCCATATTCAGCTATTCTACGTGTTCATGATTGTGGCACGGTTGCCATAATCATAATTGCCACCCTAAATCCACCTTTAGGGATCAGTTCCTCAAAATCATAGAATGATAGAGTTGGACGAAACCACAAGGGCCATCAAGTCCAACCCCCTGATTGCAGAAATACACTATCAGGAATAGATGGCCATCCAGCCTCTGTTTAAAAACTTCCAAAAAAGGAGATTTCACTACACTCCGAGGCAGCATATTCCACTGTTGAACAGCTCTTAGCATCAAGAAGTTCTTCCTAAAGTTTAAATGGAATCTCTTTTCCCTGAGGTTTGAATCCATTGCTCCATGTCCTAGTCTCTGGAGCAGCAGAAAACTGGCTTGCTGCATCCTCCATATGACATCTCTTCAAATATTTAAACATAGCTATCATGTTGCGTCTTAACCTTCTCTTCTCCAGGCTAAACATACCCAGGTCCCTAAGCCTTTCCTCATTGGGCATGGTTTCCAGGCCTTCTACCATTTTGGTCACCCTCCTCTGGACACATTCCAGCTTGACAGTATCCTTCCTGAACTGTGGTACCCAGAACTGGACACAGTATGCCAGGGGCAGGGGATCTGACCAATGGTCATTCATAGCTACATTTTTTGTTGTGTGCCTTCAAGTCGTTTCTGACTTATGGTGACTGTAAGGTGAACCCATCACTGGTCTCCAGGGTCATACTCCAGTGCTTGCCTAGCTACAAATGCAGTTCAGGATTTTGGCCACTGTAAATAAAGAGTGGATCAAACACTCGTTCACATTACACAGTTCTACACAGATGCTACCCCTTCAACTACCATAGTTGCATCTTATGGAAACCTGGGATTTGTAGTGTCATACCTCATTTAGTATTCTATTCCAGAGAGCTCTGGTGCCGCTCAAAACTATAAAGCACAGGGTTCTGTAGGATATAATCATGGCAGTTAAAAGAGAATCATACTGCTATAATTGTCTAATGTGTAAAAAGTCATTGGTTGTATTAGGGATCAAAATAGCACTAATTCACCCACTTTTGCCTAAACATTCCCTCCAGAGTGGGTGTTGAGGCAAAGTTTTTGGGTGGTTGGGTGTTTCAAATTCAGAAGCTTTCCCCAGCACCTTAAACTCAAGAAGCATTCCAAATATTTCCATAACAAGTTGCACTGGAGTAAACAGAGGGTTTGTTTTTGGAAAAGTGCAGTTAGCTACATTCCCTAGCACTTTTAATTATACTCCCAAGCCAAAAGGTCTCTGCTCTGAGTGACCCAAGAGGTGTTTGTACTTCTTTCAAACTTTTCAGTTGATCAGCCAAGAATACAACAGCAACAAAGTTAATGTGTTGCTGTTTCTATAAACAAGCTATTCATTTATGGGAAGTGGACAACAATTGGACAACAAAGAGAATGGATTAATCTAAGATGTGGATTTGGCAAACAGAAAGGGAAAAAGAAGGAGAAAGAAGGAAAAGAAAAGAAAAGATGCTTCAGTCTCTGCGGTCCTTCCTTTTTTAAATGTGGTGATACAGACTGGAGCTTCACACTTAAACTAACTCCAGATGGAATAAATGAAGAGCAATCCAGTGAACAGGGGGGAGTGAAAAAGGCTGAGAGTATGGACATCAGCTCATTTGAGATGTGGTGCTGCAGAATTGTATAGATACCATGGACTGTCAAAAAAAAAAAAAAAACCCAAATAGGTCCAAGAGTGAATCTAGACCAAACTCTCCATAGAAGCCAAAGTGACTGAACTGAATGAACTGGGCATATCTTGAGATGAGGTGACTACTGGAAAACATAATGTTGGGTAAAATGGAAGGCAGTAAGAAAAGAGAGAGACCACATGACAGGTGGATTGATTCGATCAAGAAAGCCACAAGCCTGAGTTTGCAAGACCTGAACAGCACAGCCAATGACTGTGTCTCTTAGAAGTCTCTAATTCATAGGGTTACCATAAATCAAAGGCAACTTTACAGCAAATAACAAAATCCCATTGTCACAGAAAGCACAACCTCTTAACCATATAATCAGGAGTGGGCAATTTGTGGTTTTTCATATTGTGTTGGATTCCAACTGTCATCAGTCTTTACTAGCAAAGACAACCAAGTGAATTAATTGCAGCCCAAGAACACCCAGAGAGGCACAAGTTGTCCACTCATAGTATAAACTATTTTCAAACCTTAGCCCAAACCATGGTTACATTTATGTAGGAATCAAGAAAAGCATTCTCTGAGCATGTGTACATTTTTGCTCACTCCAAGCACCTGAATGCCTGCCGCTTCCCTCAAGTACTTACTCAGTTCTCAAGATCATTTGTTAAGAGACCGTTTTTAGGGTGGCCCCACCAAATGAGAGGCAAAATGGGAAGGACCTTTTTCAGTGGTGGTGACCCAGTTATGGAATGCCTGATACGCAGAGGCTTGCCTAAGATATTCTTGGAGCACTTTTTCTGGTTGTTTTCACCATCTAAATATGCTGCACTTTTAGATGTCCTTTTCTTTTCAAAACTTTTCACGTTTTGCATGAAGGAGGAGCTGCTGCTGCTGCCTCTTCCTCTTCCTCCTTCTCCTCTCCTCCTCCTCCTTTTTGGCTTACAAACCCCAGAATCCCCCAGCTAGCACTGGGAGTTATACTTGGAAAGGAAGACAGAAAAGGAAGAGGAGGAGGAGAAAGGAAAGGAATGAACTTTTCCAAGCTCTCTTGCTTTGAGTATTGTGCGTTTTTCTATTTTCTTTTACCCTGCTGTGAAAATTATTATTTCTTGGAATTTCTATTTGGTTCCCTTTCATTTTTATTTATTTATTGTGACAGTTACTGTATCTTAACATTCTTATTTTTTGGAATCTCCTCAGGGAACACTATAATTGTGTCACATGGAAATGTTAATAAATGAGCACCAAAAAAAAACCCAACCCCTAAATAAAAAGTTATAAGTACCTTCCAAAGAAAAAAACAGGGGTAGAATCCTGTTTCTTACACATCTGCAACAGCTTCCCTACAGAAGTTGTTGGACATATTTGTCTGATACAGAACAACAATAATCAGTTTGAGGCTGCAGAAGCAGAGTCACCCCATGATGATATTGCACATAATCGTCATTGTACATTGATATGCATGCTCATTGTGGTAGGATGCACAATGCTACCACCTTGTGCATTTGGCTGCAGATTTGATATCTTGGTTCAGTGCCATTCAACACAAGGTATGTGTACCACAATTAATGCATAACTCTGCCTGCAGAGATTGATGCTATACAACCCCTATGCAGCATCTCAGCCTAGATGTTGAGGAGATGGATTCTGGTAGATTTTTTTTTTTACTAACATCATAGGGTTTTATGCTGGAATCTTTTTTTTTTCCTCCTTGGCAAAATATTTTATATAATATCTCTCCTGACTAGCTGTTCTACATACGAACAAAGAATGAAAAGGAAACTGTGGACAATTGTGGAAATTGTGGTATTCTCTTTTTACGTCATGCATTTCACCAGCACCAGAAACACAAGAAAAGAGAGAGCAACTCACTTGGAATGCTCACTTTTGTCAAATTCGTATGATGTTTAAAGCCACTTTGTTACAGAGTATGGACAGTTGAAGCTGATGAGTTCAAATGAATAAGGTATTTACCTACCTCAAAGGATTATTAAAATCAGAAACTGCACCCAAATGATAGAGCACTTTCCATATCTATAAAGGCTAACAGCATCATAATTATGACTATTTACTAAATCCTTCCTTAAAAAAAATTGTGCCCAATGTTGCAATAGCACTTTGTTTTAAAAAACCACAGGAGTGAGTTTGTATGACACTATATTGCATCAGATATATTGCAACTGAATACATTTTAATTAGGAATATTAGTTGTAACTGAGATATGCAGGGGTCGGGTTATTTACTCTGAGAGTGTTTTAGAAGAAATCTAGAGGGGAAAGAGAAATACAGTACAAGAATAGAAATACTGGGGGCACTGCCAGATCTGTTCACTGGTCAAGGAAGAAGGAAGGGGAGACGACACAGGCAGCTATGAAGCTTCCCATCTCAGCTACAAGAGGAAGAAAAATGAGGTCACTCACAAAGGTGTTTCTTTTCCCCTTGCATACTATTGCTGCCAAGACAGGCTGCCACTATATCACCTAAGCCAATCAGTGAATAGACATAGCAGTGCCTTTCTAGGTTGTCTTGAGGGAAAGTTTTTGGACAACAAGCAAAGCAACTCCTTGCACCAACCAAAAGAAGACATACGCACATGTAACTGTGAGTTATGCACATATATGTAGCCAACTGGATTATAGCAACCACTAGTCTGTCTCACTCTTGTTCTCCTTTACATATACCAGCATGGACAGACAGACACACACACACTTAGTGCGAGCTGAAAATGGTCAAGAAGCAAATTGAAACAGGGCCGCTTGACCACAAACATTTTTCTTCATAAGTAAAACGCCTTCTGAGGACATAATTGGATACACATTTTAAAAAAAAATTGTGGAACGTTAAAAACAAGCAGGCCCAAATTGACTGAAGGGAGTTTCTCTTGCATTCCCCAAATTACCGATGGCCATTTTGCTTCGCAACATCAGATTTCAAGTTCAAACCTCTGGCTTGGTGGTTGTTCAGGAAAATATCATACTTTCCTATTTCCTATCATAAAGATGGATTATATGTTTAATGGCTATATAAATCACTCAATATTTCCAGCTCACATACAAATTCTGTTAGAGACAAAAGAGGACAGTTTCAGGGGTTTTTTTCCTCCTTTAGAATCACTCTGCCCTACTTAACAAGCCTGAGTTCAGATCTGTGAAATTACAGTATTAACAATATTTCATGGATATTTGAAGGGCTGTCTTTCAGCAGATCTAACACCTCCATTACTTGAGACATCCACCTTGGGCAGCAGATGTTGTGGGATAGCAGTGGCAAGTCACAGCTTTTTTCTTCCTGAACCTCTTTATCAATTTTTCTCTTTTCGATGGACAGAAGGGTTTGTGCCACAAATCTTTTCCTCACCCTCTCAACTGCCCTCCTACCTCATCCAATTGTCAAAGCAAAATGCAACAACCAGGTCAGTCAGCCTCTATGAACTCTTTAGGGAACTCTTAGAAGTTTAATTATCTTAGCTTGACTTTGTGTAAGTCAGGGATGTAAATCTTTGTTTATTTCATTCTCATGTTGAAGAACAAATTGAAAAGAATAAATAATCTGAAATGTCTTCTCCATCCTGAGCAAGATTACAAGAGTATTCATGCATTTTTTACTTTTTCCCCCACATTTTACTTTTTTCCTCCACATGAACTAACCAACATTTGGTTGAAAAACCATGAACATTGCACAAAACTGCCTGAATATGATACTTGAATACAGTACTTGACCATTTTTTCAATTGGCCATCTCAATCTGTTAAGAAACTATTTCTCACTGAAAACAAGCAAATAATCTATACATCCTTGATATAAGTATATTATTTTTACAGTTAAATTGTCTTATTCAGTTTTATATGTCTGAAACTTTTCCCCTCCAAATTGCTCTTTATTGTTCCAAATAGTTTTAAATTTGTCTTTTTTCCCCACCTGTATAGCACTCTGGGAGCTTTTGATACAGGGAATGATATAAATGAATGAATAGCTGGTTATTGGCAATAGTCAGGGGTAAAATTTGACATTCAGGAATTCAGCATGACAGTTTCCACAGTCATAACTCCAAGGTGTATCCAGAATACAGTTAGCTGTGTTGGCCTCTATCAACTGACTGGGTCTAGCATTTTTTCTCTCCACCAGGAGCAGATCTTAAAATTTAATGGGAATTAATTGGCCATTCAGGACCAATATTTTGTAGCACAACAAGGATAGCTCATAAGAAAATATTGGTGTTCTTCACCAACTGCTCTGTGAATTACAGATACAGATAACAGGGCAGCCTGAAGGTATGTCAGATGTGTCATTGATGACTTATGATAAAGGCCTGATGTCCTGCTTCTGTGAATCCTGGCTCTCCTACAACACAGATGATTTATAAATGTAGAAGGAGAGAGTAGCAGGAGGGAAACACTAGTAAAGAATCCAAAAGGCAGAGAAAGAGATGGTGATATATGGTAATAAAACACCAGTTCCTCAAATCAGGACTATACCTTAGAAGCATGTCTAGTTTGCTTCTCGTTACCTAGCCACAAAACCCAAACTATGTATTATGGCAAATGCATGCTTTGATTGTGAAATCCCATCTCTGTCTAAGGTGGTTCAAACTATAAACCACATCAAACACATTGGCTAGAATTCAGGTTGTGTGTATGTGTGTGTGTCCTTTTTTAAACATTGAGAAGGAAGTATTCAATAAAGGTTGAGCCTGCCTTATCCAGAAATCCAAAATCTGAAAACCACCCAAAACCATTTTTGTTTTGTTTTTTTGTTTGCTGCTAGCAACCTGTTTATACCTTCAAGGTAGAGGTTGAGCACTCCTGCTTGTTTGTCTCTCAGATCCTCAGTCTCTCTCTTTTTGCCACCAGCCATCTGCTTCCACCTTCAAGGTGGTGGCTTCAGCATTCCTGGTTGTTTGCCTCTCAGTTATGAGGATCACCACAACCCCACCTCAAAGGCAGAAGTGGGTACCAGGCAGCTAAAGGGGAGAGACTGAAGATCTGTGAAATGGGGAGTGGTGGATTTGTACCAAGCACTATGCTTAGATTCTTGACATTTCAGAGATCTTCAATCTCTCACCAGCCTCATGTCTCATGCACAACACAAATACTGTATTCCAAAATCCAAAAAAATCCAAAATACAGAACATTTCCCAAGCATTCAGATAAGGAAGGCTCAATCTGTACCTCCTTGGGCAATGTCTATCCCCAACCCACGTTAGGGCTTTCTCCTAGCTGCAGAACTGGGAGTGTAGAATAGCTGCAGAATGGCACTAGGCACAGTTCCACCTCCAGCTCCAGTCTCCCACCTGAGCACTTCCCACTAGCCCTCCCATCTCCTGGCTAGTAAATCACTGTCACAGCTCATCCTGGCATGTGGATGCTGCCTTGGAAGGTGGCAGTGGAAGGGATGTGGAACTGTGTGGGCATAGCATCCAAGCCATAAAGTACCTTGTATAATATGCAACTAAAAGAAATGAAGCATGTTTTGGTCTAAAGAAAACATGTTGTCCTAATCCAGATTGAGATATGCACACATGAGTAAGGGTATAAAGCTTTAACACCCCTCACTTGCACTATTTTTTATTTCCTTACTGACATAGTCCCCCATTCATTTAGCCCCCAAAGATCTTATTTGCACAGGCTGATTTTTAGCAGGAAAGTGACATAATGAGCTTGAGTGAGCTTAAGGTCAGCCCATGGCTCTCCTTTTCTCCACTTTATCCTCACAGCAACCATAAGGCCAAGCTGAGAAGGAGTGATTGGCCCAAGAACCCCTGGTAATTTTGCAGCTCAGTGGGGACTTGAACCTGGATTTCCCCAGTCACAGTCCAACATCCTAGCTACTATGATGCATTGTCTGATGCCCAGTTCCAGCATAACTTTGACTGGGTCTGTGCTGTCCAGGGCTTCATTAAAAATAACCATCACCTTGGATTGTGCCACAGAGGAAAACAGAGTAGCAAGGCTAGTGCGATTTAACCCTCACTTTATGCCTCCCCCACACCCGTCACCAAACACTCTGCAATAAATAATTTCATTATGAATGTCTGCTGCTCAAGGCTCAGGAAGAATATTTTTATTTGTTGAATAGCATTCACTCTTGTGATGATGTATGGTGTGCAAATGGTCTCCAACTGAATGGGGTAGGTCATTTTTCATTACCCTGCTGAGGACGTGGCTCAAAGCAGTGGGTTATAGGAACTCATTTCCTTTGTTTTGGGAGGTGGGAGTGGATATATAACTTAACGTTCAATAAACTCAAGAACTATGATGCAGTGTGACCCTCAAAAAGTTCAGAGCATAGCTGTTAATAGCTTCCTCTCCCAGGATGCAGCATTACCCGCATTCACTTATCGACTTTGATAACACTTAGCAACAGAAAACCTCCATCACTCATAACTCTCCAAAATGATACAACACATCATCGGACAGCAACCCAAGATCAACACTTAGTTAGCTGCTTGATCTCTCAAGTCAAAATTTGTGATAGGTGTTTTGTGTGCCTGCACACACAATAACACTGCACACACAAACACACACACACAAGCATGACACACACAACACACATGCACAAATGTTAAAAGCTATTTAAATTAACTAAAGACATCCCTATAACATCAGGGTTGAATTGCGGGTGATTTCCTGCAATGCAGCTGTTATAAGTTTATCAAGCTGCGGGTGGCTGTAACCCATAATCATAACCAGATTGCATGAGAGATGCTGAGGTTGGGGCAGGAGGGGTGGGGGTGAGGAGAACAGACCTTTAAACAGGAAAAAAAAAATTAACTGGCTAACTGAAAGCTAGGAAAGCAGGTCACATGTTAAGAGTTTGCAATGGGATCGCCCTATTATGTCAGCAAGGATAGAAGATGCCAAATTTTGGCATGTGTTTATAGGCGAGAGGATGAATCTATAGATTTGACTGCTGATCCATGATGGAACTTGATTTCCCAGAGCAGTTCTGCTTCACAGCACTTCTATTTTCAAAAGAGCTCAGCTCCCATTGAGGGGAAAAATTTGGGGCACATAGCCCAGCTGAAAAGCATCCAGGTCTTCCTACTGCAGCCAGATTTTTTCAAGGGCAGAAGTTTGCACTCACTGGTTTCAGAGGCCCTTTCATCCTTAGGATTGCCCAAATGGGACTGGCAATAAAATGCTGCAGTGTTAAACCTTGTGGTTCAGAACACCGATCACCCCTTTAGAATCATAGAGTTCAAAGATATTGCTAGGGCCATCTAATCAACCCCCAGTCATGCAAAAATATATAACTAAACAACAACTGAGAGATAGCCATCCAGGCTTTGTTTAAAGACCTCCACAGGAGGGGAGTCTGCCACACTTCAGGGTGGTCTATTCCACTTTCGAACAACTGTTACAGTCAAGATATTCTTCCTAACCTTTTGGTGGAATCTCTTCTTTTGCAATTTGAATCTATTGGCTCATGTTCTAATCTCTGAAGGTATGGTGGGGGGAGCTCATTTCATCTGCATGACATCCTTTCAGGTATTGAGGTATGACTTCTCAATCTTTTCTTCTCCAAGCTAAATATACACAGTCCCCTAAGTTTTCCAAACATCTTGAGTGCCCTACTCTAAACTATTGCAGCTTGTCAATATCCTTCTTGAAACCTGATACCCAGAACTGGACATGGTATTCCAAGTGAGAACTGACAAAAGTACAATAGAGTGGTGCTATTATTTCTTTCACTCTGGGCAGTATACTTCTCTCCATGCAGTCTAGAATTGTCCTGGGCTTGGCTGCTATTGACTCATGTTTCACTTGAGATCTAAGACACCTAGATTCTTTTCACATCTATTGTTATCAAGCCAAGTGTCATCCACCCTATATTGTGAATTTCATTTTTTCTGTCTAACCTTACATTTATCCTGGTTGAAATTATTTTCCCTTTTCCAATCTGTCAAGGTCATTTTGAATCCTGATCCTTTCCTCTTTGGGATTAATTACACTCCTAATTTGGTGTCTGCAGATTTTATAAGCATGACCTCTATTCCATCATCCAAATCATTTATAGACTTGTTGAAGAACACTGGGGCCAGGACAGAACCCTGTGGCATCCCACTAGTTACCTCTCTCCAGGATGAAGAGGAACAATTGATGAGTATTATTTGGGTTCAGTCCATTACCCAGTTATAAATCCACATAACACCACTGTCTAGCCCACATTTTACCACCTTTTCTATAAGGATATTATGGATGACCTATCAAAACTCTTACTAAAATCAAGATATACTGTACCTACAGCATTTTTGTGATCTACTAAGCTTTTAACTCTATCAAGAGAGAATTAATCTGACATCATTTGTTTTTCAGAAATCTGTGCTGGCTCTTAGTAATCATACCATACATTTTTAACTGCTAATAGATTGTTTAACAATAAGTTCTAGAAACTTTGTCTACATTGATGTCAAGCTGTCTTGTCAATAGTTGCTTGGGTCCTGTTTTTCTATTTTTGAAAACGGAAAGAACATTTACCTTCCTGCAGATTGCTGGGACCTCTTCTCTTCTCCCAGAATTCTTAAAGATTATTGACAGTTATTCTGTGATTATATGTGCGAGTTCCTTTAGCACCCTTGGAATCAGTACACTTGAATTTAATTCATTTACATTAG
This sequence comes from Ctenosaura bakeri, assembly GCA_948474755.1. Taxonomy (NCBI): domain Eukaryota; kingdom Metazoa; phylum Chordata; class Lepidosauria; order Squamata; family Iguanidae; genus Ctenosaura; species Ctenosaura bakeri. The sequence continues at coordinate 124,417 of CAOLHI010003478.1, read as the reverse complement.
CTACGTATTCCTGTACTATTTCTTTATTTCGTCTGGGTTGAAGTTCCCTTACGGAATAATTTGTTTTGTTTTCACTAGTTAGCTCACAGTCATTCTGAGCTTCAACTTTTCCAACTTTCCTCTTGCAGGTATTGACTATTTGCTTATATTCTTCTTTGATGATTCTCTCCTTTTTCTATTTCTTTTTAATGTTTTTTTTTAAAACCTCAGTTTATCTGAAAGTTCTGTAAACATCATCCTGCTTTCTTTAGAGCCCTCATAGTTTACAAACAATATAAATATAAGTATAAATATACATATATATACATATATATATATATATAGACAATATCAGTAGAGTCACCACGGTTTGACTCCACGCTGGGCCATGGAAACCCACTGGGTAACCTTGGATGTGTCTCTCACACACACTGCCCAAAAAAACCCTGTGGTACATCCACCTTAGGATCACCATAAGTTGGAAATGTGTGGAAATTCTAGCAGTTACCAGGTGAAAAACATCTTCATTATTTTTTGTGCCTTCAAGCCATCTCTGACTTATGCAACCCCAAGGTGAACCTATCATGGGATTTTCTTGGCAAGGTTTGTTCAGAGAGGGCTTGCCTTTGCTTTTTCCTGAGGCTGAAAGAGTATGACTGAAAGAGTATAACTTGCCCAAGGTCATCCAGTGGATTTCCATATCAGAGCAGGGATTCAAACCCTGGTTTCCACAGTTGTAATCCAGTACTCAAACCACTATAACATGATAGGTCTCATTCATATATATATATATATATATATATATATATATCCCTAATCAGCATCTGACTGGAAGAGAGAGATTATACAACAAAGAAACCAAGATTCACAAAAAATATTCAAATACGTATATGTAAAGCTGCTATCATTCCCAGTAGCCATAGAATGGAATAATCTCTGATTAGAATAGGGTTCCTAGATAACACAACCTGGTCCTATCTCTCAGGGCTCAGTCCACATCTTTCACTCCTCAGAGTGCACCAGATTTCTTCCAGTAATGGTATATAGCACAATTGCAACAGATGGAGATGCAACAGCAGCGGGACCGCAACAACATCATGTGATGGCATGTGCCATGGACTGGCAGCAATATGTACTCATGCCAGGATGGCACCATTATGCAACAAAGGCCTTAGTTAACACCATGGGTCAAATACTGAGTATAATCTACACCACATAGTAATCTCCACAGCACCAACAAAGCACTTCACTTTTGCAATATTTTTCTTTGGCTTGAGGCACACTCCATTGGATACTTCTTCAGCACAAAACTGAACTTAAGCCAAGGGAAGACGTACAAGTGGATGGTAGCTTTCTCTCCTCATCCATTCCAATGAGGTTTACACAAGAGAACTTCGTGGTTGATTGTGCTCACGTAGTCATCATGCTCACATGCCCACAACTAAAAATAATGATGATAATTAGTAGTAGTAGTAGTATTACAGCTTCACATCTGGATAATGTTGGAGCCAGCAGAAGGAGAAAAAAACCCCCGGGGGGGGGATCCATTCAGCAACAAGATACAGACACAGTGGGATATCTAGTGAACAACTCATTAAGCAACCCAACTCCAGGATACCGCTAGCATTATATCCCTCCTCCAGATCATCACCAAGTACTGAACTCCTAAATATGGGACCCAGATGGAAAAAATAACAAGGACCACATCAAAGTTCCCCTAAGGGTATGAGCTGAAGATTTAGAAGCACATGAGGAAGTACGTGGTACAGAAATAGGTGAAAGTTAATGTTGCCGTCTTTTGCGGGAACACTCAAAGGAAAGGGCTCCAGGGTTAGCTGTTATAGGCAGCTGTCCAAGGATATTTAATTCTGTTTATACTTCCCTTTATCCCAAGTGCAGCTGAAACAAACTTTTGCAGATATTCATAAGGCTGCAGATTCTCCTGCATTCACATTTGGAGCCTGATGTAAAATTCTGATTTATAAGTTCACATTCTGAATGTGAGCTTGAAACTCAAATTGCTAAGCGTTAAGCTCCTCAGGCTTATTGTTTAGATTCTGGCAGGCATCCATGTATCAACTGAACCAGGCATCAGCCAACTGTGAGCAAACAACTTACTCAGCAGTGAGGGTAGAGGCAGATGGGCACAATCCACCCCTTCTAATCTGCCACCTGAGGTGAGTGGCTCACGCTACCTCATGGGAAGACCAGCACTGGAAGGAATGCATCTTATATGGGAAATTGATGCACCTGTACAAACCCTCCATCTAATGTGCTGAACACTAGAAAGCTCTACTATGTGTCCCTCCACTTTCAGAAGCCTAGTTGAGCAAGATGGCAGAACAGGGACTTTTTGTCATGGCACCCACAGGCTGATGGGAAAGTATGTCTCTGGCAGTAGTATATATCCTCTCCTCTCAGTAGAAACCTTACTTCTAGATGTTTCTCTTTATAGCCAGCAATTCTGATTTTCAGGAGTTCTTCGCCAGAAAAGCCAACTGAGTTCAACTGATTAAATTTCTTACAATGACTAGAATGCTCTATTACAGTCCATGTTACATATGTAACTTTACATATACTTAGCTACATAGCAGAAGTGCCAAGAAAGCCTGTTAGTGAATTGCAAAGATGCATAATAGGGCAGTATCCTAAAGTGTGTCAGTCACTTTGCAGACTCCTCCAGTTAGTAACATAAAAGCAGCCCCCAACAGGTTATGGATCATATAGAACTGCCCAGTTCTAATTCCCACAGATGGAAGTCCCTAACAGGATTCCAGCCTAACCTTATATTTTTTTCCCAGTCATATTCTCTCACCAGCCTTGTTCTTACCTCTGGTAGGACTGCTACCTATTGGCCTTCTTTCAGTGACTGATCATTGATTCCATACGGACCTTCACAACACCAATCAAATTTGTTGACTCTATGACCAATCTAAACTGTATTTTACCACCTACCTGGCACATAGACAAAGACCAAAGGTGGTTTCTCCCAATAGTCATTTTCAAAGTGCTGTTTTGAAGTCTACCTCCTACTTTAACAACTCTTACTAAGGTTACCACAACTGTCTTATGCTCAATACACGAAACCACAGCCAGGCTTCTGGTCTGTTTGGCTGCTTCACAGCCTCATTAGGTATTCATCCACTGTAATAAAAATTAAAAAAAAATTTTTTTTTTGTAATAAAAATTACAAAATGTAAACAGAGAAAGACCATGCATCTTCACAATAATCTATTGTGGGATGCGAGGTCATGGTTGTAGACTTCCCTTTAAAAGGAAGTGGGGAAGAATGCAAGCCAGCAAACTCAGCCCATCACTCTTGGGATCTTCACTGTTGCCACCAAACTGATATCTGTGTGATTTCTTTCCTCCTCCATTCAACAGCTTTAGTTCTGAAGATTAATTGCTGCTACAGTCAGTTCTTTATTCTGGTAGTGTGACATGGCACATAGGTGGAGGATGAATAGCAACATCTGAGATCAAAATTAGTTCTCAGGACAGTCTTCCTTAACTTAAAGGAGCATGAGTTAAACAGTAATTCAGAAGGTTTTCTGAAGGAAGAAACTCCAATTGTAGAATAGTTCACACACTTAAAATAAGAGCAAATAAAAATTCACAGAGGCAAATGCTATCTGTGTTCCAGATAGTAAACTGGCTAATTTTGTTGTGTGCCTTCTGTCATTTCCAACTTATGGTGATCCTAAGGCAAGTCTATCACAGAATTATCTTGGAAAGATTTCTTCAGAAAGGGTTTGCCTTTGTCTTCCTCTGAGGCTGAGAGAGTGTGATTTCCCAAGGTCATCCATGGATTTCCATGTCTGCGTGGAGTTCTAAACCCTAGTTCCCAGAGTCTTAGCCCAATACTCAGACCTCTATACCATGCTTGCTTTCCAATCGACACTTATTAACAAAGTACCTTTCAGATATTATGGTTTAGCTTCTCTAACCTGAGTCCAACATGGACCTTCATGCTGGCTTCCCTCTGTAATAAGGTTGCCAGATTGAAAACTGGATACAGCTCCTGTGCCTTTAATTGTTGAGTAGAAAAGAGATTTTCAGTAGGTGTTGCTTGTCATGCAACCAGGTAGCAAGTGACACCTGCTGAAATCCCCTCTTCTACACAACCATTAAAGGTACAGGAACTGTCTGCAGTTTTTACTCTGGCAACCCTACTCCAACTCCAATTCTGGTTTCCTCTCCTCTTTTCTTCCCTTTTCCACCCAGTCATCTATCAGTGTGTGCTCCACTTTCTTGATTTCTCTGCCCAACTCTATTCTCCAGCTTCACCTATATATATCTCTTCAATCTCTTAACCATTCTCCTAATCATTCTTCAACCAAGAAGGAGGGAAATAGATTCCTTGTTAATGTTCTGTTTCGCCTTGGTTGTTATATTCTTGTGCTGAATTTTTGATCCCGCCTATGAATTTGTTCCCTCCCTGTATGTATCATATTCCCAGGATGAATATTTGACCCTTCTGTACCTACCTATTGGCCTTCTTGGTCCTATCAACCTTAGTTGCATGCTCCTTAATCTCTCCAAGGCATTGCAGCTTAAGTGGGCATGGAGATCACCTGCATCATCACAGCAACAATTTTATAACCACTCCTCCAAGTCAAACACAAAATGGCTGACAGTCCCATGACTTCATACAGCATGTGAGATAAAATATTCTGCAGTGTACAGTTAGTGGAGTAGAAATTGCTTGGACAAAGAGGTCTGGAGTAGAGATTGAAGTGCTCTGAGCATACCCTGATTTCCATCTGTAAAATTTTGGAAGGTGTACAAAACATTACAGGCAAATGGGTCATCTCAGTAATTCACTGAATGACTTGAATACCACTGCAGTCTTTCCAAATGAAGATTGCTGAGGGTCATGTCCAACTTCAGAAAGTTTAAATCACATAAATGCTATGTGAATCAGCTCCAAACTTAAAGACTAAAGCATTTGGTTTCTCCTCTCCAAACCAGGCACCAGCAAATGCAAAAACTAGATTGCATTTAAGATGCAGCAAAAGACTAGTTTGAGCAGGCAGCTGAAGCACAGCTGTGCTTGCATGTGTCATGATTCAAAGGGGTAAACTTTAAAACCAAATCCCACACCATGGAACTGAACAGAGGCTAAGCAGCTCTCTTCAGCAGTCTTTCTGAGAGCTAAAGCAGATTGAAGATAAGCTTCCTTGCCTGAGGCCGCTAGTCTAACACAGAACAGAAAGAGTTTACAAGGAATAAGACACTGTGAAGACAGCTGTTCTCCTGACATTTTCATACAGGCAAAAGCAAAGAATTTTGGATGACTATCTAAGACTTTTGACCCTACAAAGACAGGCTCTGACTTGCCATGGAATGACCTAGGTCAAGAGATCCAGTGAAGAGTCAACAGAATGTTTTTCCTGCCACAATAAAATGTACAGTTGGTACTCACTTATGTATCCAGCGAGTCCCTGTTTGAACTGAGAAGTGTTGCCAGTCTACCTTGGGCAGCCCTAGTGTTCCCAATGTAATGATAATGGTTTCCCTCACAGCATCTTGAGAAATGCTGTCCTGTGAAAGCACAGAAAATTCTGAAAATGATTTCTGATATTTGACAGAGGCCTACAATGCCATGTTTTAGGTTCATATGGAAAGAAAATAATAAATATATGGTACAAAATATTCTACCATTTGAAGCATCTCCCCATAATCACTGCTGCTCTGCCCTCCTCCACACTTACTTTCTTTTCTCCCCTCAGTTGTCATGGCTGCAACTACCCAAATGCTATGGTTTCAGGGGTCCTTACTCTGATCCGGGCATTGTGGGTCTACAATGCCATCAACTCCACCTGGGTCACAGTGGCAGAGGAGAGTTTCTGTGGCTGCCTCCATGTTGGTTCAGTCTGGGAAAAGACCTCCTCAGTCCAAGGAATCTAGACCTCACAATCTGCTTGGAGAGCCATGCTGGCCTATCACAGCCCTTGAGTCTCACACTGAGGGATGCCCTGCCCCAGCAAGGCACTGGGTGTGCAAATGACTCATGGGATAAACCACTGTAGTAGAGAGGCAGCAGGGCCCTTCCTATTCATATGTGTGCCAATATGCTATCTTATGGGAAGACCTCCTCTGTAAATGAGAGATGTCTTTCACTGCATAAAGAAATCTTGATACAGAAATTGAGAAGAAAGAGGATTTGGTTTAACAATGAATGCTGATGGCAGCCCCAGCTGACATGCTTGAGTGGGGACAGGATTCCAGGCACCAGCCTTTCATGAAATGGTCTCTCTAGATGTGCTAGACTACTATTCCCAATATCCCTGGCCATCTGGAGAGTTTGAGGCTGGTTGGGCTACCCTGGTCTATCTTTAACTAGTAACTAGAAGCTTCAGCTGGCTTCAGGCTGAGCTCCCTTTATGTGGGTACACATGCACAGTTTTCAGATAAGATCTTCAGACCCTTCATTTGCTAACAAAATGGAGGGAACAGCTTGTCTTATCTTTTTAGTTTTTCATGACTAGATATCCTTTAATTCAGTTCCTTCAGCCCTGTGTTTAGATGAAGCCTTTGTGTTTATTTTGTCAACATTCTCCTTACTCATTACTGGCCAGGAACTAGTAATTTTTTTTTAAATGTTAGTGCCTCACAACTTCTCTGTTGTGGGTACTATAAAGTTTACTGAAAGAACCTTGCTCTTGTCTTGTCATCTCATAGGAAGAAACTCACAGCAGCTACAAATGTCATGTTTATAAGAGCGATAAAGCACTACTTAGAGGTCATCGGTTGTCAGAATATTGTGCAACTCATACCAAAAAAAAAAACCTAAGCAGAGTAGAACCCAGTGTTTGATTAACAGTGCACTCTCTACTGAATCATATCCTGAGGCTACACATACATCTTTTGTTCATTAAGAGACAGCCCTCTGTTATAACATGTAGGAGAAAAATATTCATAGAGAAGCAGCAACTTGGAGAAGATATCACCTTGGAGAGGTGTTTTAAATATGAAAGAATGAAGGTTTACCCAAACTATCCCCCAACAGGCATAAAGATGTTAACAATTTTTTGCCCCATTGGCATCAACAGGAACTTTCGTACCAATGATCTTGGCTGGATGTGTCCCCAACATTTCTCCCAACCACTAGCGGGGAGGTATAAGGAATACTTAGACCTTTCAGGCAAGGAAGCTGGGTTGCAAAATATATGTTGGCTGTATCTCTGGTTATCCTTTTGGTGATCCAGCCCTCTGCCACACCAGTGCTAGTGAGCATCAGCCACCACTGCTTGGAAGGGAGAGAATGAAATCTCTTTTTTGTGTGCTTTAAGACTCCTCCAGCTTTCATGCCAATTCCACCCGTCTCCCTGCCGTTATTTAAAGAAAATCAGAAGCTAAGCTGAAGAGTTAAGTAGTGGTGAGAAGTCTAAGCTTCACTGTTGTTGTTGTGTGCCTTCAAGTTATTTCTGACTTATGGCACCCCTAAGGTGAACCTATCACAGGGTTTCTGGGGGCTGAGAGTGTGTGACACACCCAAGATCACTCAGTGGGTTTTCATGGCTAAGTGGGAAATTGAACCCTGGTCTCCAAGATCATAGTCCAATGCTCAAACTGCTACACCACAGTGGCTTTCCTGAGCTCCATACTGTTCTGCATACTAGCAGACTCAGAACTAAGGGCTTGACCTTTGTCTGACCCCTCTCTTCCAGGCCTCAGAGTGAGGGGATGAATTTCAGGCAAAGAGCACTGCTTTGAAAAGAAGATTGTTTTTAAAAAATGTTTAAAGTTTATGCTTTCAGCCCTTTCACTACAGGCTGGTCCATATCAGCTCTGGTAGACTCTGCAGTAGATCTGCTTGGCCACTCCATCCCCTTTCAATGTCCCTCAAGACCAGTGCTCATCAGGACGGCAAACTCACTATGGGAAAACTTTGTACTGTTTCATTCTTTGCTTCTTCAGGAATGATAGAGAGTGCTTGCAATGGATTGATCAAAGCCCCCAGTGGTTTTGGAGAAACAAACTAAAGGTTTTATTATGGGAACTGCATTCTAAAATAGGAAAGTTACTCAGCGTACTAATCTAATCTAGCTTCATTCTAGAGAAGAGCTGAGAGGGAACTTTCAGACAGAGAAGAGGTGGGAAAACATCCCTAAGAGTATCAGTGCACATCACAGAGGCATCAGGATATGTAAACAAGAAGAGATGACATGTTTGGTCACTTAGACTATCTAATCCTATTACTGCTCCCTGCTCTAAGGGATTCTTGCCTCTTCAGTGGTAAGCATTGTTGCAATTCTCAAAAGGAGCACCAAAGACCCTAGTATCTGTGCCTTTCTCCTTCAGCTCTGCTTAGGTATTTGACAGCTAAATGAAGAAATATGATGAGTGGTCTGCAAATAGAGTTTCCAGGTCCCATTTTCACTGGGAGGCTTTAAATTTGTGGTCTCTGAAGCCCCACATTGGAGCCCTATGGGATCCCGCTATCCTATCCTATTTCTTGATTTACTGAGAGTGATCACCAGCTGGAGGCAATTAAAGCAGACAAAGAGGGAGTTTCATTCTCTTATGCTCCCTCATTCTTTCATGCTCCCTCACCAAATGCTGAGGGTCTGTCTACTGAGATCCTGGCTGGTATAGCACTGCTCTTCTTCCTCCTCTATGTCAGCAAGACAGATCAGCCCCAAACCATGCCTCACATACTACTCTCTCAGTTTTCTATGGATCTAAGAATACGAAGTACAGGCACTACCGGTGCTCATAGCTGGCAGATCCTGGTCTGTGGCTATTTTACTGCATACCAAATACTCTGGGGTCAATGTGTTGTCAGCATGGCTTGCACCTAGTTTTGGAAAGAGCAGATGCCAGCTACTTTCATAACAAACTAACCACAGAGCATTTAATACACAGTGAAATGGCCTCAGATGGGGTCCATCTGTTGTGAGCACCCGTTCTTTTTACTCACAGTTACACAGATGACTAAAAGATGATCACATGAGTCAGACCTATATAATGTCCACCTCAAATTTTGGAAAAGATGAACTTTTCACAGGATTTCTGCACAGCCATGAGATCTCAAATACGTGATGTTGGAAGTCTCACAAGAGGTCCTCCTCTCTCAAGATTTGAGGCAGACTGTATATAGCTTGCCCCACATGTACTGGTGAGTTTTAAGCTGACTAGGCAACAGGGATGGGGGTCAGAAAAATCTGGCAAGCCTTTCTGCAAAATGAATATATAATCCAATTATTTGCCTTGTTCTTATTAATGTATCCTGCTTAATGACATCGCCAGAGGCCTCCACTATGACATCACTAGGGATCATCATTAGATTTCATGATTTGAGCCCGACCTGGCAATCCCATGCATAGCAACATCTGCCTCTAGAAGAAGCTAAATAAGTTATTGTCTCAGTAAAGTTGAAATAAAGACAGGAGGCTCCTGTCTTCGTCCAGATGCAATGAAGGCTCATGACATCTTGCCTGGCCCTCATGCTAAGCGTCCAGACAGAATGACAGTTACCTGGCTCTTTCCATTTCCAGAACTGGTTCACCATTTAAACATTTTGGCATAATTACAGTTGATTGGAGAGTCACGCTGTCAGAGCCTATGATACAGTGTTTTGGATGTTTCTTCTGCAGCTAGCAATTTGGGAAATGACAGTAATTCATACCATCTATCTTAGTGGCTTTTGTGGCTTGCCAAAGTAGGGTCGTTCATTCAGTCCCTCAGCAATACTTATATATAGCTCTGTGGAGATCTTGAAATTACCTTCCCATCACCATACTCTGATGCCAACTGCCTTTTTTAAAAAATATACATAAATATGTTCAAATAAATGGATTAATAAGGTTGAAACTAATAAGGTTTCAGTGGAAAATATCTGGACAATATTACAGGCCCAAACAGACCAGTGTTGGGGGCTCTACAGTCTAGTTTAAATGCAGCTGCAGGTACCTTAACACAGCTAGGAGCACTACTTTGATGCATGTGTGGGGTGTTGGAGAGAGATCAATCACAGATCTCCCATCATCACTATTGTATAACTGGCCTCTAAAAGAAACATGAGATACTATCCCACATCTCCACAATTTCATCAGCTTAGCCCCAATGGGAAGAAAGTTAAAAATAGAATTCTTACATGCTTAAAGAAGAAAGCCAGCTCAGGGTACATAAATCTTGTCACAGGAACTGATAGCTGCTCCTTCTGAAGTAGAAGAAAACCTTGCCCAAAGTTACAGCATCTCTTCCCCATGACATACTAGCTTTCTACATGAAGGACAGGGAGAGTCTAATTTGGTAGAGCATTCTTCCAGGTTGATACCCATATTGCATACCCTCCAACATTTCATGGAGAAAATCAGTATATATAAGTGGTCCAGCAATATCTGAGTGTGGGCAAGATGGCAAAAGTTATTACTGAGGAAGAATAACCAATCTGGGAGAGACTTCAGTGGTTTTCTTTTGCCTGAGCCTACTGGGAAGGGCTGTACATACTCTATATTGAACTGAACTATACTGTACAGAAAGTCAGATTCAAATCTCTGCTTGGACAAGAAGTTCATTGGGTGACTTTAGAGCAATCACTGTTGTTCTGTTAAGAGGCCTGGAGTTCTCTGAAAAAATAATGCAGACTCCCCAGAGACTCAAAAGATGCATGCTTTATTGTTCTGCTGTTCCTTCCTTGTTGAAGGTTACAAGCTAACTGCTCTAGCCTTCCAAAACTTTTAATAGAAGACCTGGGGTAGACTATCTACACTTAGTCCAGGACATGGTCTGGTTCAAGGAGTGGCTTTGCCATTAACATCTCAACTATATTTCAGATTAACCTATATCACAGGATGGTGTGATAATAAAATAGGATAATTCCCCATAGATATTGCCCTGAACTGCCTGGAGAAAAGGCAGGCTATTACCATGTGATTGATAAATAATTCATATATGGATTCCTCCAGAATTCTTTCTCCTGAAAGAGCCATCTCACATACTTCACATGCCTTAAGCCAGCTCTTCTTTTCAGAGGTTCCATGTGACTACTTCCATCATCTCTTTTCAGACAATGAAACTGCATAGACTTTCAAAAAATGGTTTCCAAAACTGGCAGTAGAGGTTAGAGGTCACACTCATTGGCCAAAATCACATGGAAGCCCTACACTAGCATAAAAATCATTATGCACATGGTTGTATTTTCTCAAAGGCTGCATCAACGCAGTACTTTGTATAGCCAGTTGCATATACTTAAACTATGTTAAGTATTTATAGGATCATAGGATCACAGAGTTGGAAAGGGCCCCAAGGGCCATTGGGTCCAACCCTCTGCTCAGTGCAGGATCTCCAGCTAAACCATTCCCAGCAGGTAACTGTCCAGCCTCTTTTTCAAGACACCCAGAAAAGGTGACCTCAATACCTCTCTAATCAATTGGTTCCCTTGCCAAACCACTCTTACTGTCAAGAACTTTATTCTACTGTTTGGTTGAAATCTATCCTTCTGTAACTTAGAGCCACTAGGCCTAGCTCTACCCTCTGAAGCAGCAGAAAACAAGCCTGCATCTTCTTCTTTGGGGCAGCCCAGAAGGTATTTAAACAGTGTAATCATGTCAATGGATCATGTCCATTGACCTAAATCCAATTATCCTCAATTAGAGTAGACTCACTGAATCAAAAAAGTTTATAAATGTGTTAACTTCTAAAGTTTCCACTAATTTCATGGATCTACTGTAGATGGAACTAACAACTCTGTGTCTGGTGTGTGTGTGTGTGGAGAAAGAGAAAGGCAGATGAATTTTTTTTATCTTTTCTTCATAGGTCAGAAGGGCCTCATACAACCAGTTAATGTGTGCCATGACTTGTGCTCACATTTGTTCATATTTTCATCCAATTTGCAACTTATGTATTAATTCTTCGGTATAAAATTATGTACAAGAGCTGCACGGGAATATCTACGTACAAGACCATACTTAAGTGCATGCACCTCTAGAGATCTTTCTGACTGTAATACCCACCATGTCCGACAGTCACCAGCTAGATTTGGTGAGCTTCAAAATTATGGTCTAGTGGCAATAACAGGAAATTCCATTCATTTCAACAGATTCCCTGTTTTCTGCCTGCTCACTTCCCTGGAGGCTACTGTTGGTGGTTTAGTGGTTTCTGTCCAAGGAAAAGCTAAAGGTTTCATTCTTCAGCTTTTCAGCTAAGTGGTCAAACCACAATATTCTCAGAAAGCAGCATGGCTAATAAATGTACTACAACCATCCTAGTGTTTTGGACTTGTCGTACTCTTCAAAATTCTGGAAAATTATGCCAGTTGTAGAAGGTGCTAATGAATGGATGGGGACATCCATATGAAAAGATTATGCTTGAAGCTTGACTTTATTTTGGATATGTACCATAAACATTGAATTGCATGCGTAACTTGAAAAATATTTTTTTGACCTTCCATGTGACATTGTGCCATGACTAGAACCTGATTCAAATATGTGGATACAATTCCTCTTAGTAAGCCTTGATAGTAAAAGAGTGTTTAGTGTAAATGCATCCTATGTTTGCTGTTTGGAAAAGAGATTGAGGCTCCTGTAAATCAACAGTTTTGGAGTTCCCTCCTTTTCAAAACTGACTTGAAAGTAAGAGCATAAGCAGTCTCCCTCAGAATGTGTACCTTTTAGATGTGTTGGATCAGAACTCCCATGATTCTCCCAAAACAAGGTCATTGGAGGGCACCAGACTGGTGATGGCAGTGATAAATGTTTCAGAAGAATGTTTTAGAAGAAGGGAAGGTCTAGTGTGCTGTAGGGATTTGAGCACTGGTTTAGATCTTAAGACTCTGGTAGGTTCATATAGAGAGATCCAGTCTTTCAGATAGCCTTGGGTCCACTGCCCATAGAAAGGTGGTATATTATAAATAAATAAGAAGCCAGTACCTACCCAGACAAGGGCAGAGGTTGCTTCTTCATACCCATGTACACCAACAGCTGGGAGGTTCCAGCTGCCCTTGAGAGCCTAGGGGCAAAGGCATTGCTTTGGACTGTATTATTTTACATATACTCCACCCTTTGCCCAAAGCTGGGACTCAAGGCAGCTTACAAGATAAAAAGAAATCCAAGCCAAAACATATGTAGCTAAAAATATGCAAAAAGTTAAGACTTAAAATAAGAGCATGAAATGGTTTACAGAATCAAAACCATTTGAAATATATCCACTGAAAAACAAAGGATAAAATTAGTACAGCACACTAAGGAAAGCCCTTTTCTAGTAAAACAGTCAGTTTGGTCACGCTTTCTGGAGCAATGATGATGATGATGATGATGATGATGATGATGATGATGATGATGATGATGATGTCTTCTTTTCCTGACAAAAGGACAGCAAGAAAGGAATCAGGCTAGCTTTCTTAGGAAGTTCTGGAGCCCAAGACCAGTCACTGTACAGGTCTGTAAAGGTCTTCTTATGATCCCATCAAACATGCCTGCAAGGGTGGCAGCATCAAGAGAAGTGATTTTTCTGAAGATCTCAGAACTTACACAGGCTCCTATGGGAAGATACAGTCCTTTACATAGCCTGAATCAGGCCACACCTGAAAGTATTGTGCAAAGAGCCACAAAAAATCTCCTTCTGCGCTATAACTGGGACATAACTGGGGGTTATACCTGTGTAATGTGTGACAAAACCTGGGGGTGTGGCTAGCAGAGCAGCCCTAGTAATAGAGGGTGATGTAGTCAGATTGGCTCTCTGACTGAGAAGAACCCAAACCTAGCCATAAGGAGGGACTGTGGAGGAGACAGCGGAAAATATATATACTGGGATTGCTGGTTAGACTTTGTTCTCCTCCAGTAAGTTTCATCAAGAGAATTCTAAGTCAGAGCATACAGTAAACCAAGAAAGAGTTTTCTGGGAGAGGGTTAGCTTCTCAGTGACCTAGCATGGGACAGAGAAGTAACCAAACCACCTCTGAAAGAGTCAGAGAGTGGAAACCTGAGTGGGGAAACAGACCTTTGTGCTGAAGAAGTCAAAGGAGTGCTCTGTTGGGGAACACTGTGGTCATTTAAAGGATATAGTCATATTGCTCAAATATCTTGAAGAAATTGTTACTTTGATCGAATATGCTTGAATCTTCATTACTCTTTTTCTAGTTTGTTATTCTAATAAAGATTTCTTTCTATTTTCCTAGAAATATCGTCTTCACAGAGTATTTTCTTTAGTTTTATTTTTAATAACATACAACCACAAGTTATCCATTCCTTTTCAGAGTAACCATTGATAAGCTTTGCACTTTATCCACAAAGTTTGTGGGTTTTAGGGAAAGCAGGGTTGTGATTAACTGTGGGGAGAGAGCTAGGGTGTGTTGATTAGTATTTGCATGACTCAGGGCTCATCAAACAACCTTGCTTTAGAATTGCTTGTTTTGCCTACTACATATGAGTGATCAGTATATATAATGAAAGAACACTTAAAGGGAAGGACTCTTGAAACATCAGAGATCTCTTTCGGGATGACTCAGGATATTGACAGGGTCATGTAGACTCAAGAAGTTAGGGGTCAGATAGAATGTAACATATGTACAAATTGGAACTTTGCTGACACTGATACATGAATCTTTTCTTTCATGTAAGCATTCTTTAATATAAACATAAAAATGGTATAACAAGGGAAGTCTGAAAGAATAAAATCATCCTTCCTGATCACTACTGTCAGCGGTGATACTTGGATGGATCCTTTGGCCAAAGTTACATGTGTGTGTGTGTGCCTTTCTTTCTTTTCTTCTCTTTTCTACCTTCCTACCTTGTGTTTGGAGGTTCAAGTCAGCTCTATATCCACCTGGGGATATGGTGAGGTGTGGTTTGTTTAGCCACCCAAATAATATAAGGCACCAATAAGATTCTGGCCTCTGGATTATTCATTCTGTGACATTTCATTTATACATTCAAGTTGATGTTGCATTGATAAGGTGATGAGTATAGGTGTCTTCAGTCATCCTCAGTTTTGGATAACATCATTGCTGATTTCCCAGCATTTACACTGAGGGGTTTTTTTTTTGGTTACTGAAAAGCCTCTCCTAAAGTTTTATTCATGGCAGTAAGAGCTTTAAACTAAAATATGGTGGCATTTTTAATTCTAGTATCTTGAATTTGGCCCACTCATCACTGAATTTCTCTGAAATTAAATTTGGCTGTTGCACTGGAAGTGGTTTCCCATCTTCTCCCACTCAAATGCCCTTTATTGTGGCCAGAGACTGGAAGCAATAAAGTCAAATATACGTGGCTCAACCACACTGCCTCAAAGTATCTTTTCATTTTGATTGTACCTTCATATTCACAAGTTGGCATCTAGTCCTTGAAATATGCCAGGTATAGTTAATAAAAATATTTTTTTTTTAAAAAAAGAAATATGCCAGGTATCTTTGACTTAACATTTCACATCCAGTCTCATGCAACATTTCAGAAATTGATTTTCATTAATTTCACTATATATTTTTTAACCAAGGAGTTACAGGCAATGTGCTAAACTGCTTTAGCAATATATTTCCATTCTGGGGCAAGATACTAGAGTGCATGGTGGCTTCTCAATGCCAGGAACTCCTGGATGAAGTGGATTATCTAGATCCATGCCAGTCTGTTTTCAGACCTGGTTATGGGACAGAGACAGCTTTGGTCACCCTTGGAGGACGATCTGTGCAGAGACCTAGACAGGGGAAGTGTGTCCCTATTATTTCTGCTGGACCTCTCAGTGACTTTTGATACATAGAGTCAACCACGGTATCCTTCTGAGTTGCTTTGCTGGGATGGGTCTTGGAGGTACTGTTTTACAGTAGTTCCATTCTTTCTTGGAGGGGCATTCTGAGAGGGTGGTTGTCTGAAGTCTTGGGGTCAGTTGTCACCAGTATGCTGATGATACACAGTTCTATTATTCTGTTCCATGTAATTTCAAAGAAGTTGTTCCTGGGCTAAACTGGTACTTTTCAGCTATAATGGACTGGATGAGGGCAAACAAATTGAAGTTTAATTCATAAAAAATATAGCTGCTCCTTGTTATTTAAAAGACAAATCTGGGAATAGGAATTCAACCTGTTTTAGATGGGGTGACATTTCCTCTGAAATCACAGACTCACAGATTGGGGTACTCCTTTATTGACCTCTGAGCCTAGAGGCCCAGGTTTCAGCAGTGACCGGAGGTGCTTTTGCACAGTTAAAACTAGTATGCCAACTGTGCCCATTCTTGAAGAAGTCGGGCCTGGTCACATGCTTTGCATAGACCCCATTCGGATCACTGTAACACACTCCACATGAGGCTGCCTTTGAGAACCGCTCAGAAATTACAGCTAGCCCAAATTAATGAAGCCAATGTGTTAACTGGTGCTGGCTACAGACAGCACACAACTTCCTTGTTGCAACAGTTCCACTGGCTGTTGATCTGTTTCTGGGCACAATTCAAAGTGCTGGTTTTGACCTATAAAGCCCGGTATGGCTTGGGGCCAGGTTATTTGAAGGTCCATATCTCCCTTTATGAGCCCATTAACACCCTAATGTCATCTAGAAAGATCCTTCTCTTTGTCCCGCCACCTTCTCAGGTGCACTTGGTGGGAACAAGGGAGAGAGCCTTCTCAGTGACTGTTCTCAGACTTTGGAACTCCCTCCCTAGAGAGGCCAGAATGATCCCTTCCCTGCTATCCTTCCTGTTGCAAGTTAGAGCACTTTTGTGCTGTCAAGCTTTTATAAATTGACTGGGGCCATTTCCACGCTACACTGTTATAGTGCTATTATTCTACTTTTAACATCCTATGGAATCCTGGGGTTTGCAGTTTAGGGAGGGGAATTTAGAAGTCTCAGCCAGAGAGCTCTTTGCCCTCAGTAAACTACAAACCCTAGAATTCCACAGGATGTTGAAGTAGAATAATAGCACCATAACAGCATGGTGTGGAAATGGTCTGGGTTTGGGTTCTTGATGCTGTGCGAGACTGTTTTAAGATTAGTAAAGTTTTTTAAATGCATTTAATACTTTTAATATGTAATGTTTTAACTTTATATTTTTTTTTAAATTTTATATTTTTATGGATGTTTTAAATTTGTAATATTTTAATGTTGTTAGATGCCTTGAGTCCCACTGTAGGGGAAAGGCGGATACTGATGATGATAAAAACAACAACAACAAAGTATTAGAATCACTTTGTAACATTCTTCTTTTCCACACATGCTCTCTGTTGAATCTGTGTCCTGGAAACAAAACAGTCGTCTTCACTTGGCAACCATCTTTACTGGGTCTGAGACAGTAGAAACACACAGGCAAGTAAATGATACATTTCATTTCAAAAAGTACTGGGTTAATTTAAACCACCTGGGGAATGGGAAGAAAAAGGTTTCAGTAATACCAGGAGCTCCCAGGAAATACCTCTGGATGAAAAAAACATTCATATGGTTCTCCAAGATAAAATCAGTTTGTCCAGGAATAAAATCTAGCATTTCCTGAGACTTTTTTCCCTTCTGGCATGTCAACTATTACCTGGAAGAGGTTTTTTCCCCATTGTTGTTACAAGGGCAGTGTATAGTTATCTTTCAGTGGTAACATGAGCTGGAGTGGCATTGCTTCTTTGGATGTAAGATGAGTTGGGAATTGTGCAGTGTTGTCCAGATGCTGCTGAACTGCAATTCAACAGGCTCTAGCCAGTGCAGCCACTCATGAGGAATGCTGCAGAGTGTAGTCCAATATCTGGGAGGCTGAATAATTTCCATCCTGGGTTAAAGTAACACAATCTACTTACTTTTAAACCTTGTTTTCAGCAGGCATTTTTGGGCACAATTTTTTCCAAGTGTATGACATTTTCTCTTAAACAACCCATGGTGTCATAAAGATGAGCAAACTACATAGGTGGTGCTGGGGATGGATGAGGATAGAATAGAAAGAAAAGTGTAGCAAATCAGTGGCAAAACTTAATTGGACCAGTTGTTAAGTACCATACTGTACAACAGTCTTCCCCTATCAAGCATCTCCCGCATGTGAAGGAGTACAAATCCCAACATCCAAAATCACTAGTTGGATTATGGTTTTTGTAAGCAATCCAGAAAATGCAAGTTTGGAGGGAAAATAATTGAACAAAGTTTAAGTTCAAAGTACTATTGAAGGAGAAGGGGGGGAAATGCCACTTGTCAGCAGTAACACCAGCCAAATGATTACATGTCATTTGGAGCAATGTAGTTTTTTGCTGCTCAAGAGATTAGGACACAGAGCAATGGCTTGAAACTTCAGGAAAAGAGATTTCATTTAGGAAGAACTTCCTGACAGTAAGAGCAGTTTGACAGTAGAATATCACCACTGGTAACAGATGATGTGTAAGGCGGTACAAAGACTACTGAACTGCACTCCACCAGTATAGTTACACAAGAAATGGATCATGCAGCAGGCACAAACTGTGGGCAGGTATTAGAGGACAGAAAGTGGTCTAGTCTTGTGTTAGTACATTTGGCATCAACATGAGTAGACAAGCCTTTAGTTATTTTTTTAAAAAATAAATAAGCTTGAAAATTGTATTTGTGTGTGTGGTGGAGTCTCCTTCTTTGGAAGTTTTTAAATGGAGACTGGATGGCCATCTGCTGGGAATGATTTGATGGTATGTTCCTGCATGGCAGGAAGTTGGACTCAATGGCCTTTGTGGTCTCTTCCAACTCTACAATTCTATGATTCTATTTTGTTTGATGTTTCCTAACTTCAGTGGCAACAAGCAAGAACAACTCAGCATGTTAAACATTTTCCCCATCCAATGTAAATGTAAATAGAGTAGATTTTCGAGCCCACTAACAAATACAATTTTCAAACTTACTCTTTTTTTAAAAAAAAAAAACCCTAAAGGCTTGTCTACTCATGTTGATGCCAAATGTGCTAACACAAAACTAGGCCACTTTCTGTCCTCTAATACCTGCCCACAGTTTGTGCCTGCTGCATGATCCATTTCTTGTGTAACTATACTGGTGGAGTGCAGTTCAGTAGGCCTTTAGTAACGTTGTCTTTGTACCACCTTACACATCACCTGTTACCAGTGGTGAATGCCAGCCTCCATTCTGGCTTTTAGTCCAGATTTTAAAGAAGCATCCAACCTTGTTGTTGGTGTGAGCCTTCAAGTGAACCTATTATGGCACTTTCTCTGCAAGATTTCTTGAGAAGGGGCTTGCCTTTGCCTTCCTCCAAGACTCAGAGAATGTGGCTTGCCTGAAGTCTCCCAGCAACATTCCATGGCTAAATGAGAGTTTGAACCCTCATCTCCTGGGGTTCCAGTCCAAACTGCTACACCACATTGTCTCTACCTTCCAGCATGCTGATGAGGAGAAGGTTCATGCTGGTGAGGAGAGAGTTCAGCAACTTGGGTAGCTTCTTTAGAGTTCAGACTGAAGCCTGGAGCAGTTTCACCACCCCACTGACCTAGAAGCCACAAGCTGCTAATCACTGTTATATGTTGTGATGCATGGTGTAGCGGTCTGAGCAATGGACCCTGGAGGCCAGGGTTCCATTCTCTGCTCAGCCATGGAAACCCACTGTGACCTTAGGTGTGTCACATACTCTCAGTCCCAGAAAATCCCATGATAAGTTTGCTTTAGGGTCATCAAAAGTCAGAAATGACTTGACGGTACACACCAATAAAAATAATCATTCTTTCATTCTCTTTGAATTCATACCACTGATTTGAACAACCTTTGGCTAAATCCAAGATACACAAGGCAAGATGGTCACTGTCACATGCCAGTTCTTGGCTTATGTTTCCAAGACTGCCTCTTTTTTTTGTTCTAAACAGAATTACTTTACTCTTGTGGTGCTGTGAACAAGTAATGATCAGCATCTGCAGGGTTTCTTTGTTTCCCTGCAAAGCAGAAAATATGTCAATAATAATTCATTTTAAATAGATATTTGGAAGTAAATAGTGATACAGTTACATGACCCACTGAAACTCATAACAGACAAATTGAATCCATCCCGCACCACATGCAGCGTAAAACTACAAAAATAAATGTTTGAGAGCTCAAACGCATGGGCTGCAATCCAAGGGAATCCAATCTCTCCTCTGCCACCCGCTTCTCCCCACCTCCCAAAATAAAGATATAAATCTCAGAAAATAAGTGTTCCAATGGCAGCGCTGACAGAAAGTTAACTATAGCTTCTTAAACCCAGATGCCCTGGCAGTATTTATAGTTATACATTCTGAGTATGGTATGTGAACATTATACCTTGCCCTCTTTACAGTTGACTTCTGGATAGTATGTGAAAACAAAATAATGGATGTAATTTTTTTAAAAAAAAGTTGAAGACATTGTCATTTGCAACTTTATCTTTTGTTTCATTTCATAAAACAAATTATTGTGCAAAAAGTTTCTAGAGGAAGGAAAATACCTTTCTGGGACATAAGTGAGTATGAGATCATAGGTGATCATTCTAGTATGGGATATGTTCAGATTTTTTTTAAAGAAAGGTCCTATGCGAGGATAAAGGTAGGATATAAGTTAAAATAAACAAATTCTTATCATTTGTGAACAAACAAACCACTTGAAGAGCATAAGAAGCGTATGTATTAATGGAGACAAAATGAAAAAGAAAGAAATGCAGAGGAGTGAGAAACAAAATTGAAGATGTTGCAAGATGAAATCACATGCTTTGGGGCAGCCATTCTTAACCTGACAGTTTCCAAATGTGTTAGACTCCCACCATTCCCAGGCAGAAATGATGAGCACTGTAGTCCGTGTGGGGGGAAATTCAACATTGGAGGCAGTCAACTGTAAAAGGGTGAGAAAGACCTTTTGAAGGAGCTAATAATAAAATGTGTTCCCCGAATGTCAGCAGTGACAATGTCCGTGCCATTCTCCATAAAATTCCTGTGCTGGGAGGGTGGAATGAATCGGATGGATGAAGTCAAACACACAAAATGCTTACAAAAACAGCAAATATTGCTCACTATCTGAGAAGAAATATTCTTTCTTCTTCCAAATAGATGATGCCTTCTATGATATATGCACACAATGTAGCATTAGAAATTAATATGCCTCTTGTATAAGTCTGAATATGCATAAAACAATTTTTGTTTGATTAGTTAACTGAATAATTGAGAAACTTCTGTGCAATTAGTTAATTGGGATTATTTAATCAGGAGAGGTTCAGTTGTTTTCAGAAATCTTGGGCTGCAATTTTATGCACCATGAGGGAATCACCACTGAAAACAATTGGGTCTCATTTCTGAGTAAACATGCATAGAACTGAATCTTTATTATTTGCATCATAATTCTTTGTACATCGGAGTCATATTTGAAATTCACAATCAACCAGCTGGTGGTATAATTTTGATTTCATTTTACATGCAAATCGAAAACAACTCCCCAGGCAAATTATCATAATCTTCGGACAGTTTATTCCACAGCAATCCAGTTCACGCGCTTCTACAACTTGCTGCCACTTTATGGTCACTTTCAGCCTGTTGTAAGGGCTCTCTGGCTTCATACCTGGAACCTGCATAGGCAGAGTTGATAAGTAAACACATAATTTTGAAAAATATATCAGTCAATGCATGCAGCTTTGTGCAAAACAATACGAACAGCCTAAACTAATCTCATGAATCCCATCATGGCACTAACTTTCCGCAGTGGTGGAATTGCACGCTCCTATGAGGCAAGAGGCTATATTGTTGACAGCAGTGCTGACAGTAGGGATTCTCATGTCAGACAAGCATTTGTTGAGGAGGCAGACCAAATGTGCCAAACAGCAACTGGACAGCACAGGGGGTGACACTGTCAGATAATCTCTCAGAGACAATGGCAATGGCACCATAGCTAACACTTGTTAGTACAATGGTAAACCAACTCCTGAAGCTTTTGACCTTGAAAACTCTATAATGAGAATGAGCCCCCATATGTCGCCATCTACACTTCTCCATGCGCCTATTCAAGTTCAGGCAGTTGTGGAGGTCACCAGTCCATTTGCCTCAAACTTCTCACCCAGAGAGAGAGAATCTTTCTCCACCATTTTGGGATAATGGGTCCCTTTTCTCAGTCCACAGAACATCACCCCCAAGTGGGTGAACTCCCCAAGGTTACAGAAATGTAGGAAAAGGACAAGATTTTGAGAAGAAGGAAAAAGGATTCCACATGAAACCATGCTGATACTGAACTTGAGAGCTACCATTCAAGACATATGCCTCTTCACACTCCACGGTCACGTTGTCTCTAACCTCAATCACAGCTTCTGCATTTATCTTCTTGCCAGAAATCTGTGGGAGGACACATCCAGCTGCTAAAAATCAAATGTGATCATGGGAATTAGCTGCAACATACAGTTACCCACCTGATAAAATTACTGCCCCGATTTTTAAAAAAGCAAAATTATTAGGGTGAAATTGTAGTTCATTATTAAACAAATCTGGAAAAACTGAATAAGAAAAAAGAAAAGAAAATCCTACAATGAGATAGTCCAAAATGAAACAGGTCAAAAGGCACTCAGTGAGCTACAGGGATACAGCAGATGACAACTACAAATAGTGCTGTGGCTAATGATGCAACTGGACTCAGGCTGAAAAGACCTTCAGCTGTTGATGTATTCAGAGCTGAATGGAAAGTATGAAGCTGCCCAACACATATTATAGGCACATGGAAAGTGGGAAACATGAATCGAGGGAAGCTAGACATTGTAAAACCAGAACTGGAACATAAATATTGCAATGCTTGAGGTGAGAGATCTCAAGTGGAGAGGAATGGGAAGTTTTCAGTGAGATAACTATGCAGTGTCTGCTCAGCAAGGAACAAAATGCATCATCAAGAAGAAATAATAAGCCAATGGAAACAATATATTGAAGAAGTATATGGAAGAGAAATACAATGACAGATTCATTCAAAAAGGAACTATTTGAACATGAACCCACAATTTTAGGAAGTGAAGTAAAAGCTGTACTCAAATCACTTGGGGGAAATAAATCACCAGGAACAGATGGCATACCAATAGTGCTGCTTCAGGCTATAGAGACAAGAAGCTACTCTAGTTCTAACTAAAATCTGACAACAAAAATGGAAAATGAAACAATAGCCCACAGATTGGAAATGCTCAAGATACATTCATGTTTTCAAGAAAGGGACACCAGGGATTACAGTAACCACAGGACCATTGCATTAATCTCACACATAAGCAACATGATGCTCAAAATTCTATAATGAAGCCTTTTACGATATATGGAGTGAAAAAAGCCGGATGGCTAATCTAGCTTCAAAAAAGGCAGAGGCATTAGGGATTGTATTGCAAATGTATGTTGACTAATGTTGAATGTATGTTGAATAATGTTGAATAATAAATAATAACACCCCAGAATTTCAGAAGAAAATCAGCCTGTGCTTTACAGATTATAGCAAAGCCTTTGATCATGTAGATTATGAAAAAGTATGGGTCACTCTTAAAGAAATGGGTGTTCCACAATATTTGATTATCCTAATGCATAACCTGTGCTTAGCAAAAAAGATCATCCTTAGGACAGAATATGCAGAAACAGAATAGTTTCCAATTGGCAAGGGGGTCAGACAAGGGGGCATTTTATCACCCAATCTGTTTATCTTATACACTGAACATATCATAGGTAGTAGTATATATATCATACATAAAGCAAGAGTGGACTCAGAGAAAGAAGGTCTGAAAATTAAACATCAACAATTTAAGATATGCAGATGAACCCATACTAGTAGCAGAAAATAGCAAAGAGTGAAGAAAGTCAAGAAAGAAAGTACAAAAGCAGGTTTACAGTTGAACATTAAGAAAACAAAAATAATGATCACAGATGATTTATATAACTTTAAAGTAGACAATGAAGATACAGTTAGTCAAAGACTTCCTTTACCTTGGCTCTGTCATGAATGAAAATGAAGACTGCAGTCAAGAAATCAGAAGAAGACTAGGACTCAGAGGGGCAGCTATGAAGGAACTAGATGAGATCCTCAAGTGTGAAGATATATCATTGACTATCAAAATCATGTCCATGGCATTTTATTTCCAGTTTCCATGTATGGTTATGAAAGCTGGACAATAAAGAAGGTTCATAAGAAAAGAATAAAAAATTTGATGTGGTTCTGGGTGAGAGTTCTGTGGATACCCCGGCCTGCCAAAAGGACAAATAGATGGATCCTAGAGCAAATCAGGCATGAGCTCTCCATGGAAGCCAAGATTACTTCCAAGATGAAACTGTTGGGCTTTGGCCATATCATGAGAGGACACGACTCACTAGAAAAGGCAATAATGCTTCACAAGGTGGAAGGCAGTAGGAAAATAGGTGCACTGCAGATGGATAAACTCAGTCAAAGAAGCCACACCCTGAGTCTGCAAGACCTGAGCAGGCCTGTGAATGGCTTGGACACCTCTCATTCATAGGGTCACTATAAGTTGAAATTGACTTAAGAGCAGTTAACAATAAAACCTCAAGAATTTAAAACTAAACAAGAATAAGAAGAAAGCTAAATGGAGAAATAAGAAACTATAAACCTTAATAGATAGCCCTCCATGCAAAAGTAACATGAGATTCTTCAGAATTAACCAACACTCACAGGCCAACAGCCTGAATCATTTCAACATAGTATAAATTTCCACCAGTGCAGTTATATTCTGTTCATCCTGTTCAGTGCTACAAATGTGCATTGGAAGCCATGTACTGCCAGGCACATAAGCAATATACCATGTGCATGCAGAAAGTACATCTGCCCACTGCTCTCTGAATGCTACCACATGCCCAGTGGTTCTGCATGTGGAACTCCTAAACAGCTCAGGACCAGGATATCTAAATCGCTGCCTCCTCCTATATGAGCCTGCCTGAAATCTAAGATCATCGGGGGAGGCATTGTTCTGTGTCCCATCACCCTGTAGGGTTAGGCTAATGGGTACATTTGACAGGGCTTCCTCTGTTACAACACCCTGTCTCTGGGAATTCCTTCCCAAAGAAATTTAGACTGGCTCCATCCCTTCCAAGTTTCTGACAAGCAGTAATGACTGTTATTTCACTTGTCCTTTGGATCCTAAAATTAGGGGTGACTGCTCTGACTGTTTTCAGTATTATTTATCTCAGTTCAGAGCTATTTTAAAAGAGAAGTTTTAATTAGTGCTTAAAGTTGTTTAAGCAATTGGAGTGTTCCAGTTGGTTTTTAGTTACATAATGTTTTAAAAAGAGTTTTTACCCATTGTTTATCACCTTTTGGGTGCCATGTGGGGTTGAGAGGAGATAAATAAATGTCAGCTACAGGCAAGCAAATGAACAAACTAACTCTGCTTCTGTTATAATTACTAGAGGAGACTTTGTCCAAAATAAACACTACACATGAGTAATACAATCGACACTTTTCTATGTCACTAACAGGATGCCAGCCACTAAGTGCAGCGCTTACTCCAAAACGCATAAATTGTGAGGGACTGAGATTAAGCACAAGCCTCTGTTGGCAAGAGAAATACTCTTCTGCCAGCAGAACTCACTTCTGCCAGATGATCTCAGAGATCAGAGGCCAAAAGAAGAGCCAGAAGGGAGCAGATAAGGGGGGAAGTGAGAAAGCAGGTGAGTTAAGCCAGAGCCAAACTTCCTTCTGTCAAAATTCCAGCACAAATCTGGGCCAGGACATAAAGTAATCCTAAAGTATTTCCAAAACTCCTGTGCTGGGAGGGGCTTTGTTTTAGCAGCGTTTCATCCTGCCTAGCGTTAGCCCAGCTGGCCCTTGGCTGTCTTGGCCAGTTAGGACTGCACCCAGTAATTAGCAGTCACACAGCTCATTTATGGTACCTTCTTCCCTGAATCTCCTCTCTCAGGGCCCTTTCACACTACAGAAGGACAACACTTTGATTACACCTTATCTGCCATTGCAACATTCTATGGAATCATGGGATGGACAGTGCAGTCAGAGACACCTGAGCTCTTTGGCTGAGCATTCTAAATACTCTTCTCTAAACTGCAGTTTAAAGGATTCTGTAAGACACTCCCATGGCAGTTAAAGTGGAATCATAGCACTTTAATTCTGTTGCATGAATGGGCCCCTTTCCAATTTTCCATCTGGAGAGGTAGAGTTTGTCCCAGTACTTTCTGCGTATTATATAATCATATTGGACTGGATCCAGGCTTAGTCATGCTTTGAGTAGACCCTTTGGAATCAACCTGACTTAGGATAGCCATGGATAATTTGTCCTATTGGGTGTGGATCCAACTTATTGTGAATTGCCTTGGAAGTCCTTATGGGACAGAAAGGTGATATGGAAATTTTAAAATAGTTTAAACAAATTTTCTAACGATTTCTCAGTGACTTGAGCGTATGCCTTTGCTTACTTTAAATGAATAAAATGCTGATTCAAATGGAAGGCATTTCCTATGTGATATGGGTTTAGAATGGGGGGGGTGATAGTTAAATGAGATACCTAAATGTTGAAAAGGGGAAGAGAATGATTGCAGTTGCAAGAGAAGAAGGAGACAACATAGCTGAGCTTTGACCTTTGGTAACTCATTCCAGACCCAGCATCTTTCCACTTTCACATAGTTTATGTGAAGTCATCCAAGGAACTTGACACATCAGTAGCAGATTACGCTGGGATAAATCCACCAATACTGAATTGTTTCCCTCCATTAGCCAGGCCAGAGTTCATATCAGAGCCAGAGAGATTAGTTACTGGGAAAAGGATCTGATAGTAGTTAAATCCAACCAGATTAACCCTCCAACCATCGGCCTCATGACAAACCAGCACTTACTCTCTTCCTGCACTGCGCTGGTCTCCAGTTCTTTGAAACTCAGAACATTGTGCTTTGTGACTCAAGAGTTGCTTTCTACCTTTTCCCCTCTTTATCAGGGCTCCTGTGTCTGCAGCACCTTTATAGCATGTAGAAGTTCCTTTTGAGAATCTTAGCTTATCTCTGTCCCCTGTACTTGGCAGGGGAACAAACTCACCAGCTGAATTTCTTTTGCTCTTCTGCATCTTGTGTCCTTTGGGTGGAAGTGCTGTAAGTGGTGAGTGGGGGAATGATCCATCACATCTACCCCATTCCAACTATCCTGATTTGGCAAGTACAGACCCAATTAATACTCAGTCTTTCCAATTTTTAATTTTTTTAGCTGCTTTTAAAATGTCCTGGTTTGTTTCTCCTCTTCCCACTCCCCGCTTTGTCCAGTGCTTCTTTCTGTTGGTGCAAACTGAGTTCACGGTGCAAAAGTAGTTTGCAGTCAAACAGCTCCTGAATTATTTGAGTACAAGCTACTAGGAGAGTAGTGCAAACTACTAATAGGAGAGCAGCGGGTGAAATCTTGCCCTTCCCTCAGGCCAAAGCAAACCACTGCAGCCTCTCCTAGCTTGTGTGTTCTTCCTCATCAATAACTTTTGCCCACATGACCACATTCTAATGTTGCTTGGCCACACACACAGTTTTTGTCTGCAAAATATTGGAGGATATGCCATCGGCCCTTACCTGAACAATCATTTTGTTAGTAAAATTGGACTCATAGCTCCATCTATTACATAGGAGAGACAGAAAGCTAATCTAGTCTGGGGCCCAGATGGGCTTTCAGTCTCTTTTGCAGAAGTTTTTGTATCCATTCTGCACAGTTATAGCAGTGGCATGCCACTTTAACTGCTACGGCTCCATCCTGTGGAATCCTGGGATTTGGAGTTTAGAGAGGTGCTGAGGAGAAAATCCCAAGTGTTTAAATACTAATTTCATACAATGAATTTAGCTTTGTGGGGTATTTAGAATTCTACAGAAAGCTGTAGTGCTCTCCAAACTACAAATCTCAGGATTCCATAGGATGCAATCATGGCAGTTAATGTGGAATCATAGTACCTTAATGATGTAGCACAAAGGAGACCTACTAGATCTGACTTGAAATACCCACCTGGCCATGAAGCGCATTGGCTGACTTTGGGCCAGTCTCTCTCTTTGAGTTCCTATCTACCTCGCAGGGCTGTTGTGAGGAGAAAAATTGGGAGAGAAGCCTGCATAGGGCTTTGAATTCTTTGAATGAAAAATCAGATATAAAATAAATGCTAATTAAGAAGAGGTATCCCAGTATGAATTGTGGAGCTCTCAGAGCTACATCTGGGAGGCCAAACACTCAGCTGAGTGTAGTAGTAATGACTCTCTGCAGACCTGTACCCAGTGAGTACAAATAAAGCTACAAGTAAATTATACAAAACAGGTCTCCCCCCCCCGCCATGCACTGTACTTTAAAAAAAAGTTATACTTCACATGTTGTAGGAGGAAAAACTCTTAATCCTGACAGTTTCTCCCCAAAAATATATCTACTTAAGTGGGAAAAGGTATCAACTTCTTGGCTGAGGTTTCTTCAGAATTTCTTCCTCCCACCACCCCGCCTTTCCCTCTCTTGTGCCTCTGCAATTTTACTGGAATGACTAAATCTCTGAGCTATGTCAGCAGTAAACAGAATTAATTTACCTCCTACTTCTTTGAAACAGCTGCTGACAGCTGTGCTATAATCAACTGGGCATCTTTGCAGGGCTGCCAGCAATGAATTCACATTTCTCCCCATGGCTCTCCTCCCAACCCCAAATCCCTACCTTCAGATTTATGTAGTTGCTGTGAATGTTGACAGCTATGAAACTGAAACTGACTAGCTTGGAATAAAATGCATTAGAAGTCTAAAGGCGTGTAGGAAAGAGAGAAAGTGGTGCATCGCTGTACAGGTTCCCAATCATGAGTTGATCTTGAGATCTAGAAGGTTGGCAGACACAGTGAGTTGGGAGGGAGGAGGAGACTAAGAGCCTTTTTTAAAAAAAATGTGGGGCTGAAGATTTAGGGACATGTGGCTGGGTGAATGGAAGTGGGCGTCCTTATACCTTCCTTTCCACAGCAATCTCCCAAAATGTGAGAGTCCCAAAGGTACCAACTGAATGAAGTGACTGGGGTGGAATATCCTTAAAAATGGGGCACAGGGACTTTTCACTAACAATATCCTTTTAATCACTTACTGAGCCCTTGTTACCTGTAATGTAGTGATGCAGTGGTAAATTTTAAAGCAGAGGCACCCAAAAGCCACACATCTGAGGAAAGTAAAAATTCAGCCAGCCAATTTGATCCAGGCTGACAAACCATCTCCTTCCACTGCCGGGCAGGACTTTATAAAGCTAATAGATCTGAATTGCTTTCTGAAGTGCAGGGCTCTCCAAAATATTTTGCAGTGCAAGAGAAA
Organism: Ctenosaura bakeri; assembly: GCA_948474755.1. NCBI lineage: Eukaryota > Metazoa > Chordata > Lepidosauria > Squamata > Iguanidae > Ctenosaura > Ctenosaura bakeri. The sequence goes on along the minus strand of CAOLHI010003478.1, from coordinate 95,321 downwards.
TGGTTCTAAACAGTATATTGCTGTTGGGAAAATCTTTCCCTCACCCAAGGTTACTGTTGAGAATTGCTGCTAAATTCAGAGAAAACAGAAGATCCTGAAAGAGGTGGCAAACAATGTAATTGGCCCTGAAAATCAAGGATTCCCAGGGTTTCAACTCTGTGAGCCTTGGCTCCACTACATTCCAGCATGTACCTTTGTTTCTCTTATTCTTAGCACCATGATGACTCTTTGCCAGCTACAACTGGTAGAGAAGTCAAACTGTTCAAGATAAGAGGTTGCTGGGAGTGTGTAACATTTGTAGATGCTAAATTCCAGTTTCTCACCAGGGGATAATTTGGAATACCCAGTTCTTAAAACACTACAATGAGAATCCTGTTAGTTAGTCCAAACTAGACTAGACCCATTGAGTCAATTGATGAATGGTGAGTCAACACCTAGGTAAACCCAATTGATTCAATAGTTCTGCTCTAATAAGGATTAACAATAGGATGTAGGCCTTCATATATTACTTGGCTTTTATTGAGTGCCACCATGCAGGTGTAATCAGCCAAGTTTTGTGAATGGGCAGTGTTAATAAGGGAATTGTCACTGTGATGACACTCTATACTTAATTCTCCTCTGACTTCACTGTCAATTATCTCTTTCTGAAATATGTGTATTGTAATTATACCCGATCCTCAGGGTAGCGCTTCATGCACCTTAAGAGATGGGCTATAATCCAAAAAAAGGCTTAAACATATTTGTTAATGTTTGGGTGCCTCAAGACTCTGTGGCCATAACATTAAAATATATCTGGTGGGAGTGCAATGGTTCAACATGTACTGACATGGACTCTGTTTGGGGAGGAAAGGTGCTCTTTTGGAATTCTTTCCAGAATACGTATTTTTATATATTTTAAACAGAATCAGTGTATTTATGTTGAAAAATCAGTACAGAGATCCATGCACATAAATCATAGTAAGTGCTTCAAAAAAGCTTAGTGCTGTAGCTATTTTTTCCCATCCTTCACTCTCTCCAACTGCCCACCTTAATTCTCCTAAATCCTGATGTTAAGGCTCCATGTCAGTGGGGCAATTTTAGGCTGAATTTTAAATGAGCAGATTTTAGTCTTTAAAGGGGAGACTTTTACTCTCAGTTTTAAACAAGCTATCCAATATGCTGCACCTTATGTTCAAAACTGATTCAGCACCTTGCATAGTTCTTTCAAAGTTCAGACTGAAAGCTGGCATGGCTTCACAGCCTTACTGAAGTAGAAGCCATCCACTTTCTAACCCCTTGCTTTCCCTTCTATACCCTTAGTAACCAGTCACACTCATTCCTTTCTGTCCTTTCCTACCTGACCACTCCCACATGAGGTTTACAACATGGATTTTGCTTTCACAAACAAACATCACTGTTCTGTAGTCCTCCAGCTTAGCTTGGAAATGTTAGGGTTGTTTTTTTTAACCACAAATCCCAGAATCTCCTAGATTTTGCAGTTTGCCACACTCTGTCCTCCAGGGATGATTCATGGAACTGATCCCGATTTATAATGCTGAATGGAGTAATGATCTGTCCAGCCCAATATTGTCGACAGTGGTTTTGGCATCTTGGACAGAGGTGATCTTCCCAGGCCAGCTACGTGGCCTTCATTGATAAAACTTAATGTACCGGAGGTCAAATTGGGACCACCAACACAGCCTTTTCCACTGCACCTTCCCCATGCTACTGTGTATTGTTGTGGTATTCTGTTTTATTGTCTTTGTCCCTGAGTGTATATGTTGATATTCCGCCCTTTGGTGTAAAGGGTGTTATAAATAAACAACATCATCATCAATTATCATCATCATCATCACCCCCTCTCCCTTCTCATCTAACTATATCTTATCGTTCTCTACATGATGGGTAGGGCCTTCTTGAAGAAGATGGGTTTTTTAGTAGGTTGGAGGTGGTTTCTTGTAGATTGCCATGGTTCCTGGACTCCTAGTTGTTTAAAGAGAGCAAGACAAAGCCCCACCTGACCTAGCCCAGTAGGATGTTATATTCTCTCTGATGTATCATATCTCAAAGTATAGATTTCTACTTGTATATGCAGGTTTCCTCAGTGTATGTCTCTTAGGGTATAGTAGGTATTTGGCCCAGCCTACAAACCATTGTGCAATTAATTCTGCCCCTGGATCATTATTATATACTTTTTCTGGTTGAAGTAAATAAGGCCATGGAATGCAGTGGTAGTCTTGTAAGCAGCAACAATGGACATCCTACAAAATCCTCAGGCCTCGTCTATGAGACAGGAGAAGTCTTTATTAAGGGTGGTATCCACATGATAAATTCAGGACACGGAGATTAAAAGAGAAGAACCCTGGGGTGGGGTGAGAAAGGAACCACTTTATTTCACATGAGCTTTGTCCAGATCCAGACCTTTTCAGAACCAGTATCCTTCAGTGCCTGAGATATGTCTACCTGGAAGGAAGGAGAAGGATTTTTTGGTGGCCCAAACTGGGCTTAGGAGCATGCTTCCAGTGGAGGCCTGGTGTACTTCCTTATTAATGACTTTCCATAAGTGGAGCAAGACCTACTTCTATAAGAAAAACATTTTGTAGGCAATTTTAACTGGCTGCTTTTAATCTAACATGCTGTTGTCTGGACTAGTTTAAATATTTGCTGCAGGGTTTTTAGTTTTGTCTGCTGTAGTGATTATATTTTAACATTTAGGGTGGAGATCAAAACTGAAAAAATTGATTTTGTTAAATTATTGACTACATTGGACCCCTTGGAAAGACCCCTTAGGTAAGGTATATATCTTTTTGAAGAGATAGGCATTAGCAGGCTAATTTGGTTTCAAGCTTATCTTATCCGAGGAGAATGTTTGGATATGAATAAAATAAATAAATTGAGCCCAGTATCCCTTGTCATGTATAACATTTCAATGCTCATCCATATGGATTTAAGGAGGGAGAAACCTGCATGGAGTCAGTTGGGGGGTAGTTTCTGACCCCAAAGAAAATTCTAATGAATTGAGAGTTGGCAGTGGCATTGACAACATAGTAAGGTTTCACGTGCACTTGCTATTTCCTGACCCTGATAAGAATTCCAGTGTCCTATTCCCCCAAAGGAGGCAAACTTACTGACCACCAGAATATGTGTCTGCTGCTTCTCTGCATAAAGGTTCATTTAAAAAGCCACGGGACACATTTAGTCCAGATACCATACAATGGGCTTTTCCAAACTGGTCTGATGAAGTGTGAATTCTCACAATTTAGTTCCTGGGATTTTGCCAGGTTTTACCAATTGTTGTTGCCCTTTCTATTCGTTCATTCCATTCTTTTGGTGGAGGAGCTGTTTGTAGTGATTTATTGGAGTCCTCCAAAGATAAAAAACCAAAAAACAGAGGGATAGTTTGCTGACTTGTGATTTGGGGGACAGATGTTTTACTCTGATTTTTTAAAGAGTTATAGTACAGCAGTATCATTTCACTGATGCACTATAACTTTAAATTAAAATTAAAGAGAAAGGCGCAGAGAATCCTCTTTTTTCCCTAATATGTCTCACAGTTAAAAACAACAGCAACACTCAAGTTTTTGAATAAAATGTTGCAGATAATGCTGGCATTTTCCAGGAAGCAGACTTGGACCACAGAAATGACAGAAATATCATTTGAGAACTACAGCAACAAATACTACGACCTCTTGACACATTTGCCCCATCTGGAAAAGCCCATTATCTGGAATATAAAACTATCCTGATTTTTTTTTTTTTTGGTCACAACTGTCATTTGCTAAAATAAACCCTTTGTAAATATGGCAAGTGACTGAAATTAGGAAAATTGCTTACAGCTCTTTTAGGTACAATATTATGAAATGCTTATATTGAAGGTCTCGTTCTGTATGGATTCTGTCCTCGTGTGTGAGGGCTATTGCTGGAAAACATGAGGCTGAGTAATGTAGTGGTTCTACTCTCTTCTGCTTTCATCAGATCTCACCTGGAACAATGTGTCCAGTTCTGGACACCACAGATCAAGAAGGATATTGACAAGCTGCAACATGTCCAGAGGAGGGCAATCAAGATGATCAAAGGTCTGGAGACCAACCCTATGGAAAATGACAAAGGAGCTAGGCACATTTAGCTTGAAGAAGAGAAGACTAAGAGGTGACATGTTCACTATCTTTAAATATCTAAAGAGACATCATATAGAAGATGGTGCCAGCTTGTTTTCTGCTGCTCCAGAGACGAGAACATGAATGTATGGCTTCAAATGACAAGAAAGGAGATTCCACATAAGCATTAGAAAGAACATCTTGACTATATAAGCTGTTTGAGAGTGGAATAGACTGCCGTGGGGGGTTAGTGGATTCTTCTTTCAAGGTGTTTAAACAGAAGTTGGGTAGCCATTTTTCAGGAGTGATTTAGCTGTGTATTTCTCCATGGCAGGGGGTTGGACTGGATGGCCCTTGTAGTACTATTCTTCCATGAGGCGGAATGAGGTTGTATTCTCTTGAACAAAATGTGTTCTAAGCAGAAGGGGCATTTCCAAGGACAATTGACATCCATAATTTTTTTTAAATAAGCTTCGATTTTCATAAAGAAAGCCTATACATGTTCACTCAAATAGAGGCCTAATAGTTCTTACTTCCTGATGAAAGTGTACAGGATTGCAAGCCAAATCTGAAAACATTCACGCTGCCACCCCACACGTATTTACATGTGAGTAAGCCCTACTGAACTCAGTTGGATTTAGCTCGGAGTTGACAAGTAAAGATTACATTCTGAAGCAATTTACTTAATATTTTTTAAAAACAGAAGTTAAATCTGAGTCTTTATGGTAGGTTTCAAAGCTACAGAATTCCTGCCAATGCCATAGCACAAGCCTAGTCATTTTCCAGAGATTTTAGATCCATTTGAGCAAACTTCAGCAAGCTCAAATAAATAGGTGCTTATTTTTTGCTGCATTACTTCTAGTGGTGTGTTTGGTATTTTTCATCTCCACAGTGCATAGAAATTTTGTTCTTAATAAGCTGGAATCTGTCTTCATGAGGAGAGGATGGTTTCTAAGTATAAAACAGAGATTTGAAAGTATCCTGTGATAAATGCAGTGGGACTTATAGGAGGCAAATCAAGGGGAGGGGGGAAAAAAAGAAAGACTGTATTTCCCTATAGCTTCCCAAGTTTTAAGGTGCTCAGGCGAGGGCTTTCTCTCTGTCCTCCTATCACAGGCATGTTTGTTGAGGACACAGGAAAAGGCCTTCTTGGTGGATGCTCCAGGCTGTGCAACTCCCTCTCACAGGAGGTTCAGTTGGCACCTTCTTTGTTCTTTTCTTGCCAGCAAGCAAAGTCCCTTTTAATTAGGGTGTTTCCACACTGCACTGTTATAGTACTATTATTCCACTTTCAGCATCCTATGGAATTCTGGGCTTTGTAGTTCACTGAGGCCAAAGGGCTCTCTGGCTAAGAATTCTAAAAGCCCCTCCCTAAACTGCAAACCCCAGGATTCCATAAGATGTAGAAAGTAGAATAACAGCACTGTAATGGTGTAGGTGCAGAAATGGCCTTAGTGGGGCATTTGTTTCCTTATTTTTGTGCTAGAAGGGTCTTTCCATGGAGTTGCTATAGTTTTATTATGTTTTAAAGGTGGTTAAATTGTTTTAACTATGTACTTTTAACAGATAGTTAATTTAATTTTTTTTTCAAAGCTTTAGTATAGTAAGCATTTAGCCATAGACTTAAAAAAAATACTGTAAGCCACCTGGGATCCTCTGCGGGAAGAAAGGTGAGAGTTAAGTAAAACAAAGAACCATGTAAAACCACAATTATTTATTTGGTTAATTTATACAAACAACCATCTAAAAACAACTGCTCTAAGAAAAAAAGACCCAAAATGTATATTCCTTATTTTTTTTTACCAACAGTTGTTAATAAATACTTTATTAAATAAGAAAATAACATGTGTTCAAAGGAGAGATGAATAGTTTTTTTTCCTGAATCTGGTTGAAAAAAGAGGAAATATAGAAGCTGAAATAAATAAATTTGTTCTGCTTTTGTGAAAACTATTTACACAAACATGTACAAACAGTGGAGCTTACACAGAGAGTTGCAGAATGCCTGCCATTTATTTAGAGTGGGACATGAGGGAGGGGGACTAGAAGGAACTAACCCATAAAACAATATCCCCCAAGAACATTTCAAAAAGATTAGTGAAAACAGTGAAACAGTTTATGAAGTGTGGCTACCATATACAGAACATCCACCAGTATGGACTGGAACAAAAGGCACTAAGGCTCATCCATATATTATATACATACACACTCAGAAGGTGTTTTTAATGTATTGCATTAGCTTTAAAAGAAGCATCCAAGTTCCCTGAACAAGGCTTGCTGAACCCCTAGAAGTATATAATAATACATTGAGCACACCTGTAATTATGTACCAGATGACTGTTCGTCTCAGAACATGAAATAATGCTTGTGTTGAACTATAATTCCCAGAACCCTTGGGAAACAGGGCCCAAAGAAAAGTACATTTTTTGAAGCTCTGCCATGTCCCAATCCTCACCTTACTAGTACAAGCCAAGGAGACACCAACCATTTCAAAGCTGTTTGGCCTGACAGAAAACACCACAAGCAACCCGTAACTTATCTTTGGCAGACCTTTATAACATACCCTTGAGACTCTTCCTTTCTTTTCATCATCCAGGTGGTTCCAGCCTTCACTACCATGCTGCCAAGAGGAAGAAGCTTAGGGTTTCTAGAGAAAACTGGAGAGAGCTCTCATACCTTTAATGGTTGTGTAGAAATGGGAATTTTGGCAGGTGTTGCTTCTTACCTGGTTTTATGTCAAAAAGCACCTGCTGGAATTCCTTCTTCTGTTGTAGTTGTGTGCCTTCAAGTTGTTTCCAACTTATGGCAATCTTAAGGTGAACCTGTCACAGGGTTTTCTGGGGCTGAGAGTGTGTGACACATCCAGGGTCACCAAGTGGGTTTCCATGCCGGAGTGGGAAATCAAACCCTGGACTCCAGGGTTGTAGTCCAATGCTCAGGCATTCTTCTACATAACCATTAAATATATAGGAGCTTTCTCTAGTTTTCAATCTGGCAACCCTAAAAAAAAGGCAGGTGGGCAAAATCCCACTGCCTATTTACCGCAGCTAAAGGAAACAGTTGTTCCGCCTACCCACTGATTCCAGGCAGGAGAAGAAAGTGCCCTTTTTCAACAAAGAGGCTGGGGGCCAAACCTGCAAGGGAGGTCCATCAGCCATAGATAGCCTGGGCTTTAGTAGCTGCCTGAACCTTTCACCTGGGCATGAAGTTTTTCTAGCCCACTGGGAAAAGCATTATGAAAAACAAAGTCTTTCTCAAGACATCATTATGGTCCACTTGACACAAAACAAGCTCCTTTGGGCCCCTATTGGCTTGTTTACCAAATGATTAACTGGGCCCATGATGCAGGTTTCAAAACGTTCCCACCCACTGAACGTTTTTGAATTTAAAATAACTGATGTTATGTTTAGGGAGCTGTAAGCAATGTTCTCTCAAAAAGGACGGGCATACCAGTGTGCAGACCAAACAATACCCCTCAGCCTATGGTCTTCTCAGGGAGAGATAAGACATCAAAGACGACAGGAAAAGCTTCCATACAATGACTGTGCTAATGCTGTCATGAGCAAAGGCTATTCATTACATGGAAGGCAATGGTAGGAGCAGCACTTTACAGCTCCTCAGAATCCCTGAGCCACCAACTTTATTCCAAAGGTCACTATGGAAACACGCAACAAATCAAAGTGATGCATCTCTGCAAATATTTTGCATATTTATGTATATATAGCTGATGCTTAGCTGCATACAAAAAAAAATCGAGGACTACATTTTTTAAAATAGATGTCACTTCTATTGCTATTTCTGGCTGCACTTGGTGTGGGGTGGTACAATGGTCTGCAGAAAGAAAAAGTGTGAATCTTTGCTTGATCATGAGCTTCTCTGGAGATTTTTGGGGAAACCACAATTCTCTTCATTATTCTGTCTTACAACTCTGCGTCATTGATCTTGCTTAATTTCTTCTACAACCTAACTCTATTTCACAATGCTGTTTTCTGGTCTTGGGTAAGACCGAACAACTATGTAAGGCATTGAAACCCTGCCTCCAGTGACAGTATGATTCAACTATATCATTAACATCAAGGATTTCAACAGAGATAGGAACTAATTAATTAAACTCGATAAAGTTTTTCATTATGTTAGAAATTTTCTAATGTAGATGAGTAAATTAATTAAATTTATTTTCAAACTAAAGCCTTTTCCGCACAATGTCACTATCTCGTTTCTGCCACAGGATGGCAGCAATCAGCAGGTCGCGCTTCCGCATGACATCGTCACTGTCCCACTGCCATCCTGTCGTGGAGCGTTGTGCTTGCAGTTTTTGCAAAATGGAAAAAATCTGTTTCACATCTGCGATTGTGCGGCGCTCCCGTCACTTCTGGCCATGCAGAAGTGCATTGGCAATGCTTCTTCCATAGCGCAGCAATGGAAAAAGCCCAGCTGTGCTATGGAAGGAAGACATAGCGCCATTGCGTTCCCTTCCGCATGGATCAAGTGGGTGTAGAGGGGAGCATTGCTGACACGCTCCCTTCTGGACCTGGGACTGCAGCGAGACAACACAGAAGAGTGTCATTGTGCGAAAATGGCCTAAGTTTCAAATTAAGCTAGAATTTCAGCCTTAAGTCATTAATTTGTTAAGTAAGAGACCATGCTAAAGACTCAAAAATCTAACAATTCCCAGCTTGGATTTTGGACTTTTGACTACTGTTCCTTGCTTTTTATAGTCCCTTACGACTGGTGCATTACAATGTTCTAGTCACCAGCTTTTATTTTTGTTCATCATTCCACGGTGAAAGACTGATTAACTCGAGATTTAAAAAACTGAAGCCAACAAACACTAAGGGGCACCTTAGAACAAGGGTTGATTTTCTTTGCACTCCAGTGGACCTCCTATGCTGTACATCAGAGAGTGCATAGGGGCTCCTCGTCTATCCCAGGAAACTGCATTTTGAAACTCTTACCCAAAGACTTTTGCCTGGATAAAATTATAAGGAAGGGAAGAAAATGAAAGCAAGAGAAAGGGTTTTGGTGGGGTGGATGAAAAATAGGTTTTTCCAAAAATTCATTCAGCTGTTGCCTTCTCTCCAAAATTCAAGACAGGGACAAGGCAGAGGGAATAAGATTACTGAAGGCTTTCTTCTGCTTCCTTCTGCAATGGTTTTATAGTGCAGATTTTTAAACTTATATGGCAATTTAACATGAACTTAAAACTTAATCTCCCTGCCAAACATAAGATATTGAATTAGATTTTTGCAGCTTATAAATGACTAATTAAATGCATTAGCACTCTTCCACTTATTAACTTTCCTGTTTCTGGGTTTCAACAGGCAGCGCACCATGTTTTCAAGCAAGGTTTCATAGCCATTCAAAGCTCTCAGCCAACTAAGGTACACAAAACCCACCTTCTCTCCATAACACTAACCAATCAGATCTTTTGTGTTGTTCATTTGTTTTGTTAAAAAGGACCTCACCAGTGAGTGCAATGGAATATTAGGATTTAGCTATAATTGTTAATAACCCTTGTTGGATCTATCCTCTGTGAGCTTAATCCTTTTGAAAAGGCACATAGTGGGCATCATTTATGAGATTTGGCAATAAACCCCATAGATGAAGCATGTGTTGTGTGAAGACATACATTCAATGTTCTTTCCAAAATCTACAACAAATCTGCTTCACTGGATTACCTCATTCCAGTTTTAGGATTAAAAAAAGAAATAAGCTTTTCTCTCCTCACCACACAAAGAGGTCTGTAAAATTATATCACTCGCTTTCCCATGTGTTATTTTTTTTCCTAGAGAGAAAAGTCTTCAATGGAATTTTCCTTGTAAAAAATGTCCTCTGTTAATTTTTTTGGTGGGCATTTTGTACGCTTTCTTCCAGCTCTACAATCTTAATGACATGGGACAACCAGAACAATACACAGTATTAAAAATGTGGTCTCACTGAAGATTTAGTCAATGACATATTATTCTTGCTGTTTCATGTTCACTCCCTTTCCTAATAGTATTGGAAAAACATCAGTCCATTTCCTTACAGCTTCATTTCTAGACAGTCATTTTTGTTGCTTTCCCTTTGAAACTTTTGTGCTCAAACCCAGTTTTGAACAAGAAATAAACACAGTGCTTCAGATGTAGATATAGCCATGCTCAGCATTCCAGCAGCATTATTACATCTCAAATTTTGGAAACCATATTCCTTGTTGAACCAACCTAAAATGAGATTGGCTTTAATACCAACTTAGTTGGCTCATGTTCAGTTTGTTATCTGCTACAGCTCCTAAGTCTTTCTGAGACTCATCAGTGCCTGCCCAATTCTCCTACCTTCTGGGCATTTGGTTCTTTTGAATTTATTATTCTACTCCAGTGTTCTGAATGTACCATCTATCTTTGGTGTTGCAATTCCATCAGTTCAGTCCAGTCAGAACGTTTAATAAGCATATCGTTCACATCTTTGTACACAGCAGTTTAATGTTTTACTCTTTGCCCAGTATGATCCTCTGTGGAATGCTGTTGCACACTACTTTCCAATCTTAGAGAGATTAATTTATGGTTCGGCTTTTCATATAGTTTGTGCAATGGCACTATTGTACCCAATAAAGTTAATCTGAGGTGTGATTATTGATACCTGGAAGTCTGGAAATTTTAGTTTATGAAGTTGGAGTGAACCAATGAATGGAGGAAAATTTGGGGAAGCTTGGAGTATTTTCTCATTCCAGTTAAAACCACGTGCTTACTGTTGTGCTTAACTGTTGGCGAACATGGAACAGGTCTTCAAACATGACTGTCAATTCAAAGGAAATTGGATCATCTCATCCTGCTCCAGCCAAAGCTCCAGTATCCTGAATGGTGGCTTAACTCTGCAAGCTTATGGGCAGTTAAGTCAATTGCACTGAAGATAACATCGCCTACTGCTTTCTACTCTGTTTACACAGTTCTTACTGCTACCAGTATGTTTTGAATCGGAAAGGGTAAGCAAAATGTGCATGTTGTGTGCCACTGTGAGTTTTCTATTTATAATGCTGACTGTGCTTTCAAATGGGGAACACAATGGATAGCTGAAAACACCATGCTCAACAACTGTGATTTGCTTTGCACAATCTGCAGAGCTCCTTTGGAAGAGAAATAACACAAACATGGAGCACCATGGGGAAGATGGAAACATCCATTTTTTAAAAAAAAAGAAGTCAATATTCACATATCCCTAGTAATTTTAACAGAATCTCTGTTTCTTTCAGGCAGCATCATTCACACACTTTAATTCAAACAATTCATTTCTCTAAGAATAATTTTTATAAATCTATGCACATGTGTACACATCCGAGCACTCATACACACACTTTTCCCACCACAGAGATGGCTTTTAAAAAAAAAAAAAAAGGTTTGTTCCCCTTGACAAAGCACTCTCCGACAGGTTTTGCTTGCCTTACAGAAGTAAGACCTGTTTGCAAAACTGATCCTTGGTCCTTATTTTCCTTGTGCATCAGTTTGCAGAATGATGCTCATTCAAAAGCAAAAGCCAAACTCACTGCAAAATGCCACTTCCATTTGGAATTCTTTCTTGACTCTATGGCCGCATTGGAAACGTTCTTCCTAAGAACTCTGGCTTGTTTTCAAAGAAGGTTTCTTGTTCTTTAGTGTTCAAAACCAAAAAGACCCCAACAACATTACAACTTTTCCTATTTTGCAACCCATGTGTTGTCTTTCCACTGTGGAATGTTTAATGGCAGCCACAGGCTCGTACCACCATGTTTCGATATTTCTTCAAAATGACGTTAGAGCTGTCATCAAAGTAGAGGACTGAGATGGCATGGAGCTGTGTTGGGGCACAGCAAGGCTTCGGCACAGTATTGGGGTTTATAAAGTGAACCTGTGAGGCAAATCAGTGACAAGACATCAGAAAGTTTCCTTGCATCCCTCCCCCCTCCACAGGTAAACCTTTAATACCTAACACACACTACTCGAGCAGGTATTAACACAGGGAAGTTCTTAAGAACTCTTTCCCAACAGAACCTATATGAGAATTGGTTCATTTTAATGAGTGGGTGATATAGGTTACAAATATCACTATTTCCAAATAACTAGTTACTTAAAATTCCTTTTTCCAATGAACAACATGCTAACAAGCCTACATGGCAATTATATTCTAACTACTTTTGCACTATAACTGTAACTTTTTAGTTACTACTACAGTTAAAAGGTGTGGCCTGACTCAATAGTGCAGAAGGGATATCTTATGGGTGAAGTGGTGGTTCATGCTGTTGCCCCAATCTCTATTGTGCATGTGTAGGTGAGTATGAGGTGGATACTCTCCCCCACATGCACAATAGAACTTGGGATATCCTGTTAGTGACCTACACAGGTGTAATTCAGCCTTATATTTGGTCAGCATGGAAGCTCGTATTCCCTTCCTCCTTCTGTAACAATCAAATCCAACTCCCTAGACCTGCTGAAGCCCCTGAGACCATTCTCTGCCTGGTAAAGAATGAGGTGAGTCAGAGAAGTGTCTGGATACGTTCCCATAGCCAAAAGCAAAGTGATTACATTAGCTGCTGATACCTTACGAGGACCATGGTGGGCATCAGTGGATGACATAAACATTTTGCATCAGGACATGGCCAGATGCTTCTCTGATCACTTCCCATGTTCCTTGCTTTCCACCAGGCACTAAATGGTCATCAGAGAGGGCTTCCAGAGGCTCAATGGCAGGTCTGTAGGGTGGTAAATGGCTCAGCGTAGCATAGGTTTGTAGCATAGGTTAATCATGTTTTAATCTTTGTAGTCTATGAGTTTTAACTATGTTTTTTAATTGTAAATCATTTTGATAAAGCTAAGATGTTCTTATTTAAAAAGGAGGAGGAGAAGTTGTTGTTGTTGAAGAAGAAGTCATCTGCATATGAAATTACTACACTTTGCTGGCCCTTGAAGGACTGCAGTCTCCCTTTTGTACCACAAGCCAGCAGTTTGTAGCATTTAGATATTGCTTCTAAAAAAAAACCTAGAAGTATTTATTTTAGATCCTTTTCCAAATAGAAAAGTGCAGAGGTACTTCTGAAAACTAACTATAATAGAGTCATAGAGTTGGAGGGGGCCTTACAGGCTATTGAGTCCACCTCCCCCCGCCTCAATTGCATGATCTCCAGTTAAAGCATCTCCAGCAGGTAACTGTCTACTCTCTTTCTGAAGACACCAAGGGAAGGAGAACCCACCCCCTCTCTAGGCAATTGGTTCCACTGCCAAACTGCTCTTACTGTCAAGAAGCTCCTTCTACTGGTCCTACCTTCTGGGGCAGCAGAGAACAGTCCTGTCCCCTTGTCTCTGTGCCCTTGAGGTATTTCAAGAATGCAGTCATGTCACCCCATAGTCTTCTCTTCACCAGGCTGAACATGCCCAGCTCCTTCAACCTCTCCTATGTTTTGTTCTCCATACCTGTTATCATCCTCATTGCGCTTCTCTGAACTCACTCCAGCTTGTCTACATCCTTCTTAAAATGAGGAGCCCAGAACGAAATGCAGTGGCGCAGGGGGCACTATTGGGGTTCATTACTTTTTAAAAACTTGCCAAGCTCTGGTAACAATTGTATCACCATCCTTTGTTTTGTTTTTTTTTGTTTCTAAAAGCCAAACAGTTCATGCAGCCTCATTAGTCAGCAAAGGCTGGAATCCTATTGGTTAGTCTCAAATAAAGTAAACCCACTGAATCAATTGCTGAAAAGTGAGTCAATATGTAAACAAATTAAACTGATTCAATGGCTCTAGTCTAATCAGAACTAACAACAGGAAGTAGACCAACCTATCTGAAATCCTGCATCTCTATACTGGATTCAAACTCTATAAAAATATCTTGATTTCACTGGTACTTTTAAAACTCTCCTTGTTATTCCAGTTTTCTTATTTGCAGTCATTCTGAACAATTAAGCACTTGAAGAGTCTTATCAAATCATGTGTGATATCGTATGTTCAATAGCTGAGTTTTTCCGAATCCTACTCCTCTTCTTTTAGAACAGGAGTGAGGAGTACAGCCTATGGGGTGCAATTCAGCCTCCTTTCTATGGCGCCCTACACCTTCCAAGACTTTTCCCAACCCCTCAAACAAAGAAAGCTGACATCAAATGTCAGGCTATTTCCACACTACACTGTTATAGTGCTATTATTCCACTGTCAACACCCTGTGGAATTCTGGAGTTTGTAATAGGCAGAACTCTCTGGCTGAGAATTCTAAAGGCCCCTCCCTAAATTGCAAACTTTAGAATTCCAAAAGAAGTTAAAAGTGGAATAATAACTCTATTACAGTGTAGTGCGGAAATGGTCAAAGTGGATTGTCCTCCCCATACCCCCTAAGATGTGAATGGGATCGTTAGTTAAAAAAAAATTAAAAATTAGAGGGGGCCTGCTGAGAGATCTAGCTCTCTGAGATCCTGCCAGGGGCCCAAACTTGGCTCTCCTTTAAAGTTCCTTCTCAATGAACAACTAGAAAATCTAAATTTGGGATGTATTATTAGTAATACTTTCCAGTTTTCTTGGGAATCTTTTTGTGTGTGAGTGCATGATTGTTTTTTTAGAAAAAATGCAATTAACACTGAACAGATTCAGCTAAACAGCTAGAAAGGATTTTAAAAGGAGTTTACCAGCGTCTGTACAATAGCATGGTTTGTTGCATTCATGTAAGAGTTTAATGGAAAGGCACATTCTCCTTCGCAGTAGTATGCGGCATAGCCTTCTGGAGCAATGATCCAGTCCTGAGTTAGATCAGACAAAGCAAGAGAGAGGATTTCATAAAATACATAAGGGAAGTCTTTAATCTGAAATCTTTTCAAGCAGACAAGTAAGTATACAGAATATTGACTAAAGAGTAGAATTTCAAACAGTGGGGAAAATTGATCTATCCTAACTTCTGGATACATGACATTAGAGTTGAATAGCAAGGAGGTGCATAAGACAGGACTCAGGACTAAAAAGCATGTCAAGGCCAAAGAGGCAGGGATAAGAAGTAAGGCAGAAATATAGGACTGAAGTTCAAGACAGGACTGGCCAAAGTCAAGACGTAATGGCAAACCATGGACCCTTTCATGCTACAGAGTTATGATGCTATGATTCCACTTTAAGTATCATTGCTGCATCCTATGGAATCCTGAGGTTTACAGTTTGCTGAGTCTCTAGAGCTCTCTGGCTCAGAACATCAAATATCCTTCTCTACACTGCAAATCCAAGGATTCCACAGGATGCTGCCGTGGCAGTCCTAGTGGAGGCATAAAGCTGTTATAACTATGGGGTCTGTAAGGGCCTGAGGAGACAGGAGAAAGGAGCTAGAAAAGGACAGGACTGAAAGGCAAATCAGGACCAATGGCCACATCAGGAGGCCATGCCGAGAAACCAGGCAGAAATCAGGTCCAAAGGACAAACCAGGAGATAAAATCTAGGAGCAAGCCAGAGGTCCAGATTGAAGATTTTATTGTACATTGAAGAATATGGGAAGACACTACAGTCTACAAAGATCCTATTGCCTGAGAAAGGTTCAGTGATCTGGGCTTAATGCTGATCAATAATTGTAGTAGGAGTATTAAATCAGATCTGTAATGGTGGATTTTTTTCCCCCATTTTTACTTTCATTACAGTCAGGACCCAACTGTGTATTGCTTATATATGTCTTTTTTTTCTGTGCCTTTTTCCCCCTTATTTTTCTTCATTCTGTTTCTTAATTTTTTTTAACCACATACTACTTTGATTATAAATTAGATTGTTTGTGCCAAAAATTCATTTTAAAAAGAGAAAGGTTCATTCCTCTCTCTCTCTCTCTCTCTCTCTCTCACACACACACACACACACACACACACCGGTCCTCTGAAGACAGCTGTTGCCCAGAGGGTATTTTCTACTCCAAATTGTGGAATGGCCTGCCGAGTGGGTCAGCCAGATACGCTTTCTAAGTTCAAAACAGTGGTAATGCCCAATCTCTTTCAGCAGGTCTACTTAGATAGCTTTTGAATATCTGAATAGGGCTAACGTGAAATACTGTTGTGACTATTTTATTTAGGGATAGGGCGAATCCAGATCCGAATCCCTGGAAGGTTCTGGGAATGCACGAATCCCAAGAATCTCAAATTTTTTTAGTCTGTTTTTAAAAAAGGGTTTAAAAAGCAAGGGAAAGAAAGCACCTCTACTGAAAAGTGTTTTTGAAGCAGACTTTGACATCTTTGTTTAATGAACAACAAATTAAATAATAGTTTTCACTTTCAGGAAAACTTTTAGGATGTCAGGCAGGATCCCACTGGTGGCAGGCAGGCAGAAGAGCAGGGAGTGTGAGATCGTGCTCCCCACAACCTTCTCCCGCCTGCCCCAGCAAGATCACACCAGCAGGGGGCAGGAAAAAAGTGGGGAGCATGAAATCTATATTTTTTGGTGAGTGGATTCGAAAGATTTGGTTCGTCCATTTTGGCGGGTGTGGGGATTCAGATCTGCCAATCTCAAATCCTTGCCAAGGATTTGAGGATCCGAGGATTCAGTTGGTCAATCCCTAGTTTTATTGTACACAGAGAATTAACCTCTGTATTAACATTTTTCACACCCTGCTGCTAGAAACTTTCGGCATGAGGACCAAATTCAGAGAGGGTGGGACCACCAATGGCTACTTACCATGCTGGCTGGGGGAGTGTATCTATATTTAAAGAAAGTTTGCCACTACATACCTTCATGCCTACTCCTTGGCTGATGACATTTAAGCAAGACATTTTTAAATATGTCTTGATAGTTTTAATATGTATTGGGTTCGTATGCTGTTTTAACTTATATGTTTAATTTTTTGTTGTTCCCTGTTATGATCCATAAGGAGAGGCAGGGAGGCAGGTGATTTTATATATAACACACACACACACATATATATACACACATATATATACATACACACACACATACATATATATATATATATATATATACACACACATACATATAAAATTACCATCAACAACATTCATCACCATCCACAACAACTAACAACGACAACAATAAATAGCTGTGATTCTATATTGCAGTCTATGTTGCATAACTTTATGAATACTTAGTGTCTTGGTCTGTATAGGGCTGTACTGGTGTGTATCAACACACCTTTGTGGTGTCCCGAAGGTCATCAGTTCTGTTGTGCATCAATAGCTTTGCTGGGTCACATACATAGAAATGTCATGGCAGCTTCTTGCTGAATATGGGCATTGCAAAACTGCTCAGTTCTATTTCCTGCAGATGTAACTCCACTTATGAAGAGTTACTGAATTCTAGCCAAGAGGAAAAGGAATGCAGAGGAGGAGGAGCTGGCACCCCAGAAATAAAGTTACCTGCCAGCCGAGATCCCTGAAACTGACGTAGAGCTCATGTTTCTTGCAAGCTTGTCTCTGGTCACTGCTGCTGTTCTCTGAGTTTGGAGAGTAGGAGAAGGAGGATGGCAAAAAAGCATCAAACCAGCATGTTAGCTCAAGTTGTACACAGAGATGTAAAATTTCTAGAAATGTTGAAGCCATGGGGGGAGGGGGGAAACTGTTTATTTTCTTCTCTCTCTCTTCTTTTAAATACAGGCATTTTTGGAAAAATTGAAAACTGCAATGTTATCACATATAGCCTTTACAGATTAAAAGTCATGTTCTTAATTTTGGAACGCAAGATTCATAATATATAACTTTTGCATAAAATTACCATATTTGATATATTGAAAGTACAGTTTATTCAGGATATAATGATAAATTAACCTTTAAAAAAAAGAATATGCTTTTGTTACAAATACAGCTACAAGGTCCTTACTGTAAAGAACACCTAAACAACAAGGAACCTCTTTGGATTGGCCAGTTTGACCAGGCAAAACAAAAAACAACCCCCCCCCAAAAAAAACAGGCCTAAAATCAACATTAGTAAATCAAATAAAATTATTTTGTCTCCACTAATTCTCCACAATATTGGGCAAACATAGTGCACTCATTTCCACAAAATGATCTGAGACAGGGGAAATGAAGACCAGAAATTATTCTGATCTCATACGGCACATAGTCTTTTATAAAAAAAAATCCTCTCACATAGTTTTTAGAAAAGATTTGGGGGCAGTAAATATGCAAACACCTTGTCTTCAACATTTTATTCATCATAAACAGCTCCACTGGCTGCCTGTTAATTTCCAGATGCAATTCAATGTGCAGGTTTTGACCTTTAAAGCCCTGTATAGCTCAGATCCAGGCTATCTATCAGCCTGCCCATGCCCCAAACCAGAGACTGCCTCATCATTCTTAAGACAATCCCCCCACCTTTAATCTTATGGAAAGCACACACCTACTGCTTGCATACCTCCAAGATTTGACACCCGAAAGGCTTCTTGGTTCTTTGGTGTCTTTGATCGGTTCTGGTTGCGCTGTTTGCCTCCTGCAGAGCGAATACTTCGGAGATGTACTTCAGTGGCTTTGAAGAAGGCCACTGTGAAAGGTTGCTTGTTTTGGGGGCCATGCCTTCCAATAAGACCAGCTAATGTGGGGTTGATGCTTTGTCCTAAGAACAGAAGAGGGCGCAGAGGAAACCATGTTATATTTGGTTATGACTAGAGATTTTTACCTGCCCTAGATTAATAAAGAAATAGCAAAAATGAGACAGACAGACCTATACCCCATGTGTCAAAGTTCCAACACCCTTCCCATACCCTCAAACACTTCATGGATGAAAACCAAGACACCTGTGGCCAAATGAGATCAGAGTGTGGTCAAGATAGCAAAAGTGCACAAGTTTGATTTTGCCTGAGCCTACCATAAGGGCAAGAGTCTGCTCTTCTCCCACAGAGTTAACTGAGTGAAAAAAAAAAGTTTAAACTTTAAGCTCAGTTTGCAAAATAAGCTGAGGACAAAGGAGAAAAGTGGGAGGAGTGAGAAACTGAGACATTTTAAAAGCAGTGGAGATAATGAGACAGTACAGGATTAATCAGAACTGTCCCTGCCAAATCAGGACAGTAGGAGAGTTTGCCTTTCATATGTTCAGCTATCCCTCAAGAGCTGGGCGCTGAGATAAATGAAACTTCTCTCTCAAAGAGTGGCTTTGCACAGCACACTTCATTTTTCACATCTCGGCATGTGAACTGGCTGAAGCAAACGCTTCTGCTAAAAGTTACATCATGCCAGGTCAACCTCAATATTAGATTTCCCTGTTTTTTTTTTTTTAAAGAGGGGTTTCTGTGAGTTCACCAACCTATAAATTGATGTGATCTTGTAAAAAGGAACCATAAAACCAAGCCCAGTGGAACCCTAAATTCTCATTGGAAGGTTATGAGCTGAAAATAAAAATGCCTTGTCTTAAATAAAAGGCTGATGGAGTCCTAGATTGATTGCACTGGAGGGTAACCAATGCTGTCTTTCATATTTGATAGGCATACTGAATTTGAGAATATACAAACTTTCCCCAGACCAGGGCCTGTAGAGGAAAGCTTGGACTACAAATCCCAGAATCGTCCACCACATTTTCCAGGAGTTTTTCTTCAAAAGAAGTAACTTTCTTAAGCTTTTCCCTAGTTCAGTGGCTTGATATGCATACCAGAGCATAACTAAATACAGTATTTTAAAGTTCTACTGCCCTGCTCTTATCCAATCAGATTCCTGATATTTATACCAGGGTCCTTACACTTCCAAACAAGGAGAGTGTACTACCTTCTAACCCAGTCTGTTTTGTACTCAAATACCTCTTTGAGTCCAAAAATTCTCCTTATGGTTGGACTCTCTTTTCTTGTAGTGTGAATCCACAGGTTTATGTCCCAGTTTCTGGAGCAGCAGAAAACAAGATTTACCCATCTTCCACATGACATCCCTTCAGGTATTGAAACACGACTATCGTATCACCTCTCAATCTTCCTTTCTCCAGGCTAAACGTATGCAGCCCCCCAAGCCATTCCTCAGAGGACAAGTTTTCCAGTCCTTTCACCATCCTGGTTACCTTCCTCCAGCTTGATCTTGGACCTCCCCATTCCAGTTCTTGCCTTACTTTTCTTGTGAGTGATGTTTCCAATATGAAAGCCAGAGTGATGTAGTGATTTGAACATTGGACTAGGATGCTAGAGATCAGGGTTCAAATCCTGCTAGGCCATGGAAACCCAACTGCTGACCTTGGACAAGCCACATTCTCTCAGCCTCAGAGGGAGGCAAAGACAAACCTTCTCTGAAGAAATATCGCCAAAAAAAACCCTCATGACAGATCATCCTTAGGGTCATTATGTGAGAAACAACCTGAAGGCACACACCACCGACGAAGACAACAGCAGCAGCAGCAGCAGCAGCAGCAGCAGCAGCAACATTTCCTATCTGTGTTCAAATTGCTGGATTTTACAATTGGGGAGCTGAGTCTCAAAAACAATCCCATTTCCATAAAAGCCTGTCTGAGGACTGTGATTGTCTTCAAGAGCTGTTCTCCTCTGAAGTGAGGTGGGAACCAGAGAAAAGGGCCTTTTCTATATTGATCTTAGATGGAAGGAATATTTGAAAATATTTGAAAAATGGAGAGAAAAACATGTTTTTTTAAGTGTTGATAAACCCTGACAAGAAGAATCCTAGAGTGATAATAGTCTGCAGTTCAGGGCTTGCTCTGCGCAAAATTCACACAAAATTCTGTTGTCGTGCACAGAAAACAGTATTTTCTGCCCCAAATATAATATTTGTGGGCAGAAGTATTATTTTCTGTGCAAGAAAGGCTGATTTCTATGCAAATCAATTACATATGAGTTTTGCAAAGAATATATCCCCAATCGCAGCATTTTCTGTGCAGGAAATAGTATTTCTATATGTAATCTGTACAAAATTTGAACCTGGTTGATTAGCATAGCATAAATTAGCATAGAAAACAGCATTTCCTGGCAGGACATATTTCTGTCCCAAATTGTGAATCAGCTTCAAAAATTGTTTGGTTTTCAAATTTTCAAAATTTTTCCCACTACAAGAGAAAAATTGCTGAAATTACTTGCTTCCTTCAAAAAGAAAATTGGTGAAGCAATATATCCCAAACTGGCATCCTGCCTAAGGAACTCCTCCCCCCCCAAAAAAAATCTGCCCAGTGGGAGCACAGCTTTTGAATTTGTGGGCTTTCAGATGTTGTGGATTTCAGTTCCCTGAAGCTCTAGCCTGCACCGTCAATGCATAAGGATGTTAAAGGAGAAGTCCAAAACACCTGCAGAGCCAAAAGGTTGAGAAATACAGCCCTAGAGAGATTTATTTCTCTCATTTATATCTGGCTTTTCTCCCAAAGCTGATCTTTTCCCCCAAAGTTCACATGATCAAAAATAAAATAGTTAAACAAACTATATTGAAACCAAAGTAAATTTAAAAGAATATCAATAGGAAAAGACATCATCCACCAGTTAAACATCTTCTCCTTAACCGCCGATCAGTTGCTAAAAGCACACCTGTATTTATTCATTTGATTCAACATGTCTGATGCCAAATATTTTTTTTTCCTTCTCTTTAGTGCCAATCAAAAAGACTTTTGAAAGGAAATTATCCAAATAAATCAATCTTGTACGTGCTGAGTATTAATGGTACCAATGTGTCACATTCAGATCGAAAAAGGGCATCACAATTTTAAATGCCCATCCTTGAACTTTTTTCCCTTTGAAGGCTACAATTTAGAGCACAGGTCCTTGGGAGTAAATCCTGTTAAATTCAATGGTGCTTCTTGCCAAGTAAAGGTAGATGGATTAAAGCTGTAACAGAGCTTTCTTTTCCTGTGTAATGAAGCAAACAGGATGTGAGGCCATATGCAAGAAAGCAAGTAAATTCTACAGAGTCAGCTGTTGCCCCAATAAATTTCCTCATGGAGGAAAGCATTAGCGGGCTTAGAAGATGACCGAGCGCCTGAGGCAAATGAATTACTTCAGCCTCACTTGCATTGCTACACTTCATCCAAACTTTCTAAGAGTAAACAAAGAGCCTTTAAAATTCTCTTCTCTTTGCTATCTTTGCAGAATCTAGTTGGCGTTAACACAAAGGAACAGGGAGGGCTGTTATATACAAACAAATGTCTTTGGCTAAGTTTCAGAAAACATTCTAACCAAGTCTGTCTAGCTGGACTCAGGTCTCTGTGAGGCAAAGTAGATGGACACCAGAGGCCATGATAATGCCATTTTACCACTGTTTCCTGTCCATAAGCTATTATCCTATAGCATGGGTTGGCAACCTTAATAGGTCCAGGGGCAATTTTCTGCTCCTGAGACCCTGCATGGACTGACAAAACTACATATACATATACATGGCCTTAATACCCTAAAGACACCAGATCTCATCTGATCTTGGAAGCTAAGCAGGGTCAGCCCTGGCTAGTATTTCAATGGGAGGCTGCCAATGAATCCCAGGTGTTGTAGGCTATAGGGAAAACAACAGATGACTTGAAGGTGCACACACACACACATATGTACATATACATATATGTATATACATCTCAGACATGGCCAAAAGTCCCTATTAATCCATCTAATATTTATAAAACAGCTTTTTAAAAAAAATTAAACAAAACATCAAAAGATTGAAATAGGCCCCTGATACTTACTTAAAATGTGTATGTATACATATATGCATATACATCTCAGACATGGCCAGAAGTCCATACTAGGATTTATAGATTGGATTTTTAAAAATTAAACAAAACATCGAAACATTGAAATAGGCACCTGTTGGAAACTTCCAAGAGAAGTAATTCATCCTTCACATTTTTTCCATTTCAAGGATTGCAAAAAAAGCGGAGGAGGGTACATTTTGCTCACTTCTGCTCCCCTTTTGTGGGGCAAAAGAAAAGCCTGGTTCTGGATCTTACATTATGTCCCCCTCCAGTCAGAGATGGGAATGTTATGTTTTGGACAACACACACACACACACACACACACACACACACACACACATGTACACACACAGAGCTCCCAGACTCCCCCTGCCAGCATGGCTTTTCCAATTTCTGCTCTAAATGCTGCTTAGAAGTTGCCAATGGATCTAGAGGTTTGGACTGATATGAAAGCAAGATGATGCATGACTAGAGTTGGTGGGACAGTACTATTCCAGGCCCTGAGATTTCAGGAACAAAACTTAAGACCCCAGGGAGATCTCCTAGTGACATCAGACGGGGCTGGCACCAGTGATATTCCAAGAGTGATGTCACAATGGGCTGCTCCTGCAAATGTGATTGAGTCTGATATATTAGGTGTCAACTACAGTTGCAAAGAGTATATCATACAAATAAAAACCACTATGTCTAATGAGTAAGGGAAAATATGCACACTTTCCAAGATAGTGCTCTCACCCTGAGATTCCTCCTACCACCTCACCAAGCGTTCCCCAAGAACTGAAGAAAAGGAACCAGGCTCCAAGGTCTAGGAACCCGTCACATTACATTTATTTCCATTTTTACTGGTAAATCCTAGAGATGTAGGTAAAGTTCTGAGGCTGGGGTGAGGGGCTTCTTTGGGCTGCATGAGCTGAACAAAATCCCAATAAAATTGACAGATGGTTAGTTTGTGGGGAAGAAGCATTCAGCCTTTCCATGATGAGTTTAAAGAGCAGATTGTGGTGGTTCCATTATTAGGCCAACAAAATGACACAAAATTATTTGCTTGGTCAAGCTATTCACTGCATTAAAGACATGCTACATGGTTCAATATACAACAACAGAGCTATGCACCGCATGTTTAACATCACATGTAGTTTCGCCCTGAGATTTTGATTTTGAAACTTCAGTCACCTGAACCCATTCCTTTCCAAACACATCATGGTGAACATGAGGACCAGATTCATACTTTGTTTTAAAAATTATAGCCAAAACAAAAGAAAACTGGCACAAGAATACTGTACATGATCTTGTGAAGTTGTTCCTGGCAAGTGCCTTGATTATTCGAGGCAAGAAAGATAAGCAAGTGGCAGAGCTTGGAAGTAACTCATTATAAGCAACTCATTTTTTGTAACAATTCCTTTTCCCTGTAATCACAATATATTACAATTGTAAGTTAGGTGATCACTTCACTAATTTCGCATGCAAATTTTTGTTAGTTATAATTATAGTGGTGTGGAAGAGGAGGAATATCAAATTGTTCAAGTGCTGGCTCATGTGTACCATCTTACTTTCTATTGTGGACACTGAGGTGATCATGGTAGGGATGGGAGGAGATAAGTAGGGATTTCTTGCATTTAGATTTTTATTAAAGTACCATAAACGTTAACTGTTTGAATTGTTGCCACATTGGTAAACCCTGTCCCAGGGTCTACAACTTTGATATAGAATATAATTTAATACGCCAGAGAGATTACCCAGATGAGCATGTAGGCAGCAACGGCTGTGCGATCGGAAAACCAGTCAGACCAGTAAACTCCCCCGTCACGTAGCCACAGGAGACCTCAAGCTGTGCCAACCCATAGTGGACAAAAGGTCCTCAGCCTTTGAGGAGCCAACTTGAAGGGATTAAGGTGCTTCCCACAAGTTGGGCACCGGAAGCTATAAAATCTTATCAGGCAAGGACCATCTACATAAACTCACACCGTAACCCAAAGTGGCAGAAGATCCTGAAACTTTGGTAACACCTCATTATCTTAATATCAAAGAAGGTGCTGGTGTGGAGTTGTTTTTCTGTTGCCATCCCCTTTGTTCTCCCCAGGAGAGGATTTGCCCTCAAGGTACATTTCCCCTACAAATAGTCCCCATTTTTGGCTGGTTCTTTAGATAACTCCCTGTCATATCAACAGACCTTTCCTCCCAGCAACCGAGTAATCCCCTCAGTGTCCTTTCACTGAGTTTTACTTCTTTCGCTGCTTTCTCGGACCAAGGACTTTAGGAAAAGGTGCGGTATCACCCAAACTACAAATCCTCTGGTAGTCCTTCTAATTTCCACTCTTAGCCTTTCTATAGAGCTTGAATGAGTATGTGAGTGAATGTGTGGATGTGTGAGACTTCCTTTCAATAAAGTCATTTATTGGATCTTTTTCTGTGGTTTTTGGCTTGGCTTGACCCTGTAAAAATTGGGTAAAAGATCTCACTAGGTTACCCTGCCTCTCATATTGCTATCATTTGTGCTCCGTTTAGTTTACCTTCCCCATCAGGAGAAGCACATTAAAGCATCCCTCTGGGACCCCCAAAATTTCAGGGTAACATAGTCATTTTTGAGAACCAAGAAAACATAGAATCATAGTTGGAAGGAACCTCATAGGCCATCAAGTCCAATCCCCTGCTCAATTGCAGGATGTCCAGCTAAATCCTCCCCAGCAAGTAACTGTCCACTCTCTTTTTGAAATCTACTCTCCTGTAACTTTGAAGGATTAGACCTAGTCCTACCCTCTGGGGTGGCAGAGAACAGGCCTGCCCCTTCCTCTCTGTGACAGCCCAACCCAAAAGTGCAGTCATGTCACCCTTCAGTCTTTTCTCCACAAAGCTGAACACGCCCAACTCCTTCAAGATTTCTTCATATGTTTTCTTCTCCATATACCTATCATCCTCATTGCCCTTCTCTGAACCTGCTCCAGCTTGTCTATATCCTCTTAAAATGGGGCACCAGAACTGAATGCAGTCCTCCAGATGAGGCCTGACCAACACAGAATATAGTGGGACTATTATTTCCTCCATCTTGGAAACTATGCTTCCATTAATGCAGCCTAAAATGGTATTCACCTTCTCTTTTGGAACATCACACAGCTAGCTTATATTCAACTTATGATCAACAAGAATCCTAAGGTCCTTTTCTTATGTAGTACTGCTGAGCCATATCCCCTACCCTGTGCATTTGGTTTTTGTGGCCTGATTGTAGGATTTTGCATTTGTCTCTACTGAATTGCATTTTACTAATTTCTGCCCAATTTTCTGGTTGGTTTAGCTCCTTTTGAATTCTGTTCCTATCTTCCAATGTGTTAGCCACCCCTCCTAGTTTTGTGTCATCTGCAAACTTGATAAAGATTCCCTCCACCCTGTCATCTAAGTCATTAATAAACGCAATAGCCCTAGAACAGAACCCTGAGGCACTCCACTGGAGACCTTCTTTCAGTTTGCAGCCATTGATAATGACTCTTTGAGTATGGTTTTCCAACCAATTATGGATCCATCTAACTGTGTTCCCATCTATTTCACATTTAAACAGTTTGATCCAGTTCTATCACTGTGATTAACTCAGTAAAGGAAGCCTAAGCCCTTAGTTTGCAAAACCTCAGCAGGTCTTCAATAGGTCCCTTATTCAGCATACACTGAAACCACACAGCATATAAGAACCATAAAAAATGGTAACAGTAACTATCTGCTTTGAGAGCCGCCTGGGACAGCAATGATGACCAGTTACTTTTCAAAAGTAACTTTCCAAGCTCTAGTGAGTGGCTAGAACTGAATATGGTATTAGAAAGTGAGAGGTGAAAACATCACCACCAGTCTTGAGCTCAGTGGTAAAACTGAAACAGAAACTGAGCCAACTGAGTTGTCCTTTCAGACTTACCATCTATGCTCTCCACTGATAACTGCAAGCCAAGATTGTGTTGTGGATTCACCACCCAGTGATTACTAGTTGCAGTAATATCGAACACCAGCCAACCTTCTTCTGCTGCCCAAATGGTTCGGGTGTCAAGTAAGAACAAATCTGAATCCCTAAAGAGAGAGATGGGTGAAAAAGGGGGAATATTAGCAAAATATTCACAAAAAAATAAACTTACTAAATGTAAATTCAAATGTTAAGCATTAGTGGACTTGGATCACAGCTGGGAGAGATGCCATTGGTAAAAATACTATTTAAAATAAGAGTAATTTAAATGGTTTCAAAAAGAAATCGAATATGCAGTTAGGGTTGATTCTGATGTTTGGGGGGGGGGCGGGAACCTGTCAATTGGAGTCCTGGTGGAGATACTTTTGCCTCAGTTCCTAAACTCCCTCACCTTCAGGACAGAAGCATCTTAAAGCAAAGCTTGCTAGCTAGCATTGATGCAGAAGAGAATTTTGTTTTCACAACTGACCTTCAAGAATTTATATGTCATCCAAGATGGACAGAGCCTTTATTTGAATCAGCGGCAAGCCATCACAACAGAAACATATCTCAACCAATAATTATACAACAGTTGCAATACATCCAGAGCATATTAAAAACACCTATTTTGATACAAAAATGTATGATGGTTTAGTCTTATAAGAAGCAATACACTGAAGATTTTAACATAACCAAATATTTCAGCAATGTCTTACAGAGTGGTACAGCTTTTTCCAGAAAATAATGATAAATGTACTGTAAGTAATGAAGGTACCTGTGGAAGACATGGAAAAAGACCAATTAGAAAAATACATCAAGAAGATGTTTTAAAAGCTCATAAAAATTTCCTAAAACAACACTCACCCTTCAATATTTGTATTGTAGATTCCATGAAGGCCAAATTTCCACTGCAGAAAATTAAAACTGTGGTTTAAGTGGAAATTTGGCCCACATAGGATCCAAAATATAGATATCAAAGCATGATTTTTTAAAAAAGGATATCTTTAGGGGCTTTTTATCTCCTAGATGCCATTTTCTAAGTTATCTTTGGTTGGGTTAGTATTTTTATTGTATCAGTGTTTATAAGATTTAATCTCTGCACATTTTTGTGTCAGGATATGGGCTTTTGGGGGCCTATTCTTTAGTAACAGTGGAAATTTTATTTCACTGCTTTATATTTTTTCATAGAAAATTCAATTTTTTTAAAAAAATTCATTGCTTCCTAACTATCAGCAACAAAACAGCTGCATTTAGCTGGAATATCAAACTTATTGTGACAAAGCTACATGCTGGAGTCCCTTTGCTGCTTCTTTGCTCTTCCCACTGCCATGAGCAGTTAAACAAATGAAAAGTGAGCATTTGCCCTCTTGAGCAGAAAGGGATCCTTCCTTGTTGCACAACATCTAGACCAAAGCAAGGTTTGTTCTTGGTTTACAAATTTGGGTGTGTGTAAGGCTACATGCTCCAACCCCAAGCTCAACAACACATCTGTTTAGCTAGTTGTATTTGTGAAGAGCCACCATACAGCTTTTCATCATTCTGTACAAACATGGCCAGTTGTATCAGGTATCGATGCAATATACATTCAGTGAACAAAACCAGATTAAGTGTTAAATAAACGCATTGAACACCAGGGCTATGGAAAAAATTAATTTCCAAAGCAAAATTCTATGTTAATGACAGATATTGAAAGACGAGTGAGCCTAAGAGAGGCACAGATTAAAAGCCATGAAAGGCTTTATACCTAAGTAGTTCCTTGAACTGAATCTGGAAGCAGCATGTACAACTGCTTGAAAACTTCAAATACTATGCCAGTCACTTGTCGTTGTTGTATGCCTTCAAATCATTTCTGACTTACAGTGACCCTAAGGCAAACCTATCACGGGTTTTTCTGGGACTAAGAGTACGTGACACATGTGAGGATACCCAGTGGGCTTCTATGGCCCTGGTCTCCAGCATCATGGTCCAACACTCAGACCACTACGTCATGGCGGCTCTCCATTACCTGAAGCTTCCAAACAGTCTTCAAAAAGAGGCTCATTTAAGACTTGCCCATATGTTCACGGTTTCAAGGTACCACTGGATGAATATATCATGTGGTGAGGCTAAATCAAACACCACAAACAACATTCATATAAACAGAAAAGGTATGCCCACACCCCACATTTACAGTAGCTTGATGCCCCTTTGTTAAGGCTCAGTTGTAGCAAATCCTGGGAACTGTAATTTGCTCAGTAACTGAGAATTCTCTGCTACAGTACTTGAGTTCACACCCCTGAACACAGCATCAGGACTCCCTAGCATGGAGTTCTAGGTATCTCTACCCAACTACAAATCCCAGGACTCTGTAGGATGATGGATCCATTGTAGCGAAAGGGGTATGAAACTGCTATAAATGTGTAGCGCAGATAGACTAGGAGCTGGAGGGGGATCCTTTTAGAAGTACAGCTCTCAGGATACTCCCAGAATACTTTTTCTGAGATTTATAATCCCAATTCATTTTCCCAAGCTCTAAAGTAACATTTCAGAGTAGAAAATACACTGCAGGGGAAGTAAGGCATCCACCTGCAAGCATTCAACTGGCATACATGTGGATAGCAATCAGAAACTATAAAGTGGTATTTCCTTGTTGTAGTTGTTCTTCCATGGTTCTTGCAAAGATACCTCCACTTCTAACTACAACTTGAACCATGAAAAAGCAGTTTTCCTAAAGGCAGAACCTCACTTTGTACCATAAACATGAATAAATTTACATGGCTAAGTGATTAGAAATGAATGCACGGGCATACAGAACACGGTGCTCTGAGCACCTCAGTGCCCAAATAGGAGAAACAGGTTAATGATACAACTGTAGCAGTGACTCCCAAGTCAGATGTTGTGGTTGTTTGTGCAAATGTGATAACTGAATATGCAAATATGCCAGCTTCATTTACAGGCCTGTTTTTCTGACTCACAAGCATCATCTTTGCCAAAAATCTTGTGACACTTCGCATAGATATTTCCATAGCTAATTACTTTGGGTTGGTTCTAGAAGGGTTGTGTTGGTTCTAGAAGAGACCATCTTTGTGGTCATGAGCTGAAAATAAAATGTGGTTTCTGGGTTCTTGATACATCAACACAAACACTGTTGCTGCTTTTGCTGTTGTTAATGGCCACCAAGTCAGCTTTGTTTCCAATTTCTGTGTACAGTCCTCCCTCCACATTTGCAGGTTTGATTTTCATGAATTTGATTATTTATGAGGTGCGTACATGACTTGTCTCCCATTCTCCTCCTCCTATTCCCTTGCATTTTGCCAAACATGGAGAAGGCAGGCAAGCACCTGGACAAAAAGCACGGAAATGGGGTGGGGGGTGGCATGTGAATGCCTTCTTTTTCTCTGTCAGAGTTCTCCTCCATTCCCTTGCTCTGGCCCCCGTGTGCAAAAGACAAGGGAATGGGAGTTGAGCCCCAGAAGGAAAATAGGAGGAGGATTGTGGGGGGAGTTATTCATAGTTTTTCCACATTTGCAAGGGTTCTGTACTCCAAACCCTTGTGAGAGTCGAGGGGCTACTTTATTGTTCAGAAAGCTGGACAGTGAAAAAAGCTCACAGGAAGAAAATCAACTCATTTGAAACGTGGTCCTAGAAGAGAGTTCTGTGGATGCCATGGACTCCTAGAAAGACAAATGAGCAGGCCTTAGAGCAAATCAAGCCTGCACCCTAACTAAACTGAAGTTGTCATACTTTGGACACATCATATTGTGAGACAACATGACTGATTAGAAAAGATGAATATGCTCGGTAAGGTAGAAGGCAACAGGAAAAGAGGGAGACACACTACATCACATATGTCAAACGCAACACCCGGGGGCCAGGTTCAGCCCACCAGGCCATTTCATGTAGCCCTCACATCTCTCCTGCAGCTGCGGCTGGGGGACAGAAAGAGGTACAGAGAGGGGCTGGGAGCAGAAAGTGGCACACCTTGGGTATACTGACCAATTCTATGTCACTTTACTGAGGTATAGTGACCATAAACTACAATCAAATAGCCCCAAAATGTCCAAGAAAAGAAAAGTTGATGCAGAGGGAAGGCAATTTAAAAACCAGTAATAATCAAATGCAGAGACAATTATTTCATATGATAAAAGAGTAGATACATTTATATAGTCTTACAGATACAACCAGCCCTTTGAGGGCAACCATAATGATGATGCAGCCAAAGATGAAATAGAGTTTGACACCCCTGCACTACAGGTGGATTGATTCAATCAAGGAAGCTACAGCCCTAGGTCTGCAAGATATGATTAGTGCTGTTGATGACCAGAGCCCTTGGAGGTTTTTCACTGATAGGGTCACCATAGGTTGAAGTCAACTTGATGGCAAACAACAACAACAACAACAACAACAAACTAAAAGCTCAAAGAAAAGGACAACTCAACTTAGATATTTGTAAGCTAAACTAAACAAGTCTCAAGGTGTTGTTTTTTGAAAAAAGAGAAAATAATCAAGTGAGCAAATACTGGGTATATTTCCACAGAGAGAGCAACAGGATTAAAAAACACCAAGAAGAAGCAACCTGAAGAAAATATAGAAGATTAAAGAGCAATTAAAGACTAGGAGGGCACAAGGATAGTGGGAAATTTAGAGAAATCAAGGATGATAGAGAAGCGCAAGCTATAGAAAATCAGTTTGCATTATATGTATTGGTTATATTTATTCCTGCTTTTCACTTTCTTTTTTCTCTTGCTATAAGCTCGGAGTCTTGACTCTTCCTCTCCAACACTGTCCTATAGATCAGATTGAGAGAGTGAGACGATGGCCCCAGGTTGCTCAGTCAGTTTCATGGTTCAGTGGGGACTGAACAGAGATCTCATAAGAACAATTCCAAAATTCTTAACTACTATGTCACTCTGCTTCTGACAGGTCCTTGTCTGTAACTGTGGGGGCTTCTTAATGAAAATTTGTGCTATCACACATATAGATTCTGTACCATCACAGAGCAAAGTTTGAAAACTTCTAGACCCAGATGATAGAAAATCCCATTGGCAGGACTGGATTGAAACCATTGAAAAAAATATATCAGAAAGCAAGCAGCCTCTTGTACTTTATTCCCATCTGGAATATCCTAGGCTATATGATCCACTCTAAATTAAATCCTAAGGAAGTATGGCTGAGCTCAATTACTTTATTCCCAAGTGGCTGATGGGATTTAATTTTTAGTGTTTTGAATGAAAATTAGAGAAGCTCCTGAAGTTCAAAAAGACAAACATTTGATAATACTGTTGAAATACAAATTGCTTTATAACAGTGGTAGAACATACTGAAGTCTTCTGACATCACTAGGAACAGGCAGTTGTTTATTTCTGCATGAGCCTGGCCTTTGAAATATGTAGGATACATATAATAATATTTGCAATAAATACACAGTATGTTGTTCCAAATAATAATAATAAAATAAACACTAAAAACAGCAGTATGTGAGTACAAAGAGGACCCTAAATCGGTCATTCCAATTTACCAAAGCTTTTCCAAGTAGGAAAATCTTCATATTTCGTGGGCATATGCAACTAACTACGTTACAAGTTACTAACATACATATAGCTTAGATCCAGCTATGAGACAGACTGTATCTTCTCATATGAGCCTACATGTGTTTTGAGATCCTCCAGAGAGGTATTTCGTTTATTCCCAGCACCTTTGCAGGCATGGTTAGTGGCTCCACAAAACAGAGCCTTTTGGGTGGCTGCTCCCAGGCTTGGAAATTTCCTCTGAGGAAGTAGGATTGCCAGATCTCAAGGCTTGGCCCTGAGTCTTCAGTTTTCATAGGTCATCTCCAGGGTACAAAATGAGAGTTTTGATGGGCTCAGCACCAGATGAGAATAAAAGGGCTGTGTACAAATCTCCAGTTCAGCTATCAGAGCAGCGGTGTGCTACAATTTGCAAGAATTAATTTATTTGTTGCTACAACTTGCATAGACTCCCGGGGTGGAGGGGTCCTATTATTTACTTGTCAGCAACTTTCTTCCATCCCAGTCATTGTGGCACTAGGGCTCATGTTCTATTCTGTATCCATCATCTGGCTGCTACCTAGGTGAAATGTATAATCCCCTCATTTCACCTTGATCTGGGAACTGTCCCATTAGCAAAGATTGCAGCCTTAATATCCAAACAGGAAACTATGTTCATCTTCTCTGTGTGTGTGTCTGTTTGAATGTAAGCAATCATGGTTGGTCCTTAATTCATACCTCTCAATGACATCTTCTGGGGTCATCCTTTGATCTCAGGTTTTGGCCTGGAAACCTCAGGGCCTGGGAAGATCCCAAACTGGCCATGGCCCTTTCTGCACTGCACTATTATAGCACTATTATTCCACTTTCAACCTCCTATGGAATCCTGGAGTTTGCAGTTTAAAAGAAGGGCCTTTAGAATTCCCAGTCAGAGAGCTCATTGGCCTCAGCAAACTACAAGCCCCAGAATTCCACAGGATGTTAAAAGTGGAATGATAGCACTATAACAGTGTAGTGCAGAAAGGCCCCATGTTACCCTGATTTCTGGGGGTCCCATGAGGGACACCTAAGAGCGCTCCAAATTACAAAGTTGGGAATTAGTCAAAAGAGCACAAGCTAGCAATACGAGAGGCAAGGCAATGGAGCAAGATCTTTTCCCCAATGTCTACGGGGTCAGGCCGAGTCAAGGAGCAAACAGAAGTAAATAATAATTGTTGTTTTTATTGAAATACAGTCAAACATGTGTATGCAACACACTCACACAGAGAGCGATAGAAATAAAGGTTGGAGTTGGATAGAGGGATTTTAAGAGGAGGTTTTGTATGGGAAATACTACACCTGTCCTGAAGCCCGGGTAGTCTGAAGAAGAAGTTCGTGGAAATGGAGTTTCTCAGCACATGGAGCTGAGGGGAAGGCTCACTGAACAAAGTGACAGCAAGGTGGGATGGAAGCCAAGAGCGATCTGAGCAATCCAAAGAAGTGCTCAAAGTCAGGGGTTCTTATAGGGGAAAATGTGGCTGTAGGCTAGTTTGTTCCCAGGGATAACAATGAGTTTCGGGCTGGAGACAAAGCCTCCAAAATGTCAGTATTTTACATGATTAAGGCCGAATTGTCAATAGAGTAGCCAGTATGCAAACACGGAGTGCTTGACAGTTGAGTATTCGGCTAGTCAAGCTGCCTGCTCGGGGCAGGGAGTTCTTTGTAAGTAGCGTGCATACATAATGTGGTACTTGCCTTGAGGTCTTCTGAAGTGGCCGCTCGGCTATTTCTGGCCTGCCTGTATTTGTGTGGAATATTACAGCGATTAGCGTCTGTGCCTGTATGCGAGCTTGTCCGGGGGCCTTGCAAGCATGTGGAGGAAAAAGGGGTATAGTAGGCCAAATTATTGATATCAAAATGATATCTAATATCCCACAAGTCCGGGCTAGAAACTATGGTAACAGCCACCCCACTAGGAAGGCTAGAATGGCTCCCTCCTGGTTGCCCTTCCATCAACAGGCAAAGACTTCTTTTTTATTATTCTAATAGGTTTTTGGAACTGAAGGTTTTTGAGGAAAGGAATTTTAAAAGTGTGTTGTAACATTTTAAAATGCATTGTTTTAAACTGCAGTCATCCCTCCACATTTTGCAAGTTTAAACTTCCATGGATTTGATTAAGGCACGCTTCATTTCTCAGGGAATCTCCCCTCTTGGTGACTCCTATCAGGCTCCACAGCTCTTTAAAAACCCACCTCTGCTCCTCCTCCTCCTCCACCGCCAGCAGCTGCCTGGCCTGCTAAGGATGGCTCGCAGCCCAATTTCTCAGCACCACAAACCCTCTCCCAATGCCCCACACACACCCAAGAAAGGAGATGGGCAAAATAGAGGAAAATATAGGGCCACCATGTTCCCTTTCCCTCTCCTTTTCCTCACATGGTTTGGATCCAGGATGCCGATTGCCCCAACCATGCTTCAGTCCCCTTCCCCCCAACACACATTTTGATATTTGCAGTTTTGTGGGACTCCTAGACCCCTAGCCATAGTGAATATGGGGGGCCAACTGTACTTTTATCATTCTAAGTCTATGTTTTTTAGTTGTTTCAATATTGCTTATAGTTTAACTCTATTTTAATGTTGAACTTTTATCTGCTTTAAGCTACATTTGTCTTTAAGTCTCAATCTGGAAGAAAGGCAGGGTAAACAAAGACAAGGAAAAAGAAAAACAGCAATGATAGCTGCCACCTCTAGAGGCCAACAGAGGTAGAGACAAGTAGTTGCAGTGCACTGGTATGTTTTCTCTTGTTTTGACTGCTCTGTAGTTTTCTCACTTATAGGACAATACTCTCAGGTTTGATTTCACTTTCTCCCATGCCCTCTCACTTTCTCTCTTCCTTTGTCACATAGCTAGCCATTGCAGATCCCATTGTCCCTCTTTTCTAGATCTTGTTTTTGTGTGCCTTCAAGTCATTTCCAGCTTATGGCAATCCTATGGCAAACCTATCTCAGGGTTTTCTTGGAAAGATTTTTTCAGAGGTGGTTTGTCTTCCTCTGAGTCTGAGAGTATGACTTGCCCAAGCTCACCCAGTGGGTTTCCTTGACTGAGAGAGCATTCAAACTTTCTGATGGTAAGAGCAATTCTACAGTGGAATGTGCTGTCTTGGTGTGGTGGAGTCACCTTCTTGGGAGGGTTTTAAACAGTGGCTGGATGGCCATCTGCTGGGAGTACTTTGATGGTGTATTCCTGCATGGGAGGAGACTGGATTCAATGGTCCTTGTGGTCTTTTCCAGTTCTGTGATTCTTATTTTTTCTGTGATTCTAAGATTGGCACCTCATGGAGCTTTTGGACAGTGCATATGGGTCAGATTCAATATATAATTTCTTGTGTTGTTAAAGTATGTATTTTGAGATTTAAAGTGTAACTGTGTTTGCAATATTCATTTATAGTTGGTTCCATAGAACCCAGAAAGTGGTACACATGCACAAAGACTGCCTTCTGTTTGGAACTGCTCCAAGACTCCAGCCACCTTCATCTGGCCTTGGTGAATGCTGTCTTGGAAACAGACAATGCTTTGAGGGCCTCTCAACTGGCTTGCATCAAGGAGACCACACAGAGTGTCAGCCATGGTTCTGCCGCTGAAACTTCAAGGCTTTCAAATGGTAACAAAATGGGACTGAACAGTTCCCGCAGGAAACCGGGATGAGAAAGTGTTGCTCTCAAGTTCACATAGTGGCATCTGATGTGGAATTTCCATAGGTGAAAGACTTCCTCTGTTGCTTGAGTCAACCATCTTTGTTCACCCACAAACCACAATTTATGAAAGCTACTGCTTTTATTATTTTATTAACCTTACTCTGAAGAAGCCAGACTTTAAAAAGAAAGAAAGAAAAGAATCCCTAACTGAAATGAAGCCCATGACACATCCCATTGCACACCATGAGTCAGGGCTGGGAAATTGTATAATGTGTTTGTTTTCCTGTAGTTTAGTTACAGTCCTGTGAAAACACTCAGCCTGAAGGGGAAACCCCTCCAGCAAGGGAGATCAAAGAGAGCTGTCCTTCCCACACACATTTGGAACTTTCCTACCCTGGTGTCCAATGATTTACTCTGCAGCAATAACGAATTAATGCTCCCTGTTCCAGCCCCCAAGGAATGGGATGCACGGCTGGAAGAGGAGAATCCGTGAACACCAAACGCATTCCCAGCTAAATTACTCATTCATTCCATTTCCTTTTTTATTTTTCCCCCTTTCCAGTAAGATAAATGGGCTTGATTTATGATTAATCCAGTGCCATAAAGACAGAAGACACAACACAAAAGTCAAACCAAAGGGTATACCAGTCAATAAGTTACACCACAGGAAAAATCTCATAAAGTCATGGGGAAAAGAAGACATTGCATCTTGTTTTGCAACAAACAGCAAGCTGAGTTGAGCGATGGACAAGGTCACAGTCAGGAACTGGAGTCTCGGTCCATCCTTTGCATGTTGTTAACCACATTTTAATGAGAAAGACTTCCCAAATGCATGGGCTTCAGGTGACTCTGCTCTCTCAGAGCAGCAAAGAGGTAAAACAGTTTTAAAAAAACAATTTAAATTAAATTAATTAAATTAAATTTTAATTAATAAACCATTTAAACACAGGAAAAATATATTAACGCCATTCAAACAAATTTTAAAAGCTTGAAGAGGCTAAAAGAGTTAAAACCACATGCACAGTGCAAAGTAAATTGAGCACCAAAGGCTTTAAGAAAAAGGCATGTCTTCACCTGGAGCTGAAAAGACACGAACATTGGTACCAGTCAGGCTTTCAGAGGGAGGGCATTCTTTGAGTGGGTCACCACAACTGAGAAGGCCCGTTCCCGTGTCCTCTCCCATCATATTGGTGGAATGGTAGAACACAGAGGAGGGTCCCTCTGCCATATCTCAGTTTTTGACCATGCATCCACAGGATTGTTGTGAGGTCCTCTATTGGTTGTTCTTGCTCTTGCGTGCCTTTCTATCTGACTTATGGTGACTCTAAGGCAAATCTGTAATAGAGATTTCTTGGGACAGCGACATATGCCAGGAGGCACAAAAAAAAAGTGTACACGTAGTAGTAGGGGGTGAGGGTAGAGGTAAGATGCTAGGGGCACAACTTCCATGCTTGCCCTAGGTGCTATTTACGCTGCTATTTACGCTAGATATGCCACTGTCTTGGGAAGATTTGTTCAGAGGGAGTTTGCCGTTTCTTTCCTCTGAGGCTGAGAGAGGGAGATTTGTCCAAAGTCATCCATTGGGTTTCAGTGGCTGAGCAGGGATTGGAGCCCTGATATTCTGAAAGCCTAGGACAAAACTCAAACCACTATACCCTTCTGGCTCTCTTTCACGACCCAACTAGAAATTCCGGGAGCATCTATCTATCTATCTATCTATCTATCTATCTATCTATCTATCTATTGTATTTATATGCCACCTTTCTACCAAGATGGGACCCAAGGTGGCTTCCAACAGGTAAAAAGCATTAAAAGCATCTAAATAATTAAAACATTGAAAGCATATAAAATTGTATAACAATAGATTTTTAAAAACAGCTAAAAATAAGTAAAAAGATCTCCAGTTCATTCATTAAAGCTCTGCTTAAAAAGAACTGTCTTTACCTGACTACAGAAGGAAAGCAGGGAGGGGGCCAGCCTAGCCTCCCATGGAAGAGGTTCCACAGGGTGGGAGCAGCCACTGAGAAGGCTCTCTCCCATGTCCATATCAGGCGAGCTTGGGATGGTGGGGGGACCACAAGAAAGCCATCCTCTGCAGATCTTAGGGTTCTAGCTGCTTCACTTGTAGGACTTGTAGGACTAAAACAATAGGCTAGGCTACAACACTGACAACCCCAACAGTTCTTGCTGTTCTGTGCTTTCAAGCTGTTTACAACTCATGGCAGCCCTAAAGCAAACCTATTTCTTTCTTGGCAAGATTTGTTCAGAGATGGTTAGCCTTTGCCTTCCTCTGAGGCTGACAGAGAGAGGCCAAACCCATCTAGGGGGTTTCCATGGCCCAGTTGGGCACCCTATTAAGTCCTTAACAAAATGAGTTCAGTCTTAGCAGCTGTAATATATTTATTAGTTACATTTATATCTCACTCTGTCACCAAGGCAAAGAATTTGGCTCCTTCTCCTCCTCCCCAGCTGATGGTCACAACAAGCCTGCAGCAAGAAAGACAGAGAGAAAGCCTATCCCAAGGACATCTTGTAAGATTAATGGCTCTGAAGATTAGAATCTGGATATCACAAGAGAGAATCTAGCTAGTAGTTTTCAAAGAAATAGCCACGCCAGCCGTGTCAGTCTCTTGTGGCACAAAAAGAAAGAAGGAAGGGGGAGGAGGAAGGGGAAAAAAGAAATGTAGCAGCAGCTTTAAGACTGACTGGTTTTTATTTTTGAATGACCTTTCATGGATATAAACCCACTTTTTTCAGATGTAGTATTGCTTTGTACTGCATTTATATCTATGAAAGCTCATACAAAAAGAAAAACCAGTCTTAAAAGAGCTGCTAACATTCCTTTTTTCCCCTTCTCCCTTCCCTTCCTGCTTTTTATAACAGTTGAACTGTTACACTACACTAGTTCTCTACAACACAGTAGTTCTATTGCAGTTGTGTTCAGCCTCACACCTGGGACAGCAACACAGCCAAGAAACTTTCTGTTGCTCCTCATGTTCTTGGCTTACTCCTGCCTGCCTGTCTGCTCGCCCACTCCATCAGCTGGCACTGCAAAAGCAAAACCCATTCTGTCAGTTCTCCTTTATTCCTAGAAAAAGGCTGAGTTCAACCTACACATACTTATTATTGGACAACTGCCACATGAAGGGATAATTTGCATAAATAAAACAGGCTCCTCGTAACAAGCATCCCAAACACAGCTGTCATATTATATGATCTTAAAAACACACTAAATTTCAATAGAACCACTTTACTCATTCAGACAAGTGATGACATCCTATGCACTGCACACATACATACGAATAAGCCTAAAACAGCTGTTCTGGCCCCCAGAGAATTTGATTTGGCCACACCAGGCAGGGTTGTACCACATCTTTGGACAGAGCCCAAACACCAAACTGAATCAGGCCAATTCAGAAAAAAAAATGGATCCAAACTGAACTGACTCCTACTTCAGACCCAATTCAAATTCACTCTGGATCCAAACTGAGCTGCCCTGACCCATTTCAGACCCCATCCAGAAAGGACTGCTCTAGTTGGAAGCAAATGGAATTGTATCAGTCTACTGCGTAGCCAGCAATGCATCTCCCACAAAAACACATAAGGAAAGTACCATGGGAGGCAAAGAAGAGAGATGGACTTTTGCTCAGTGGTAGTTCCAGCTTCCATTCTGGGACAAAAATCTTACCAGCGCTTCTGAATCACAGCACTTTGAAGGGAGAGATCATGCAAAGTCACTGAAATGTATCTAGCCAGCTTCCTCCTGCAGTGTTGTAGCAGCAGATCTCTGCCTGCTGCCTACCTGTCCACAATAGCTGTTGCACTCCTGCCCACCCTGAATGCCATTCTCCTTCTTGGTGCAGTACTTTATATCTGACCATTACTTCATTCTGTCTCCAATATTCCATTTCTGGGCAAGGCACTTGAATGTGTCGTGACTTCCTAGCTCCAGGATCTTTTGGATGAGACAGATTATCTAGATCAGAGCTTTCCAAATTTTTCATGTTGGTGACACACTTTTTAGACATGCATCATTTTGCGACACAGTAATTCAGTTTTACTAGGAAGCCAGAGGTTAACCTAACCCCTTGTAAGAGATACAGACACATACATAAATTGTAACAACAAAATGTATGGGGATACAACATATCTCATGAAAACCTTTCATATATTTTTAAAGTATATGATTTATAAATAATAAGATATATTTCCAAGATTGTAGGCAGCACATCTACACACTTCAGGTGACACACTAATGTGTCATGGCACACTGTTTGGAACGCCCTGATCTAGATCCATTTCAGCATGGCTTCAGGCCCGGTTATGAGACAGAAAGTGCTTTGGTCATCATGACCTATGCTGGAAATTGGACAGGGTGAGTGTTTGTCTCTTAGATGCTCTCAGTACTAACAACTGTTGCATCCTTCTGGACCATCTCATTGAGATGGGACTTGGGAGTCACTGTTATAGTGGCTCCGTTCCTTTCTGGAAGCATGAGTGCAAAAAGGAAGTGCTACTGACCTGTGGGGTTCTGTAGAGTTCTGTTTTGTCTCCCATGCTATTTAACATCAACATGAAACCACAGCGACATTAGTGTGGTGGTCTGAGCATTGGACTATGACTCTGGAGACCACGCTTGGTCATAGAAACCCACTTGGTGCTTCTGGGCAAGATATACTCTCTCAGCCTTAGAGAAAGGCAAAGGCAAATCTCCTCTGAACAAATCTTGCCAGGAACAGCCCATGATAGGGCCACCTTAGAGTTGTCAGAAGTCAGAAATGATTTGAAGTCACACAAAATCCAACAGCAGCAGCAATGGCAGAGGTCTCTGGAATTTGAGAGCTCTGTGCAATCAGCATGCTAATGACATCCAATTCTATATCTCATTTCCACCATACAATCCAAGAAAGTTATTTAGGTTCTAAACCAGTGCCTGTTTGCACTAATGGACTGGAGGAAGACGAAGGAATGGAGGCTTAATGCAGGCAAGACAGAAGTGTTCGTGGTCATTCACAAGGCAGATCAGTGAACAGGGATTCAAACTCTGTACTCCCGCAAAAGACACAGGTTCACAGTTTGGGTATGAACCTGTTCAAGCCCTGAACTATGATGCTCAGGGTTTTGTTTTTTCTGGTGGTGAGGGGTACATCTGCAGTTGAAGCTTGTGTGCCAGCTGAACTCATTTCTAGAGAGCTCTGATCTGGCCAAGATAACACATACCTTAGTTATGTCCTGTGTGAATTATTATATCGTATTCTGCTAGAGGCTTCTTTTTAAGTGTCTGGAAACTTCATCTAATTCAAAGATCTGCAGCCAAATTGTTAATTGGAAATGGTTAGAAGCAGCACATTACTCCTTTCTTAGAACAGCTCCTTTGGCTGCCAATCTGTTTCCAGGTACAATTCAAAGCACTGGTTATGACCTGTGAAGTCCTACACAAATGTTTCTTCCTATATGGGCCTGCCTGAGCCTTTCCTCTTTTCGTTGAGGAGGTGCTCCTCTCCATTCCACTGCTCGCTTGCACATTTATTGAAATGTGAAAACGGGCTTCTCTGTGGCTACTCCCAGACTCCAGAATTTTCTTCCTAGAGAGGTTAGAGTGGCTCTCTCTTCCTATCTATCTATCTATCTATCTATCTATCTATCTATCTATCTATCTATCTATCTGGTATCCCACCTTTTTCCCAGCATAAGACCTAAGGACTTTCATAAGCAGTTGAACTTTTTATTTCAACAGATATTGTGGAGCTGATTGTTTGACAAAAAAAAGAATTAAAAAAATGGAGGGGGGGCTTTTTAGCAAACTGTACTGCATTTATTTAGTTTCATGTTAGTTTAATACTATTTCAGTAGGAATTCTTTTTATAATTCTCTCTATTTTGTATGTGTTACCTTAAAAGGTGGAGGATGCATCATACTTTAAGAGAAAATGGCCTGGGAGAAGCATTCTGTAATTGGTTGGAGAAGATCCATTGGGATCAATCAGCGAAGTTAATAATAAATGGTGATAAAACACAAAGCTTTAAAATAAAGAAAGGGGTACGACAAGGATGCCCATTATCACCATTATTATTTATAGCAGTTTTAGAGGTATTACTGCTGGCAAAAAATGAAGATCCACATATAAAAGGATTAAAAACAAAAAGGAAGGAGGTAAAATACAAAGCCTTTGCAGATGATGTAATAATATTTCTTGAGGAACCACAAGATTCAATACAGAGGTTGAAGGAAATCTTGCAAAAATATGGACAAATAGCAGGATATAAGATAAATAAAGAAAAGACAAAGATGATGACATTAAATATATCTAAAAAAGAACAAGAAAATTTGGAAAAGAGATCAGGATATCAAATAGTAAGAAAAATAAAATATTTAGGAATAAATATAACAAATAAAAATCAAGAATTATTTGATAACAATTACAAGAAGACATGGAAGGAGATTCAAAGCAAAATGGAAAAATGGACAAATATGAATTTATCTCTTTTAGGAAGAATAAATGCTTTTAAAATGTCTGTATTACCTAAGCTAATGTTCCTGTTCCAAAATTTGCCAATATTAGGAGAAGAAAAGATTTTTAAAGAATGGGGAAAAAAGATTACAGAAGTTTATCTGGCAAGGCAAGAAACCAAGAATAAGATTTAAAACATTACAAGACGCAAAGGAGAGAAGAGGTTTTGATGTGCCATCGCTGAAAATATATTATCAAGCATGTTGCTTAGAAATAATTAAAGATTGGATTCAAGTGGAGAACACAGCAATAAAAGAAGTTGAAGGAGTAGGAAATAGATTTGGTTATGGATACTTATGCTATGATAAAGTAAAGGTGAATAAAGACTTTAACAATCATTGTATCCAAAAGCCTCTATTGAAAGTGTGGGTACAAATAAAACACAAATTTTATAGAGGACTTTCGATGTGGACCTCACCCCAAGAAGCATTTAATATTGCTCCAACAAAACAGGGAAAATTATTGACGTATCAAGAGCTATTGAAAAAAGATGGTACAAAGTTAAGAATGAGTACGGAAGACGAATTAAAAGAGCAAGGCCATGAAATTAACTGGTTCCCATGGAGACAAATAAAAGAAAGATTTAAAATGGATCAAAAATTATATGGGTTTGAAAGAAATGAAAGTGAACTGGATGCATTGATGAAAGGGCACCAGGAAAAGAGAATTTCTAGATTTTATAAAATATTGTTACAAAGAGAGATGGAACCAGAAATTGTTAAAAATAACATGGTTAGATGGGCTCAAAATATAGGACATCCAATTGAGTTGGATATATGGGTGAAGGCATGGAAGATAGATGTAA
Source organism: Ctenosaura bakeri (assembly GCA_948474755.1). Classification (NCBI taxonomy): domain Eukaryota; kingdom Metazoa; phylum Chordata; class Lepidosauria; order Squamata; family Iguanidae; genus Ctenosaura; species Ctenosaura bakeri. The sequence continues at coordinate 52,318 of CAOLHI010003478.1, read as the reverse complement.
AATTTACACCAAGTTTGAATTTAAGAGAACATTTTTATAAAATGTTATATAGATGGTACATGACACCTATAAAACTGAAAAAAAATAACAGGAAATGGGAATGGAAAATGTTGGAAATGTAATGAGAAAGAGGGGTCTTTTTTTTCATATGTGGTGGACCTGCAAAATAGCAAAAAAGTTTTGAAAGAAACACATGGTGAAATTCAAAGAATGTAACTTTGACATGAAGCCAGAACTTTATTTGTTGAATATGTTAGGGCAACAAAGAGAAATAAGATCGCATCAAAAGACATTGTTATATATAATAACTGCAGCAAGACTGACTTATGCTCAACATTGGAAAGAAGGAAAATATATTGATATAAGAGAATGGAAATTCAAAGTCCTGGATATGGTAGCGACAGAAAAGTTAACTTTTTCACTTAGAAATAAGCCAATCCAGGGCTTTGAAAGAGAATGGCGAGAGGTATTGAGCTGGACAAAAGAATGAAATAGGGGAAAAGAAAGAAGGCTGTGAGAAAGGAGGAAGACAAAATAAGGTGAAAAAAGATAAAATGTAAATACTTAAATATAAGCTAAAAGTAATAGTTTACGATTGTTGTAAAAAAGAGATAATGTATGGAACTGAATGCTTATATGGAATGAAATGGTAAACTCCGATTCAACTGGGAAAATTGATGTTGGAAGCAGGGAGGGTTTTTTTATTGTTTTTTCACTGAAAATGTTAATAACATTTATCTATTAAAAAAAAAGGTGGAGGATATTGGGGTCCATCCACAATACCAGCGTTCCTTATAATTTGGGGGAATTATATTTCAAAGGAGGCCTGTGAGAGGAGGGTAACAGCAGGATCTTTTCATCTATGTATAAAAGTACTGAGTGTGGAGAGTATTCCAGGTTAAATGTAAATAAAGTATTTTATTTGAATTGACAAACACATGAGAAATCAGATGTTTGTAAGAAACATACAAGGCTATCAGAAAGTGAGGCAAGAAAGGTTGGGTAGGGAGAGATTGGGTGGAAAGGTGCTAGTTACCAGTCCTGAAGAAAGGGTCACAGCAGAGGAACTCAGACAGCATCTAAGGGTAGCATGGAAGAACAGTAGTCTGGGGCAACGCGTACAACTTACTATGTCCAACATACTACAAAAGGTTAGGGTTGAATCTAGGATTTTTATACCCCATTTCCTGTCCTGAAGGTGTGTGATGACAAAGCCATATGGCTTTGTCACGGAATTGACATAGGGGTCCAGAATGGGCTGATTGCTTAACTCTGGAATGACAAAACATTGATGGGGCTTGTAACACTCTCATAATGTTCCATCAGGTAGGGTATACAGGGAAGATTTCTGTAGGAAAAGATCAAGGGATGGTCTCTGATTGCTCACCAATCTGGCCAGTTTGTCTTTCACTGTATTTACCTGGAGTGGTAAAAGCATTAGAACAAACCATCAGCATTGGGTTTTCCTGCCTAATCCTCTCTGGACTTATGAACATATTTCAGGTTAGCTTGACCCCGAAACATTTTCTTTAGTCAGCATGACTTTGATCATGTTCTACAGTCATTAATAAGTCCAGTTTTCATAAGTCCAGTTAAGCATGTCTGCATAACTGGACTGCATACCTCACAGGAGAGGTGGCAGGGTATGGTAACATAAGCCAACTCTGGGCAGAAGTTGAAGTATAAACAAAGTAACGGATAGATGGATGGGTGGATGAACAGTTTCTTCTGGTCTTTAGTTGCACTCTTCAGTCCAACAGTACTTGAATTCTGAGCCTTTGGCTGTTTTGAAGAAGATTATTATGGCAGGCAGTAGCTGCACTGAGAGATGGAGAAACATTCAGCTGACAAATGCAGTTTAAGAAGATGTTTCTACCAGCACAAGCAGCAGCAGCCAGCAAGGCTGCAATAATCAGAAGCAGGACCCCATCACAATTTATGGTCACAATCTTACTGGCTTGCAGGGGGGGGTGGAAATGTCAACCTCCTGCACCCCAATTGCCAGCTGAACATACCTCCATCTCTCAGTGCAGTTGCTGCCTGCCATGGTAAAGTAAGCTGTGGTGGTCAGGCCAGTTGTTACTCATATGTAACGAAGCAGGCAATGTAGAACATAAGACAATATTAGTTTTTTATGCCACAGATAGTGGCCATTAGTCAGAGCCACAGAAGCACAGAAAGAAAAGTGAATATGCAGGACTGAGCAATCAGCTCAAAGGTACATCCTTTAAAAATGCATTTCACTTTTAAAAAAAAGTATCTAGCATAAAAATCCCTGGAGCTACTTGCTGGTATTTGGCACAGGCTACGCTGCTGAGAAAGAACTGCAGTGTCTCCAAATTTTATGCATTTACACATTTTGGTTTCCCAATGTAAGACAATGGGAGACTCAAAGATCTGAACTGCTGAGTGTCACTTTGGATTTGAGTTCCAATCAATGCAAACCAAGTAAATGCCCAATCCAAACAGCTGAACTGGGCTCCAAAAGGAATGGGCAGGATTTGTTGCTCTTAGTTTTCTATCACTGCTCAGACTAGTGTATTTGCATCAGTCACTCACCTTCCTGGGTGTTCCTGGAGAACCTGGTAGACGCTGATCTGGAAAGTTTCATTATCAAAGCGTTCTCTGATGTAGTCCTTATAAATCCGAAACTCAGCAGCAGTCACTGCTTCACCCTCAGGGATTCTGGAGAGGTCGAACCGAAACTCCCGATGGTGGCTGCGTTGGTGGTAGAACTCTCTGTCATGCTCCACTGCCAAATTAAAAGCAACATATTGGCACCCATACTTTGAGCTAATCAACTGTACTGCACTCTATGGCAGAATTACTGTTCCTCTGTTAGAAGTCACCAACTACAAGGTACAAGGAAAGGATATAGGAGAGTAGGAGGAAATTTCTACCAGTGGTCAAGACCTACTACCATTGAAGAAACATGTTTAAGAAAATGGATATTTGATGACCTTCAAGCAGAAGTGACTGTATGGGAAGAGCTAAGTTTTTTATTTCCCCACTATGAGTGCTATCTGCTCTGGACCAATTCTGCAGAACCAGGTGCTGAAAACCTTTGGCCCTTCAAATGTATTGGATTTCAGCTCCCACCAGCCCCATTTGGAATAGCCAATGGTAAGGAATGATGAGAACTGAAGTCTGAAGTATCTGGTAGGCCAAATATGTCTATACCTCTCCATGATAATTCCTATGGTGTAGTTGAGAAGAAAGGGCTAAAACGGAGAAAGTAACTTGCCTAAGGAAACCTAAGCAATCTCTGTGAGAGTTTAACTGGTGACTTCTAGGTCCATCTTAAATATTGGTTGACATCAGCTTTCCATCCAGATTCTCGCTGGATTCACCAAACACACTGTAGGACTTCACTTGTGGTTTTAATCCACTGGGTATCAATAGGAAGGTGATCAAACAGACCATGCATGCTTAGGTGCCTTAGCACACTGTAATGAAACAATCCCAGCCTGGTAGCCCACATTCCTTCCCTTGTTCTTTGGGGAGTTGCAGATTAGATCCTTGGCTGTTCCTCTGTTCACATATGCAGAGTGATTCCTCCCAGCTCTTCCTTCCAACTGCATCTCCTCTGTTCCATGTTGTTGTGTGCCTTAAAATCACTTCTGACTTATGGTGACCCTGAGGCAAACCTATCATAAAATTGTCTTGACAAGATCTGTTTGGGGCAAGGGTTGCCTTTAACTTACTCTAAGACTAAGAGAGTGTGATTTGACCAAGGTCACCCAGTGGGTTTCCATGGCTAGTCTCCAGAGTCATCGTCCAACACTAAAATCACTATACCATGCTTGCTCTCTCCTCCATACCATATCCCACAATAGTTTCAAAGATCCCCTTAACCCTAACAGCAAAATTCATAGAAGGGAGGGATGGAAAAATCCAACTCTACGAACTCTGCTCTATATTTGGTTATTTTTTTTAAAAAAAAAAAACCTTTCCACTCCCACCTTCTAACACTGCAAATTTTAAGGCAGCAATCATCAGATTTTAATTTTAAAAACAGCATTCAACAAAATAAAACAGTAATCAGTCAAAAAAAGAAAAGAAAAGAACAAAAATGTTATTAAATAATACAGAGAAACAAGAGACAGAGAAATCCGAATAGATTTGAGCTATTGGATAAACAAACAAAGGAAAAGAAGAAGAAGAAATGTCTTCAGAGAAAGCATTCTACGGAAGAGGTGCCATCTACGAAAAGACTCTGTGGCTGGGTACCATTCACTTATTTTCCAAAGGCAGTAGTATCTTAAGCACAGTCTTAGACAATAATCCTCACCTAACTGGCAAGTTCATACAGAAGAAGGTAATTCTTCAGACACTGTGGCCTTAGTCTACATACAGTTTTATGACTCAAAACCAATTATGCCCAAGATCATTCTGAAAGACAGCAGAAGTCATCAAGCATCAGTGAGATATATTTGGTTTAGGGATCATAGTTAATTATTTGTCTGTCATATTGCTACAGTTCAACCTAGACATTACTAAAGCACAGATAACTATGACAGCTTTTCCCACAGAGGGAGGGAGATGGTACACCAATCAAAGTTGATGACAACTACTACAGGTCGCAGACACCAGTTGGCATGGAGCGCTGCACCTAACAGTGTCCTCAAGATGTGGAAGAAATCCTTCAGTGGGAGCTCAGTCCCACATAGAGTAAGAGAAACCACAACCAAGGTCAAGATGTACTTCCTTCCATGTTGGCTGGACTGCATTTCACTATGTTTATCTCATCCAGTCCATTACTCATTCCAGACATCGAAGAGTAAGAATTACTTGTGATTTCAACAGTATTGTGCTGTCTACTTTCTTTCCCTTTGATGACACACAAGTGAGGCACTTTTGCATGGTAGGCTAGACAACATTCTAATTTAAGAAAATATATAGTAGTAATTTAAAAAATTCTGTCTATTGCTACTTTCTTTTAACAGATGTCCTCAGTGATTCATGAGTAACAGTGGTCAGGACCAATGGTCTTGTAGTACCCAAGTCATGAATGAGTAGTGATAAACTTAAAGGGCACATTAAAGATCTTAGTAACATCTTTGATTCATCTGAAATTAGCTATTCAACTCTCTGCTTCCAATTCTCTGTATGGGCTACTTGTCCAAAAAAATATTCATTATGGCCTAAATCCTGCTGTTATCTCAGGCAGAGCAGACCCACTGAATTAATGGGAATTGCCTATGTGCTGACTCACCAGTCAACAAGTGATTTAATGGGTCTACTTTAACTGGAACTAACCAACAGGATTTCAGCTTACATATACTGCACTCCATTGTCAAAGACTTTCTCTGCTTCATAAATCAAAATACAGAATTTAACCATGAGACCAGAGGAAGACTGAGACTTGGAAAGGCAGCAATGAAGGATAAGATTTTCAGATGTCAAGATATATCACTGAATACCAAAGCCAGGATTACCCATGCCATAGTAGTTCTATTTTCTATGCGTTGTGAAAGCTGGATAATGAAGAAAGCTGACGGGAAGAAAATAACGTCATTTTAAATATGGGGTTTAAATACCCTAAAGGCACCAGATCCTGTCTGATCGTGGAAGCTAGGCAGGGTCATCCCTAGTTAGTATTTGGATGGAATACCAGGTACTATAGGCTATATTTCAGAGGAAGAAACTGGCAAAACTACCTCTGAATATTCCTTAAGTAAGAAAACCTATGAAATGTATGAAGAAACTATAAATTGACAGGAGATTTGAAGGTACACACATACACATACATGCTGGATTCAATGCCAGAATTGATATCCGCTTTAGAAAAGAGCTTAGAAATGCTTCTTTAAACTATAGCTCCCAGAATCCCCTCATCATGGTGGCTGGGGGATTCTGGGTGTTGCGACTGTAAAAGGAATCTTTTTCTGAGTTCTATGCCGGGTGGAGTAACATTAAGGTGTGTTGATGGCCACCAACGTATATGGCTTTAAAAGGGAAATCACTGGATGATTTGAGGAGAATATAACTCTCAGTGGCACAAAAGTGAGAGTGTGCAATTGTGCTCATATCTTACCTCCGGGCTCCCAGAGAGAGCTTGTTATCCCATGTGGGAAACAGGACTTGGGTCTGGTCCAGCTTTATATTCTTTAGAATAAGGATACAGCCCTAATATATGGCATTAAACAGTGTCAAACAAGCCAGTCATTTAGCAGAATGACACAACTATTTGCATGAACTTGATCTATGCAAATAGTATTAAGAGGAAAGACACTATAGTTTTATAACACCCTATTCCCTCTATGTTCCTGTCCCATGCTCTTTAATATGGCTCAGCATTTATTCCTCAAAGAAAATCCAGGATTGAGCCCTGGATTTAACACTCATACTTACCCATGGGAAAGCTTCTTATCATACTACTGCCAGCTTTCTCATCTGCTAAAACAGCAATACCACTTTACAAGTTGGGCTGGGAGAATTCATTATTAAACCCTTTGAAGATTAAATGGGCTGTGTACCATGCAAGCATATATTTATTCAAAGTGAAATGGCCTTACTGGTTTCCTCCCAACTATTTCTGGCAATAACAAGAATGCCCCACAGGTAAGTTGACACAGGAAGTTTGCCTTGTATGAAGTTAGACTATTTATCCCTCTAGTCCAGCATTGTTTATTGCAACGGTGGGGCTCATGTGAAACTCAAAACCATTTCTGTGGGTCCTGGGGCCCCATACCTCAATGCCTTAGTCCTCACCTCATGAAAACTGGTGGGGGAGGATAATTTTACACTCCTGGAAGGATTCAGGAATATCACTTTTGCTCTTAAAGAGGTTGCACCGACTGAGCTCCTACCAAAAAAAATACTCAAAACTCTTAAAATCAAAAGTGGATGTGTATAACATAATTCTTTAGATGTTGGTTTAAATGTGAGTAAATAGTTAGGTATATTGGAACTTACTGGGACATACACCATAGAGAAACTGATAATTTTATTAATTTTCCAAGAGAATTGATTTCCCTTTTCTGATTTCCCTTCTGATTTCCCACTACTGTTAAGGAACAGTGTCTTTTTTCTCTCCCTTATATTTATAAGATTTCCTATATTGTCTACATTTGTTAATAAGTAATAAAATAACATTTAAAATGTTGTACAATTGCTCCTACCAAATATTTGAGTTTGTATACACACATACATGAGCGCGCACACATACACATATTCTCTAGGAAACTGTTTTCTTTCTCTTTTTCTTTTTCTTAAATAATGTACTTTACTATATAATTTGTATATATATATATTTATGGAATGCTTCTTTTTTTACTTATAAAAATAAATGAAAAAATTGAAAGTGGGTGCCACTTCTAGTTTTCATTTTTTATAAAAAAAAATTAAAAATAATAATAAATCCATCCGGTGTGGCTCACAAAGGGTCTTAGGGTGGAAAACTGGCCCCTGAATTATTTGAAATATCCCTATTCGCCATTTTGCTGTGACTTACAGCAGCTTTCCAGGCTCAAGATAGAAGCTATTTGTATTACCTGCTTGTGGTTGTGTGCCTTCAATTGATTTCTGATTGTGGCTATTATATTATATTATGAGGTTTTCTTAGAATAATTTGTTCAGAAGGGCTTCACCCTTGCCTTCCTCTGCAGCTGAGAAAACACAGCATGCCCAAGATTACCTAGTGAGTTTCCACAACTGAGTGGGGATTCAAACCCTCGTCTCCAGAACTTTAGCCCAATGCTTAAACCACTACACCACACTGGGGCCATTTCTGCACTGGACTGTTATAGTGTTATTATTCCACTTTCAATGTCTTGTGAAATGCTGGAGTTTGCAGCCCCCTCCCCCAAGCTGCGAATCCCAGGACTTCCATAGGATGTTGAAAGTTAAATAATAGCACTATAACAGTCTAGAAATGGCTTGGCTTTCCTGTTTCCTGATCCCTGATCCCCAGCTGAATCTGGGACTTCTGTCACTGAACTATTGCCCTTCTCTAGGGCTGCCAGAGTGAAAACTGGAAAGAGCTCCTGTACCAATTAATGGTTGTGTGGAAGAGGGAATTTCAGCAAGTGCTGACTGTCACAGAAGCAACACTTCCTGAAACTCCTTTCTACATGTATTACTTACAATGTGTCACAAATAATAACATTATCTATAATTCAGAGATGGGAATCATATGTCCCATGGGCTGTAAACAGCCTTTGAGGGGGATCTCATGTGGCCTTTGGACTCCTGAGACCACTTTACCTTTCCCAGATGTCTAGAAACTCACCAAAGTTTTGCTTAACCTCACCAAAAATTTCTAAAACAGTTAAAATTACTGTTTTGGGAGGCCCAGTCGTCTCCCCAAGTGACCGGGAGTGACATGGCATCACCTCTGGTCACTCAAAATGGCAGACATGGGGTACCATGCCAAAAAGGTCCGTTTGTGGTGTAGAACATGGCCATCTCTACTATAATTGACACATTTTGAGGTAAGAAGGGCAGGACATCATTAATGTTTTTAAAAATGATGCAAGGAATAGAAATACTGTTGCTTTGTAAGTTTAGGTTTATTGTTTATATACATATATATTTTATATTCTGCTTTTCTTCCAGTATGGGACCCAAAGCTTAGAGGTCTTACTGGACATTTTTTAAAATCATTTTTGTGTTTACCCAGGGATATTCTTCTATTTTAAAAAAAATCTAAACAGACCTCAGAATGAATTGATTGACTTGATTTGATTTCATCTATATCCCACTTTTCTTCTTACTGGGACTCAAGTCGTGCAGCTCTATGTGGGAATGTGTTCATACTTAGTCCCTGCCACATAATGTGCGAAGTGAACAAGTCACTTTCTAAAATTACAAGTGACAAATAATTGCAATTGCACACTAACTTCCTAAGCTCATGCTCAACCACAACTTAGTTGCAGAACCACAGTAATTTTATCCATGGGCCAAGTATAATGGTCATGGTGACACATGCCTTAGTAACATCCGATTTGGATTACTGTAAAGAGTTCTTTGTGGGGCTCCTTTTGAAGAGTGTTCAGAAACTTCAGTTGGTCCAAAGAGCTGCAGCCAGATTGTTCACTGGGGCTGGCCGCAGGAAACCCACAATTCCCTTGTTGCATCAGCTCTACTGGCTACCAGTCTATTTCCCAGCACAATTAGAAATCCTGGTTATGAGCTATAAAGTCCTCTACAGCCCAGGTCCAGGTTATGGGAAAGACTATATTCTTCCAAATGAGCATGCCCATGTTTTGAGATCTTCCAGGGCGAGTGGTTTGAGCATTGAATTGTGACCCTGGGTCTGACTAGGTGACCTTTAACCACTACACCACACTGACTTAACTTACTTGCCTTTAAAAGTAATTGCAGACTTCAGCTGGTCCAGAATGCTGAAGCCAGACCACTGGCAGAAACTGCTTATGTGAAGAACAGATTCATTTGCTGCCAGTCTGTTTCTGGACAGAATTCAAAGCTCAGCATCAGTGCTACTCAAAGTGGTAGCCCCTGGACCACTGCCACTGGTTGTCAATGTCTGGTGAGTTTCCAGGGAGTACACAGTTGTAGTCAATGGCACAAATATGGTGTTAGTCCTTGGCACACTTGAAAAAAATAATTGCCACATCTGCCTGAGAAGCACCACTATATCTGACTTGCAACCAAGCTATATGAAAGACTGTATTCCATATCAGCCTGCCTAAATTTTCAGTTCCTTAGGAAGGACCCTTTTCCCTGTCCCACAACAAAAACTGGCACATTTTAGGAGTATGCAAGAGATGGCCATTTCCATGACTACCCCCAGTGTATGGGACACCTTGCCAAAAGAAGATATGTTGGCTCTTACTCTGTTATTCTCTCTCTGCCATGTAAAGGCATTTTTATTTAGAAAGGTCTTTGACATTTTAGCATTTCATATCTTTTCAATATACTTGATTTTATGTTTTGACTACCACTGTGCATTTTACCTTACATTTTACTGTTGTTAGCTGTGTCACACACTATTTGGAGTGGAAAGGCAGAGTCTAAACAAACAAGCAAACAAACGGTTATTTTTTGGAGGATGCTTTCAAACCACCTCAGCTGGGATACATGAAAGGTTATTCAAAGTGTTTTATTGAAATGAATGAAGAGTTAGTCCGTTTTTAGTTGTTCACAGAAAACAATCCAAAGCAAATATTTTTGATTACTTTGCACATTCACTCTAAACATTTACCCTGGCCTATTTGCTTATGGCACCTTTTCAGCACTAGAAAAGACATTTTAATGTGCATCTTTTCAGTACTGAGTTGTGATCTGTGGAGAGGATGTCAGGTGTTTCAGGCCAATTTTCCAGCAGCCCTCATCAAAGTGCCCACTGTTATTTATGTTTAGATTTTTTTTAAAAAAAAATGCATTGGGTGAATTGTAGGCTTTGTTTCTTACCTGACTGAAATTTCAGTGTATTTAAGATATTAGCTTTATAGAGCAGCTTCCTTCTTCTCTGGAGCTCAATGAACAGCACAACAGGTGTTTTGCCTGAACATTTCATGGGGAAATTGAGGGCAAAGTCAACAGTACTTTGACATTGCCTATATACAATGACTGAACATGATGCGAGAACTGCTGCAATGACCTGAAACATCTGTGTTATGTTTGTGTTCTTGCTTGAGGATATAAAGAGCTACCTGGAAAAGAAGTTGCAAAGTCTGAGGTCCACATATCTCTTCCCTTAATCAGTGATTATGTGGCACAAGAATAGGGACAACAGTCTCATTCCTCAGAGTATCAATATGACCTTGGATGGGGCTATGCATGGAGGGGATCTTGCCAGTTATCAAAGGCAGAAGAGACATGTGCTGATGGTTGATGATTCCCTGCTGAGAGGGAAAGAGGCTGCACTGCATGGGCCTGACATGATGTCTTTAGAGGTGTGTGGTTCCTTGGAGCATAGAGCCATGATATAACAGACCAGCTGATAAGACTGATCAAAGTCCACCCAACAATCACCACTTCCTTCTGTTCCACATGGGATCAAATGATACTGCAAGATATAGCCTTCAGCATATTACAAGGGACTCTGGGGGTCTGGGTAGGAAGGATTTTGAGGCACAGATTGTTATATCATCTCTCCTTCCTCTTGAAGGACATAGCCCAGAAAGAGAAGAAAACTAAACACCTGGCTTCACAGATCACACAGTCAGGAAAGATTATACTTAGACCATGGTCTGTCCTATGATGAAGAAGGACATCTGACAGTGAGAATGTTTTTGCTCAGAGTGTCATAAACCTGATCAGGATGACTTTAAACTGAGTTACGGGGGAACATTATTCCAAAGGACTAGTAGCAGATTACTGGTTGTTACTGATCCTTCAAGTCACCTCACCCCTTACAGTCAATTTCTGGCCAACTGGGCCTTATAAAGTCCTAGCAATAGTGATTTTTCCTTAGTCCAAGAAACTAGTGTTTTGTCTGAGTGATACTAATCTATGCCCCTGCACTGTCTAAATTACTGGCTATCACCCTGGGGCTGGAGCTTAAAAACATTACTTTTTTTGAGAATTTCAATTCCCAGAATCCCACAACCAGTATGGGTCTTCAGAGCAGGCCTAAGAGATTCACCATACAATGTTTATGCACATGGTTTTAAACTGTTTTATCCCGTTGTAAGTTCTTAATATATTTTTAGTTTATGTTTTTAGTTAATTTAATTTTTTTATAATTGCTGTAATTATTTTATTTGTACAACACTCTGAGACCTCATGATACAGGGCTAGATATAAATATTTCGGTACAACAGCAACAACAATAATAATATCATCATCACAGGAGCCCTGTGTGAAAAGATACTGCAATTATGTTAGCCAGTCTTGGAGTGAACTCTTGTCAACTTTCTATTTTCCTAACAAGACTCTCCTGTGAATCCTCTTACTTCCGACAGACACAATAAAAAGGCACACTGAGGCATAGCTGGGGTCAGATCCTACTAATCCAGCAATAATGAGGATGTAAGTGGATATGGAAAGCTTGAAGTAATAGCACAGAAAGGAAGGAACGATATGAAAGGCTTTGAATAAAGCAGATACTTTCGGAGAAATTCTGTAAATCTGTGATGCTGGGGAAAAAGTCAAAAGGTGTTTGGAGGCAGAGCTTAATTTTCCCAACATCTTTAGCTACAGGGCAGAATACTATATTTGGATATAAAACTGAAAAAAGCATCCCCCAAGATCTCTCCACTTCAGGCTTATTGATTCCTCCTCCCCACTTTTCTCTTGTTTCCTGGATGTATTTGCTGACCCAGAAGTAACAAATCCTTTCAGAATTAATTTATGGAAAACACTGACCTGCAATCAGCATCTGTTAGGCAACTGCTGTGCATCTCATAGTATAATTAAATGTTCAAGAAAAAAAAATATGCTACACAAACGTCAACAGACTTTAAACACAACATGGAAGTTCAGAATTGCCCTGAATTCATACTCTCAGTTCTGGCATTTTGACAAATGAGGGAAAAAAGCAACACAATTATGTGTACAATCACACATACTGTTTGGTAATCTCAGCAAAGCTGTACAAAACCAGCCTATTGCCCACATCAAATCCTAGCATTAGCACTTGAGAAATAATGTAGGTTTTATGAACTTTGTAAGGCTTCACATGATCGGAATCAAGGAAGTCTTTCATAATGCATAGTAGAGTCTACAGGGAACAGAAATGAAATTAAGCCAGCCTGTGACGGAGTTAAGAGGAATTTTAATTCCTTTTCATTCAGGCCAATTTCATGGATGCCTGGAGGGAGAAGTGGGGCCATGCCTGCAGGCCATGCCCTCAAGAGTGCCACACTCCCAGGCATCACTTAGAGCATGATTTGGTGAACTACAACTCCTGGTATCCCCAGTGAGTTTGGCCATGCCAACTGGAATATCTTGGAACTATAAAAAATAATAATACATTTCCCAAGTTCTGCCCACATGCTGTGTCATCAACCTACACATTAATAAGTATCTGTATACAGTTCTCCCTCTACATTCATGGGTTTGACCTTTGCAGATTTGACTATCCGTGAGGCACGTACTTGCCCCCTGTTTTTCCTCCTCCCATCCCCTGCATTCCTCACTCCGCACTTGTGAGGCTTGTGTCTAAAATGAGTATTCTTTTCTTTTGGGTGATCAGAGCCCCCTCCCACTGTTGGTGATGTGTCCCTTCTCCCGTGTTGCGTACTTTCTGCTGTATAATGGCTACTGATTGGCAGGTGCTATATATTGCTCCTACTCCTTCCTTTGCAAGATGGCCACCGGAAGTAACTAGAAGGGAGGACCTGTGCTCTTCTCCCTTTGAGGGGAAAGTACTGGTAAGTCCTTTACTGTGTCTTTTTTCTCCCCAACCCCCAACACTGGGCCAGAGGCAAAGGAATAGGGGGAGCTCTAGAGGAAACCATGGGGGTGGGAGTTATTTTTCTACTTTCGTGAGATTTCTGTGCCCCTAACTCTTGTGATTGTGGAGGGGCTATTGTAATTAAATATTGATGAATCAAGGGCACCTTTTTAGTCCATCACATTGCTTTTTACATTGAATAATTTAGCCTGATTAAACACCTAAACATTGCAGCCCTGGAAATAAACAACTATAATGTCCATTGACACGAAATATGCAGTCACACCTGCCCTTCCTCATATTGTTGTCTCCCAAATGCAGGTGGCTAAATCATGTACTTCTCTAGTATGTTTTCCCTCATCTGTGTTAAAATTGCCCATAGCCCTCTCCTAAATCACTCCTGATATTTGGGTGAAGGAGAATAAGAACCAATTTTTTGAGAAGGTCCAATCCCTCTTTCCCTTCAGTTGCTAGACTCAGCTAGAACAGACCCACTGAATCAACTGCAGAATGGTAAGTCAACATTTATGTAAATTCCATTAATTCCGCAGATGAATTCTAGTTGGCTCTAATATTGGATTGCACCCAGAAGCCTATTACCACCAGCAGCATCCATGGACATACTGCTGGGGAAGGGTAACTCTGCCAGAATGACTCTACCCACCTCTCCTTTGTCCACACTGAGAGTAACCTTGGCCTTCTTAGACTCAAGGAGTGGGTGGCACCAAAGTGGTCCACAGAACCTTGGTCCCTGGCAGGCAAAATGTGACAGATCTCAAGTAGTAAATGATATGAAACTTTCAGCCTTGAGACCCTGAGAAGCTGCTGCCAGTCAGCGCAGGCACCATTGGGCTAATGGACAAAAACAGTCAGCCCTACATACCAGATTGGAAGGAGACATGAAATCATTCAGAGAGACAGGTGTTCAGCCTCCCTCTGAAGGAAGACGGTTTTCCTGTGTCTCTGATTACTTCAAACATACTCACTATGGAGAGGGGCAGAATTCTCTCTTCAACACACACCATCTATAGCAGTGGTTCTCAACCTTCCTAATGCCGTGACCCTTTAATACAGTTCCTCATGTTGTGGTGACCCCCAACCATAAAATTATTTATTTATTTACAATGCCTCCTTCCCCCCTGGCAAAGGCCGCCTCACTGGCCAGGAACGGGGGGTGGGTGGGCAGGGAGGGAAAGAGGAGCCGCACATCTCCCCCGGAAAAAAACTCTGAGAACCCCCCCGGGCTCTGCTTCGCTCTCGTTTCTGCTGGGGGGGGCAGTGTGGGAAAAGTTTCCAGAATGTCGACCCTGGCCCGGGGGGAGGAATCCCAGCGCCTTTGTCTTTTGTCCTGGGCGCAGCTCGCCCCCCTGGAAAAGCGCCGCCTTGCGGCCCCCCGGCCTTTCCACAGCGCCCCCCTCCGTGGTGAGTGGGGCAGGGGCCGTGGTGAGGAGGGGGCCTGCCCCCATGCTGCCGCCGCCCCCCACCAAGCTGGCCCATCAGACGGGAGGTTCTCCCAGTAGTGGAGAAGGGGAACGATTTCAGTCCCTTCTGAACAGGGGGCAGGAGGACGTGAGCGCGTGGCTCGCGCTTGTGCACCACCACTGAGGAGGGAATGGAGCCTAAGACCATTGGAAATATGTATTTTCCGATGGTCTTAGGCAACCCCTGTGAAAGGGTCATTTGACCCCCAAAGGAGTCGCGACCCACAGGTTGAGAACCGCTGATCTATAGCGAATGACTGGAAGCATGCAAGGGCAGAGGAGAGATAGAGTGGGCCTCTTCCATGGAAGAAGCTTTTAATTAATATTTATGACATGTGTCACTAAGTAGTGTCATGATACATTTTGAAGTGAGATCCTCATCATGACAGTTCTTATAGTAACATCCTGAAGGAGTGTCCAAATGCAGGAAGCTGTACGGAGCTATTAAGTAAAACGAAATCTAGCCATTTTCCATGTCCAGCAGGAACAGATCTTTTGAATTACTAATGAGTCTTACCCACTTCTTGGACTCAAGAATCTAGTATTCTAGAAGCCAGAGTTTGGAAACATTGTTTGGACTATAACTGCCATAATGCCCCAGCCAGTATGACCACTCAAGTGGTGTTTATACCAGACCAGCTATCTTGATCTATGAACACCGCTGACTTCTTATAGAAGTCATCTCTTCAACTCAGTAATCAAAGGCAATGGAGGATTAGATCTAATTGAACATTATGGGAATGATTTCAAAATTATGAACCTTAGTAGGGTTGCCACATCAGGACTATATCACAACCTGAGACCTAGGAACAACTCTCTTTTGTGATGTCAAAAGAGGCAACTCCTGATAATGTTACATGGAGCAGCCTTTGGTCAAGTCATTATGCAGGATACATTAAGCATCAATCACAGTTTCACAAAGTGGCTGAAATCCTACATTGTCATGCATAGTATAAGAGTTCTGCATGCAGAACTATGGTACAGCTCCCTTGTCATCATTCTCAGGGTTCACCATTTTTCTGTGATAGCCTCTCCATGCCATTCTATCATCGAGGGCATGGTCTGAGGAGCATCTCACTATGTTTCTATAGCCAGACACAGACCAAAGACACCTTCCACCCAGATTCCATTGGATCCTCATGAAGCCTCAGCAGATCATGCCATTGGCTTGCATCTGGCTATGTTCTCATTACCAACCACTTCTTCAATCCCCTCTGCACTCCAAGAGCAACAGAATACAATCAATCTGGGGAGTGCCGGTGGGGGGGGGCTTTAGATATTGCATAGGAAGGTACAGAATACCATCTTCCACAGTGACCAAAAAAAAAACCATGCACAAGAATAAAATGGACTTAGGATGTAGGATACAGACCAATGTGCCATTCAAATGAAGAACACCAAGTCTACCAAATGAGAACACACACACACACACCTTTCAAGGCAGAGCTTTCACCCTGAGATTTTTCCCCCTTGCCCTGAGTACTGGAGTAGTGGAGTCAGGCTCTTAAGGTTTTGTGCTGTGGGCCTTGGGTAATGTACTTACGTAGCAGCATACTCTAAGTCCACTCAGTGCTGGCATGACAATTCAACATGCAGTTGGGTGGCATTTAAACATGGCACATGTTTATGCTTGCATAAGGTTTCATTATTAAATAAGAACTGTTTTTATTACTTAAAATTATGGAGTCTGCTTTGATGAATTATGATCTAGAAATATTTTCAATGACGATGTGAGTTAAGTGCTTTATTTATTCTTTTTTGCAATGTCCATTTCAACCCTGGCTCTGGAAGCCAACAAGGGAGAAGAGATTCTTATTACCAAATCCCTTTGTAAATAACCCAATAATTAATCACTTATTCAGAGCTGAAATGTGGGCCTTACACCCTGAGTGTGTTTGTTTGGCTTTAGCTTGTATCCGCTGATCCCACTTACACTTCCTGTGCTACCGATTAACAATTAACCCCAGGAAGCTACACATACAACATTGACAAATCCCTCACTTGACCTTCTTGTTTGATTAGGTAAACCTCAAACAGCCACACTGATGGGCTTGTTTCCAAAAGCCTGTTCACAGAGTCAGGGTTTTTTTTTGGGGGGGGGGGTTGGTCTGAATGTTTTCCATGTAAACCAACCCTGTGCTACACTGACCCAAAACAATAGTACCATATTGACAGGAAACAAACCCATGGACTTCTCCAACAATTTCAGTGATCGCAGGAAGTGACTGTTGTGATAGTGATGGCTGCTAAAGTGCACTATCACTTGGTACTTTTCCATGAGATCACACACACACATGCTAAAGGCTGAACACTTAAAGAGGTTCCAGCAGCAAAGAAACTCATGAACAGGTCTGCAGTCCTCAAACATTTTGTGCAGTATTTGCCAATAGTCTATACATCAAAATTCCTTTAAATGTGCATTTTACTGGCCCATCTAACTGCCTACAATGACTGCTAATGGCTCTCTAGGATTGCAGGCAGAATATTTCTATAGATATCCCTGAAGATATTGGAGAATGAACCTAGGACTTTATAACACATAAAGCACATGCCATACCACTGAGTTATGACACGTCCCCAGACTTTGCTGAATAACATCTTGTTCATTGTTATCATTCTCTCCTTGTATGGGACAACAAGAGAGAAATAACGAAGGGCTTCAAATACAGTACTGGTGACATCTAAACAGCAATTTCTTTAGACACACATGTGCTAAAACTGGATACTATGTTCCAGTGACAGCCAAGTAGTACAGTGGTTTATGGCTCACAGTAAGACAGAGGAGCATTGAGTACAAACTTCCATTTGCCCATGAAGTTTACTGGATGAACTTGGCCTGTCAGCAAGTCTCAGCATAAACTACCTAATATACAACCCATTACCATCTAATGGTATTCCTGACCCTGCTTTATCTTCTAAGATCTGAGAAGACTGTATGTGTTCAGTGTGATATGGTGGCCTATGTACTGGACTGCATCCAGACAACGAGTAGCTTTTTAATCCAACTGAAATTAAGAGAATACAATATAATATACATAACATGTTTTCCTGTGTGACTAATACAAGATTAATTTAGTCTGGGTGCAAAAAAACCTGTAATTTTATAGTTGCTGTTCAATTCTTCTGAGCACTGCATGGTGATTTCAGCAATTTTTTGTGGTATAGTATCATACAACTTTAACTCTAACAACATTTACAAATTTAAGTCTTTGGAGGCAAACAGACTGAGAAAATGCTCCTGTTGATTGCTGTGTCTGTAACTATAGTTCTCAGGGTTTTTAAAACATCCGTGTGACATTCCATTATTCATGGAGCATCCAGAGACAATTGCCAGTACAAGTAGAAACATTTTATTCTCACCTAGAGGACATTTATTAAATAATTAAGTAAATAAATAATATCTTTTTTAAATGCAAGAAGCAAGCAAACAAATCTCTTTTAATAGGACATACAGTTTTCTCACTCCAGTTAAAAGGTATTCCTCTTTGGCCCTTTTCGCATTGAGGCTTCTCGTGCAAGCGGGGGAGGGCGGCTCGCACGAGAAGCCTTCTCCGGGAGGCTGCCGCTTCCCCCTCCTTCCTTCTGCAGGCGAAGGAACGAGCGGGGAAGCGGCAGCCTCCCAGAGGCGGCAGTGGCTCGCGCGTCCGCCCCCCCGCAAAGCAGGAGGCTCGCGTGTCCGCCCCCCGCAAAGCAGGAGGCTCGCGCGTCCGCCCCCCTGCAAAGCAGGAGGCTCATGCGTCCGCCCCCCCGCGAAGCAGGAGGCTCGCGCTTCCGCCCCCCCGCGAAGCAGGAGGCTCGCGCATCCGCCCCCCTGCAAATCAGGAGGCTCGCGCGTGTGCCCCCCGCGAATCAGGAGGCTCGCGCGTCCGCCCCCCCTCGTGAAGCAGGAGGCTCTCGCGTCCGTCCTCCCCCGCGCGCGAAGCAGGAGGTGTCACGTCCGTCATGCTAGCGCCCCGCCCCTTCCTTCTGCAGGGGCGGAGGGAAGGAAACGAGACCCGGCCGCCTCCCCAACGCTCCGCACAGGAGGTAAGTGTGCCTGGGCGCCGGGAGCATTGCGCGAGCGCGGGTGATTTTCGCTTTGAGGCGAAAATCAAAAAACCCGCGATCGCACCGCTGCAGCCCTGTGAGCGCGGTGGAAGTGGGAGTGCATCATGCAGAGCAACGCTCTCACTCCCACGAGGCTCACGGGGCTCTCGCGCGACAGAAAGCCCGTGCGAAAAGGGCCTTTCTCTTCACTGAGTGGAAGGAAGAGCACAGGCCTTTATTCTAGAACAGTTAAGATTAAAAAAAAACAACAACAACCATTGTATCTTTGAAAAAGAAGGCATGCCCATCCAAGGCCATTTTCGCACAGCATTTCTTAAGCGAAAGGGCCCCTCGAGTGTCGCGTAAATGTGAGGAGCGGTCTGCATGACGCACACACATTTACGCGACGCTCAAGAGTGTGACACAAACCGCTAACGGATTTCCTTATTTTTGGCTTCAAGCCGAAAATGCTGCGCGGTCGCGCAATGCTCAGGGGCATGGAGCGCACTTACCTGCTGTGTGCAGCCTTCTGAGCTGCGCCGGTCGCACTTCCTGTCTCAGCACTAGCCTTCAACTCCCAGGCTGCGCTGCAGTAGGAAGGGGCAACCAGCAAGCAGCTGCGGCGACAAAGCAGCAGGGATGTGAGAGCCTCTCACAAGAGGCTGCTCGCGCGATCCCTGTGCTCCAGCACCGAGAACAGGTAAGTTGCAGAAAAAGTCCCTGGAACTAGTAGTGAGCAAAGATACAGAGGAGAGCTATGACTGGCCAATTTTCTATAGCATTATGAAATCTGAGTGTTTATTGGCCAAACAGACTACTCAACTTCATTTATCCTCCCTTCCTTCAGTCAATGGAGGTCCACGTGGGTTAAAAAAACACCATCCAGTAAATCCCAATGAGTATTAAATGAGGCTTTCTGTTGTGACAGATCTTGCTTTTGTGTAATATTTTGGGCACGTGCTTTGTTTCCAGTTCTCAAAGTACCTCTGACCTGATTAAAACTGAGATGGAATCAGATCCCAATGTTCAATAGGTCAGGATGTCTTTTCCCATTTTTTATGCCAGTCATCAATTGCACCAGCCCTATTTTCAAGCTGCTTAATAACAGAGTACTGTACCAAGTAGCAGTATGTCATGACCTAACCAGTCCGACTCCACCCCCTAGTAATTGGAGATTTTTCTCACTTCTCATGCCAACAATGCAGCTGCAGTGGGAATTGCAAACAAAAATTTTCTCCTCCTTATGCATGAGCAGCTACATGATGTGTGGGAACCATGCACCAGTATCATTCTCATGACTGCTGCTTACCAAGTCAAAACCCAAGTCATTCCACTACGAGTAAACTTAGGAACATGATCAATGGTGGACGTGATGAAGCAGAGTGTGAGGATCAGATGCCCATAATTAAAACCATGGCCACTGCAAATCTAATACAGAAAAGACAGCCAATGTTATGGAAGATGGGGTTTATCTTGGTTTTTTTGTTTGTTTTCTGTTAGACTAGGCTTGGTAGGCAATTTTTTTTCTGCTTCCTGTGACGTAGTCACATTAGTCTGTTACTTTAAAAACAATACATTTTGAAGGACCTTAAAAAGCCAGCACTTTATTGGGGCATGCCCTTTTGTAGATTAGGATTCCCTTCAGCAAATGCACAAGTAGCCAATATAATTCAGCTTTCCTGTGGCAGGTTCCACCAAGACAAAATAAGTGTATCCCTTTAATGGTTTTAAAAGAGAGGAATGGATTTGCATTTAGAATAATTCCTTCCCTTCCACTGGATATCAATACTCCATCCCAAAACAAGATGCTGTTGTAGTGGGAGCAACTACAAGCACCATTCTGAAAGAGGTAACACACCAGCTCTATGACGCCAGCAGTTTTTAAAAACACATTACACCAACAGTAAACTATACCAGGGTACTAGACCCTTCTGGTTGCAAACTCAGCAGCGTATGGCTGTGCAGCTTCTTGCCAAAATCAATGAGCTAGTGAGCAAACATATCTTCGTTGTTTAGCGCAGCCTCATACTTAACCATTAATGGGGTATCAATTATCCATAATCTCCCTTCCACTACATCTGATGAAGTAGGCATCACAAATGCTTATGCCAAATGAAACTTTAGCCTTCAGTGTATTGAATCAACTTCCTAGATTTATAACAAGGATTGTTGGTGCTAACATAAGAGATGCTCTTCTCAGTGATTCCCCACACCCAAACTTTGGAATTTGTACTCTCGGGAGATTTGTTTCATTTTCTCTTTGATGGTATTCTACAGGAGAAGGGCAAAAATTTTCCTTTGCAGCAGGCTTCTGCTTTTCCTATTAGCTGGTTTAACGTGGATGCATGTTGATAAGGTCAGTGCTATCTTTGTTTTAGGGCTGTTTATTTCTTGACTGTGTTCATTTTACAGTCTATTCCCTTATCTCCCTCTGACTTATTTCTGTAATGTCTTGCTTGAAAAAGGGACCTAGAAATTTTGAGAGCTGGCACAGATTGTTGTGCCGTCTTTGGTTGTCTCAATAAAAGTATTATTCCAGTATGGACTTTGGAATGTGTCTTAGGGTGGACATGGCTTCCCTTGCAGCTTGCTTGATTGTGTGTACATTTTAAATATGTTTTATTTGTATTTTCTTGCATTTTCTTTTTAGCTGCCTTGAACAAGATTATACTGGAAATAAAGGGCATGGTTATTCTTAATAACTAAACAAATAAACTGTGGGCCTCTGTCATCCCAGCACTCAGATGGGGTGGACTTGAAGAACAATCCAGTCTTCCTAGTGGGCAGAGCAATGGGGCAAAAAGAAAGAGACTAGAAGAGAGAAACACACCAACTGGAATGTGTGTTTAAATCCCTCTAACTTATTTCCTCCATGCAAAAGGCCATGTGGGATTTGTGAAGAGCTTTTAATCTCCCCCTGGAGTAAAGATCTTGAATTCCTGAGATAAAAAGATAAGTGAAGAGAAAGTCGATTCCAAAAGACAAAACAAGCTAATCCCTACCTACACACCAACCCACCACAGCCCTATGTGCACTACATAAGTCACTCTTTCACTTGACTAAAGAACCCAGGAGCTCCCTTCCACTCCCCTCTCCAAACTTTCTCTGCACACATGGAAGAGGGAGCTGGACCATACCTGCTTAGCTATATCCCAAATTTGGTATCTCTTTCTGGATCCACTACCCCAATATCTGTAATTTCAGCAGGCTATGTGCACCTGTATACTGACAAAGAACTCCCCAAATGGCCAAAATGCAAAGATCCCTTACAACAGCTTTGGAATTTTACCTTTTTAGACTACAGCTCCCTCCAGTCTTCTAGGGAATTCTGCAACACCCTCCCAACCTGCAACAGGGACAGAAGAAGGACGGGACTGTGACAATGGTTCTGCATGACAACGCTGCGGTCCCTTCCTTCTTCTATCCCCAGGAGGTGCAATCATAGAGTAAATCATTGACAGATTTTCCCCATCAATGACCCATGATTGTGCCACCATCACAGACTTACTTGTCACACAGAAGCCTGGGAAGTGCAATGGCCATACTTCCTGCCCCAGAGCAGCCTGGGAAAGTACCCAGCTGCACTACAGGAGAAAGAGGCGTGGCCATCATGCTTCCTTCATCACGGAGCCAGTTGGTTTAGAGAGGAGCTGCCACCAAAAGGGTGCAGAAAGGGCCTTGCAGTTCAAACAAGTAATGCTTCCACACTCTGGCCCTTTTTGTACGCCAGTCCTGTTGTGAAATGGCCTTGGGAGCGTCACATGATTGCAAGGACTGTTCCAAATGATGTCCTCACAATTGCGTGATGCTCCCAAGGCCATTAGGTGGCAATCGCACATTATAGCATTTTCGGCTCATTGCTGAAAATGATGCATGATTGTGCGTCCCTCCCGTGCCTCACCCACACTTACCTTGTGTGCAGAGCCTCCAGATGCATGGCCATCGCGCTTCCTCCCCCAGTACAGCCTGGGAAAGTACCCGACTGTGCTGTAGACGGAAGGGATGGAGTGCTCACACTTCTATCCCGCCAGTACAGAGCTCGTGCGAAGGGAAAGAGGAGGAGACACGAGTGCCTCTCGCAAGAGGCTTCTCGCTTGATCCCCTCACGACGACACCAGTACGAGGTAAGGTGCAAAGAGGGCCTCTGTCTCCACCCATCTAAAACTACAAATCTGTTAGCCCAAACCATCCCCTAAACTCTCCCGTGACAAGTAACACTATAAAGGAACTTTTCTTCTCTGTTGTGTATTTCTGTCTCTATTTGCCATGCAACCTAAATTATGAGGATTGTCACATACATGCACACAAATTACAGTGGACAAGAATTTAGCTGTACAAGGTTGTGCAAGTGAGCTTTCAATTATCCCAGTCCTCTTGACTAAAAAGATTTATATGTTTATACTACAGAGCTGAATCAGCATTTTTTAAAAATTAAAAAAAAAATGCCATAAATAGGGATTCAGGAAGCAGAGCACAGCAAAAGCTCCACAGTGTGTAACCAATGAGAAACTGTTTATTTAATACTGTTAAAACAGTATTCACATAACACTGTCAAAATTTATGGCCATCAGCTCCCTTGCCCAACTGGATTATTTTTGGAATGTACTGAAAAGAAAGCAAATTGGTTCTGTTGCTTAAAAAAAATTAAAAAGCAAGAGCTTTGTGTTAGGGAAAATAGCACATGGTTTTCCAAGCTTCCTGTAAAACCAGAGAACCGGTCCACTACTGCAGTCCCTGTGCCCACTTTGCAAACATGAGCTTCCTCAAGCAATGCCACTGGCATTCTAAGATCACCAGGCTATGCAGAAGACATTGTTCTTTACTCAACTCTGCTTTATTGTTGCACAGGACAGAACCATGAGGCTTTGCAGTAGAGATCAGGCAACACTCACATAAGTCTAGATTTCACCTAGGACTATGTGTTGCTCACTCATATGATTGCAATTAATGGTGGTTTTGACTACAAATTTGCTTCTAGTCTGCACTCAATGAAATGGGGATAATTTTCAAGGGCTTGGGACCTCAATAAATGAAGGAGCACCTCTCCTTCTATGTCACTGCATAGAGCCATGAAACTCACAGGATAACCTTGAACTAGGCCATTTCCACACTAGACTGTTGTAGCACTATTATTCCACTTGCAACATCCTATGGAATCGTTATTATTCCACTTGAAACATCCTATGGAATCCTGGGGTTTGCAGTTTTGGGAGGGGCCAACCAGCCCCTCCCAAAACTGCAAACCCCAAGATTCCATAGAATGTTGCAAATGAAATAATAGCACTATAACAGTCTCGTGCGGAAATGGCCCTAGTCTTGGGCAATTTCCATCCCACACTGTTATAGTGCTATTATTCCACTTTCAACAACCTATGGAATCCTGGGATTAGCAGTTTAGGGAGAGGCATTTAGAATTCTCAGCCAGAGAGCTCTTTGGCCTCAGTAAACTACAAACCCCAGAATTCCACAGGATATTGAAAGTGGAATAATAGCACTATAACAGTGTAGTGCAGAAATGGCCTTTCTCTCTTAACATTGTAGGATTGTTGAGAGGATAAAGTGGAGAGGAGGAGGAAACAGGTCCTTTGCCTTAGTGGAAAGGTGAGATTTAGATGCAACTAATAAGCAGATAAATCACAGCTGGCAAAGCAGGACTCTTTTTGCTATCAGGTTGGTCACTGTTGTGGCTTTGCCTACCATTTTGGTCCTGAAGAAGGTTCCCAACATTTCTAACTGGTCCTTGGAAGACAGCTGGTATGGTGGTTCAAGTATTGGACTAGGATTTGTAATAGGGTTACCTTAGGGCCACTTTTGTCAGAAAACAACAGCAAACAACCAGTAGAGGACCACTGTAACAGCCCTGTGAAGGTCACCCACCTACTAAGACCTGCCAGAAGGTCCTTCCTTTGTATCCCACCAGTTGCAGCAATATGAGGGGGAAAGACATATGAGAGGCCCTTCTTGGCTGCTGCACTCCACTTGTGGAATGCCTCCCCTTGGAGGCCTAACTTGCACCAACGCTGGTTTCTTCTCAGTACCAGGTCAAGACACAGCTTTGAGGCATAATATACTTATAAATATGCACATGGTTATAATTCTTTTAATCTGTTAAAGCTCTTTGATAACTTGTTTGAATTAAGATGTTTCTTATTTTCTTTAAATTACTTATTGAATTTAATTTGGAACTGTCTGAATCGTTTATATTGTTTTATCTGTTTGCTGCCCTGAGACCACATGATAAAAGGATAGGATAAAAAATGTGTAAATATATAAATAAATAGAACAGAGGAAAGCACCTCTCCTTCTGCCAGCAATGTATCCTGTTGGTTTCCCCTCCATGCCCTCTGAAAACTTGCCCCAGAGGGGTGGGACAACCTCCAGAACAGAACATGGTAAAGGGGCCTTCAACACATTTAGGAGTGCATGGACAATGAACATTGAGTGTCCCACCTTACATAAAGGGAAGCACGCTCCCTTAAAGCACACCATAAAAGCTCCACAGTTTTTATCATAACACAGAGCCCAGCTTCAGCCTTGAATGACAGAAATCCTGGATATAAAAGTTTGCCATACTCATGCTTGAAATCCATAAATCCCTCCACCTTGCCAAGAATATGCAAACTGGAAGCTTTGAATACTTCTTAAGCCTTCTGATCAAAGACATAATTCCACTCTTTGTGTACTTTACAGAGGACAAAACCTTAAAGAAAGAAAGAAACAAGGAGAATGCTGGGTGCCAAGACAGGAGTGCTACCAACTCCCCCTGGTTGTGGCTCTGTGCCTAAAAGCAGCCTAACACATCAAAACAAAAAACAACCCACCTATGAAGCTTTTACCATCATTTGTTTCCATATCAGGAAAAGATTTCTATGCAACATCTCCTGACTCTGGTATTAGTCACAGGACTTTTACATTCTGCATTACAGGAAGACCATGTAGAGTCTACATTGTAGACCATTCAGCAGCCCACTGTGAAGAGTCTGCATGACAGTTTGCAGGTAAAACTGCACAGATCCAGTGGACATAATCTTGACTCCTGCTCGTCCTAGGTTAATGGAAATGTCTCAGTTTCTGCAGCCTGAGGATATGGGCAGGATCCTTGGAGAGGTGAGAGTCACCACCTGTGCACTGAACCCTGGCCCTTCTTAGCTTGTAAAAGCAGCAAGAGAAAGGTGGTGGAGTGGGTAACAGGAGTAGTGAATGGCTCACTGCAGCAAGGCAGGTTCCATCCTGCCTAAAAGAAGCTGTGGTGAGGCGCCTACTAAAAGTATCCTTCCTAAGCCCAGGTACAATAGAAAACTACTGGCCAGTCTCCAATTGTCCTTTTTGGGGCAAGGTTCTATAGTGCACAGTAGTCTTCCAGATCCAGGAGTTCCTGGATGAAATAGATTATCTAGACGCATTTCAATTGGGCATCAGACCTGGCTATGGAACAGATATACCTTAGGTAAGCTTGGTGGTGTAAGTACACAAGGGAACCGGATGGGGGGAGGGGTGTCTCTGTTGATTCTGCTGTACCCTTCAGAGATTTTCAATACCATCAACCATGTTTCTTTCTGTGCTCCCTTTTTGGGATGGAGTCCCTGAAAACTCATGTTTGCAACTTGGTTGTGCTCCTGGATTCAGAACTGAGCCTGGGTTACCAGCAGTGGCCATGAGTACATGAGTACATTTGCACAGCTAAAACTGGTACAACAGCTGCACCCATGCCCTGAAATGTTAGATCTGACCATGGGGACACATGCCTTATATCATCCTATTTCGTTTATTGTAACATATTCCAGATGAGGCTGCCTTTGGTAACTGTTCAGAAACTCCAGCAGGCCCAAAATGCTACACCGAAGTTGGTGACTGGAACAGGTTATTGGGATCATATAATTGCCTTGCTGAAACAGCTCCACTAGCTGCCAACCTATTTCTGTGAGGAATTCAGTGTGTTGGCTATGACCCTTTAAAGCCTGACATGGTGTAGGTCCAGACTATTTGAAAAACTGTATCTCCTTAAATGTGCTTGCCTGTGCAAAGGAAGGCTTTATCTCAATCCCGCCACCATATCAGGCATGAGGAACAGCCTTCTTGGTGGCTCCTCCCAAATTATGGAACTCCCTTCCCCCAGGAGATTGGGTTGGCCCCCTCCATGCTGTCTTTCTGCCAGCAGGTATTAGACCTTTTTATTTAAGGAAGTTTTGGGGTTCTAGTGTATGAAGAAGACATAGTTTTTTATAGGGGATGCAATCTTTTTATTTTAAAGCAACTTTTAGTGCTGTTTTTAACTTCTGTTTTTTAAATAGAATTCTAATGTATTGTTTAACTTTTATATTAATAGTTTTTTTTAAAAAAAATTGCATTGTGCTTTTAAAATGTTGTATTGCTGCCTTGGATCCCATGAGGTGTGCCTGTAATTTGTTTTTATATGCCTTCCAAGTCAACTCCAACTTATGATAGATTTTCCTTGGCCAGATTTCTTCAGAACAGATTTGCCAATGTCTTCCTCTTAGGCTGAGAAAGCATGACTTGTCCAAGGTCACCTTGCGGGTGTCCATGGCTGAGTGGGGATTTGAACCCTAGCCAAGCACTCCAATCACTAAACCACACCTGCTCTTATCACCTCAAATCATTTCCATCTTTTTTGTCTTACAGCAAACTTACCATGGGGTCTTCTTGGCAAGATGTATTCACCAGAGGCTTGCCATCAGTTTCATCTTAGGTTGAGAGAGAATGACTTGCCCAAGATCCCCCAGTTGGTTTCCAATCATTGCACCACACTAGTTCTCAATTTGATATTGCCTCATACAAAATCCTCAGATTTTCAGTTTGGTGAGATACTTTGAATTCCATGCTAGAGAGCTTTATAGTTGTATTTCACGAGAGTGGACTCTGTAGCAGAGACATTTAAGTACCTCACCCAACTACAAGTCCCAGAATTTGTACAACATTTTCAACTGCTATCAAACTGCCACTCCAATTATCTAAAGAGCTTTGTAAATTTTTTTTGTAAAAATATTCTTTTTTAAAAAAAAATATTTTTCTTGAAAAAATATTCCAACCTTTGGTCAAAGAGAAGAAGTCACACAAAATACACACTCATTCATTTGAATGATTTTACTTACTTGAATCTCTGTTCTTTCAGATCTGGAACAATTATATTGAACATGTAATCACTTGACTACATACAATAAATTAAGGATGCAAACTATAATGGTAGCAAACATAAATCCAAGGCACCTGTCATGCACCAAGTAGGATTTAAATCACATCTCCAGAGATATCATTCCTATCTCTATTCCCTAAAGAGGGCTCCATAAGGCTGCAACCCTTTTAGCCTCTCCTAACCTAGCACTATCTAGATATATGGGATTACAGTTCCTATCATCACCATCCAACACAGCCAGCACATCTGGAAGGGATCTGGAGGTTGACTATGCATTAGCAGGTTTTAAAAAGTAATGCCTTTAACAACCCTTCACTTTCCTCTGATATGTTAATGAATTCTTTAAGCCAAGGATGAGAATCATCAGGCTTTCCAAATATTGTTAGACTGCAGCTTCCAGCATTCCCCTCCACTGGCTGTGCCGGTTGCGGCTGCTGTGAGCTGCAGTCTAGCAACATCTGGAGAGCCACATGAGTCTCATCTCTGTTTTAAGTTTTCACCCTTGGAATGGTGTTGCAGACCAAACCATTTATCCTAGAACAGAGCAAGGAGCCAGCTGTTTTCTTCCACCAATCACAGACTTTTCACATATATAAAAAAATAAAAATAAAAGACAGTTCAATGCCAATGGGGCATATCACATCTGCTGCCAGAATGGGAAGAACGGACAATCCCTCCCCTCTCCTTCTGCTGAACAGAATGGGGGGAAGACATTTTCCATCTGCTTGTGTATAAGCATTAGCCATTACTTTGTCAACAAATCCCCTTAATACAAACCATTTCTTATCATACACAGATGCTGAAAAAACCAGCATACTGTAGTACAAGATTAAACACTTTAATGTCAATATGTGTGCCATGAAGCCATGAACAATGGTACCATTGTGAAGACAACAAAGAAGCTAAAGCTGAAAGGAAGATGGATTCAATTATCTTTCTCAAACTGTTGAATGTTCTGCTCAGATGGAATCAAACTCCTGAAAAGTAGTCTATAGCAGTTATTCCATATTCCTTCCCACTCCCCAACCACCCCCACGAAAGAATTATACTTGCAAGACATGGATTCCCAAACTTACAACAGAAGAACCATGTTTAATTACTCAATGCAGGAACAGGAAGTGACAGGATTACGTGAAGTGGGAAAACACCACATCCTGCTATCTCCTTTGCTGCTCAGGAAGTCTATTCACATTAAGAATTGTTTAATCCTTGCCAAGGGAAAACACAAGC
The DNA here is from genome assembly GCA_948474755.1 of Ctenosaura bakeri. NCBI lineage: Eukaryota > Metazoa > Chordata > Lepidosauria > Squamata > Iguanidae > Ctenosaura > Ctenosaura bakeri. The sequence goes on along the minus strand of CAOLHI010003478.1, from coordinate 23,124 downwards.
AAGATAAGAAAGGATATTGTAGACACATGAAACTACATCCCAACTTCAGTCAGATGACATTAGCACAGGCAGTAGCAAAAATAAGGACTAGGGCATACAATACTGTACAAAGCTAAAAGTGGACTTGCAAATACTATGGAATAGAAGTCCTCAGCCTTTAATGCCCCAGATGTTTTGCACCTCAATTTTCAGGAGCCCCAATCAACATAGCCAGTGGTCAGGGATCTTAAGAGTCAAAAACACTTGGAGGGCCAGAGATTAAGAACTACTGCCATGGAAGACAAGGACGCATGGGCCTGAGACCATGTTTTACAGGGCCCTCAGCACTCCCTGAGCATCTGCAGTCACTTAGTCTTCTCATTGGCCATGCTGCTATAGCCACCATCCTTGCTTATATGCACACAAAGGTGCTGAGATGGGCTGGGAGCCAAACTGTGAGAGATTAAATATGGCCGGGACACCAACTGCATTGAAACATTTCTAGTGCAAGCACCAACAGTAATAAAGCTGCATCCTGCAGTGCTACCAGAGCTGGCTCAAACATTTGTCTCCTCAAGGCAGACAGGAAATGGTGCCCCTTCTACCCACACAAGTCAAAGTGCAGACTACTCAAGATCAACCAAGTTATTCTGGTACACAAAACAGAAAATCCCATTTGAATCTCTCCCCCTCCTTGCCAGTAAAGATTCCATAACAGCACACAATAATAAGTGCCCACATCCCTCTCCCCAATAGTATTCTCACCCCTCAACACTACCATCACCTGGTGACCCAACTGGGATCTCAAGATTGTGGTAGTGTCACACAGAGCTCAGCATTAGTGCCCTGTATGTCAAAATTGGGCCTAGGGGAAGAATCCAAAATGATTTTCTTCAAAAACGAGATTTGTTGCTGTTGTGGTGTGGAAGTTCTGTCTGGTTTATGGTGACCTCGAGACAAATCTACCACAGGGTTTTCTTAATGAGATCTATTCAGCCATTGCCTTCCCTTCAGGATGAGAGACTATGACTTGCCCAAGGTAATCCAGTGGTTTTCCATGGCTGTGCAAAGATGTCAAGCCCTGGTATCCCAGAGTACTAGTCCAGCACTCAATTCATTACACACACTGGTTCACGATACTAGGCTATAAGCCACAAAGGAAGAAAATTTAGCATGGGCAGGAGCAGATTAAGATCTTTGGTTTACAGTGGGCTGAGATTTTATTATAAGCTACAAAATGATACAGGAGTCACTATGAGCCAAAAAATGGGAGCAGAAGATGAGTGGATGAAAGTCAATGTCACTTCTGCATAGAAAGTATCTGCATATGGAGAAGAGCAGATAATTTAACAGCTCTACTCAGCAGTGCTTAGATCTTAAGTGAAGGCTATATGTAAGCCAGGTTTAAGCACTCTATTTTAAGACAGCTGTATCAAAATAGAGATGATAAAAAGCTTCAGAACAAGTGACAAAATGCTGGACTAGAGAAGACTCTTACCATTACTGTAGTCATGAAGAAAAGAGAGATTAGCTTTCTTACATACTCCTATCACTTCTGCAGCCAAGTCTGTCTTTACTAAGCTAAATAGAGTTCTCAGATCTCAGGGCCTGGATCCTGTTCTCCAAGCCTTAGGGCAAAGGGAGAAGAACCTCAGGGTGAGAACACTACCTTGAAAATAAAAGAGTGTGTATGCGTGCATGTGTTTTCCTCATTTGTTAGACTTGGATTTGTTTTTATTTGAATGCATATTCTGCGCAACCACAGTCAATGCTTAATATATCATGCTGTATGACATCAATGAGGTCCGCCCTTTGCAACATCATCATTTCAACATCACCAGGACCCAGGTTATGTTTGGCCCTTAGTCTCAGGTTTTTGTTCTGAAATCTTAGAGCCCAGGATGGTCTTGACCTGGACAGAAAGGAAATCACGGGCATCAATTCTTAAAAAGCAAGCTTTGACTGGGTATTAAGAAAGCTCCTTCTAATTCTAATAGAATTGAATTACCTGAAATAATTTTACTCAGGAGAAGAAATATGTCACTTCAGTAACAGGCTAAAGGTTGTCAACACTTGCCCGTTTAGGAGATATTCCAGAATTACATTCATACGAACACTGTATACACAATCCCAATATATATGGCTGTGTGTGGATATATCTCACTAAAGTGAGGGGATATGCTGAATAATTTTTGTCTGGTTTTGTCTGTATTGTCAGTGCTGCTTTTTCAGGACATTGGTATCCCGCCCCCGCCCGCTATTTTCTCCATAGCCGTATTTAGCTATATCTGTGGAGTCTAGTTTTATGAATGTTTTTTATGTGTATGTGTGAGAGAGGAATTTCCAAACTTATTTGGCAGTGTTTCTAGTTATGGGGTACCACTAAATGGTTTTGTGCCTCTCTGTGTTGTCCTGTGGATTGTAGGAGGTTTGTTGTTTGTTTTTCCTGGTTTGAGCTGCTTCACTTTAGATGAATTCCAATGTATAAGTTGCAAGGCATGCCAAAAAACAAAGACCAGGTCACCACCAACTAACAGAATAATACGAATCAGGTGGGACAAAGAAGCTTTTCTTGACGTTGCCAGGCTTATTAAGAGTTCGGATTGCTGTCTTTTACCTAATTGTGGGATTCTTGAGACACTCAGCTTCTTCACACATGGCCATTAAATTCTCTGTTTAGTGCAATTTGCTCAGGAACCCTTTCACACCACATAGTTGTAGCACAAGGGCCATTTCCACATTAGACTGTTATAGTACTATTATTCCACTGTCAACATCCTATGGAATCATGGGGTTTGCAGTTTAGGGAGGGGCCTTTAAAATTCTCAGAAAGAGAGCTCTTTGGCCTCAGTAAACTACAAGCCCCAGGATTCCACAGGATGATGAAAGTGCAATAATAGCACTATAACAGTCTAGTATGGAAATGGCGCCACAGCTGCATCTTATATCATTTTGAGGTCAACAGTTTGGGGAGGCACTAGCACTCTCAGACTAAAAATTTTCAACACTCCTCCCTAAAACGCAAATTCCAGAATTCCTTAGAGTATTGCCATGGCCCGTTAAAGCGGAGAAAGGACCAAGGGGCAGTCATGGCTTCTGCTTTCCATTGCTCACACAGGAATTGATATGCACAGAGGCACTTCCATTTAAAATGGATATCAAATTAGGGCTAGACACATACTGCATAACAGGGATGGCTAATGTGTTGGGACGGTGTCAGAATGGATTTTACACCATTCGTCTCCACTGGCAAGTGCTAATGGGAACTGCATTCTAGCAACATTTGGATGGTCACATACTTGCTCCCATATGTGATTCTGGCTACATAACACCTAAGCTGGAGATGTCTTACTTAGGGTGAATTGGATCATCAGGCATTTTAAAAGGAGGCATGCTGCGTAAGTCCCATGAAGTCCGACCAGGTTTACTTCCAAGTAAGTTATACATACTGGACTAAAGCATTAAAAACAACAATGGGAAGTATCTAATTCAATTAGTTGTCAGTGCAAAAGTAACAGCCTCAATGATCAAAAACCTCATTAGGGTTATAAACGTCTCCCTTGTGCTTTGTCTTCCAAATTTACAGCAACTGAATAATCATAGAACTGAGAGACAGGCTCAAGAACAATTTAAATCTCACATTTCTCCAGTTTTTTTTAAAAAATGCTCAACGGAAGAAACCCAATGTGTATTCTTATTTTCCTTGAAATGCTGGTAGAGGAGTTTGCTTGTAAGGTGATAGCTTTCAAATTCATGTAACTTTAATTTATCTCTCCAATAGATTCCACCCCCCACAAGCCATTCCCAGAAAACTGCCTTCTGTTCTTTATTATTATGTGCATATTAGTAAGTTAAAGTTACAAATGCAAGAGACTCACAAGCCTTTGCAAAGAGCAGTCTTGAAGGGCCAACTGGATTCCAGACTGGTACAGCTGGTTTAAGGCATTTCAGAAGTAAATGAAATCAAATGAGAATTTATAATCCTTCCTGAGGTCTGGATTCCATCAAACTAAACTCATTAGGCATTAAGGCGCAGGTGCAGCTAAATAAAGGATTGTTCTGTTTCCCTTAATACCATAAGATCCACATCTTGAGTTCAGAATAGAAGTCCTTCTAAAGCACAAGCATATAGAAAACGTACATCCATCAACTGGCAACACTTAAAGGAAAGAGATTAGGTGACGGAATCTTCTAATGGCTTATTACTATCAGTGGAATGCACTCTTTCCCAAACTGATGCTGACGAGATAAATTGTCTTAGAAAACCCAGGCTCCTTATCTTGCAAAAAGGTTCTTAATATAATTTTTGTAGCTTTTCTCTGTCAAGTTTCTGAAACTGTACACACCTGTGCTGCTTTTTTTTTTAAAAAAAAATCCAACCTAACTTCCTGCAATGCAGCTTTTGGTCAATCTGGCACCCTCTAGATATGCTGAACTGCAACTCTCATTATTCTCAGGCAACAAAGCGCATGGTGGATGGCAATGATGGAAGCTGAAGTTCAACAAATTTGCAGATGGCAAGTTGCCCAGGGCTGCTATAATGTTTTGTTGAGTCAATAGCTTCCAAACCACAAGTGTTTAAGGATGAGCTTTAGAAAGTTACCTTTTTGTATTTGAATTACTAGAAACCTCCAGCCAGCGTGGACAGTGGCATTACTTACTATAATTTTTAAAAGAATTTACAATGCACTGCCATTAAACTAGCAACTCTATTTTTAATCAAGTATTATTGTTTTTAAAATCATAAATGCTGCACACAACCTTTTAAAAAGCAGCATTTTAGTAGTAAAAAGTAAATATGTCTGTGCGCACACTGTCAATGTTAAAATGTGGAGGAAAGGACATGGCTACCTCCTTTTTGCCACACAAATTAAAGTGGTTTAATTACTTGTGTAATTCATAACAGCATCAGACATGCTGAGCATGTGTTTCTGGGAATTAAAAACATTTCCCAAATGTTTGCAAAGTTACTTTAAATTTGGAAAGTTACTTTTTAAAAGTAATTCATTCCATTATTCAAGACAATGTCTGGAGAAACATTTGAGAAGTAACATCTGAGAAGATGTTTGGTGATGAAGAAAGGCTAACTTGTTATGTTACTTGGTACACTTCTTGCTATCTTTTTCCATTATTTTTTGAGAGGAAAACAAATCCCTTAAGATTGATCATAGAATGGCATAAACCTGAAAAATTGCTTTCAAAATGCTTCTAAAAGTATTCTGGAAAGCAGCTTTTAAAAATAATTGAAACGCTTACTTGTTACTCTGATGAAGTTAACTTTGTTCTTAAACATTGAAAGCACTCTGTAGATATGAAGTATTGTTATTAATATTGTTAACAGCAGTTATATTGTTATTAATTATTATTTCAATTTCTTATTAGTTCCATGTATATCATGAAACTCCCTTCTGAAGTAAGTTCATTTGGTTCTCTATCTACTGGACATCCATATGACAGCCATGTTTTTAAGAAGGCCCTCCACTTCTGAGTACTCCTAGTCTGTTGCTCCTTTTAGACTCTGTCAAATTTTCCTGTATTTTGCAAACTGGTCTTAATGCAGAGTTAGAGAATTATTTTTGGCTCAAGGGCTAAAACAAATCCCAGAGCAACAGAGGTGCAACCATTGGCCAAAGTGAATGAAGCCATAGTTAAGCTTCCCAGGCACCTTGATGCCAATCTATCCACAGCATCATCCTATGGAATCTTGGGATTTGTAGTTTCATGGGATACTTAGAATTCTTGTCAAAGAGCTTTAGTGCTGTAGTCCAAGGAATTGCACTAGGGCAGAAATGGAGGATTCTAAATATCTCACCAAAACTACAGATCCCTGGATTCCATTAAATCCCAGGATGTGCCCCTGTAAACAAAATGATACCAGACCACTATAACTGCCTGGCATAGAAGCATTTGCAACATATGCCTGTGGAAATATGCATCTATCAGAACCTAGAAACAACATTACAGTTATGAGCATTAACTGTTACTTTGGAGATTAACAAGGGCATTTACACAGTCCCCTTCTCTCAAGTGCAACAGGAATTTATATATTTAAAAATTCTGGTTTTTATAGAGTAATTTTGTGATGCTGGCCATTTTCATGTTTTTAAGCCTTTAAAATAAACAACAACATGTGCTAGTAATGCACTAATAAGAAAATGAGTAGCAGAAAAGTCTAACACAACATCAATATTGAAACGTTGCAACTAATTATAATCTCCAAGACCCTGCATCAAAGAGACACAGCATCGCTTTACAGTCAAAGAGGTACTCATTTGTACTGCACTATCTCATTACAGAACTGGAATGTGGCACAACCAGATGCATACTGTGTGTTGACACACAATGTGCAGCCATGCACAACCATCCAATGATTGCATAGTACACAATGATGTGCAGCGGACACCTCGTGCGTAACTCCTAATGTATAGGTGAAATCTCTTTTCTTACAGTTTGCATCCATTGATTCATATCCTAGTCTCTGGAGCGGCAAAAAAACAAGCTTGCTTTATCTTCTGCATCACATCAGATACTGAAAGATGGCTGTCAGGTCACCTCTCAGTCTTCTGTTCTCTAAGCTAAATATACACAGATCCCTCAGTCCTTCTAGGGCTTGGTTTCTAGACCTTTGATTTTCTTGGTTGCCCTTCTCTGGACACATTCCAGCTTACCAATATCCTTCTTGAATGATGATACTCAGAACTAGATTCGAACAAGCCCTGACCAAAGGAGAATAGTGTGGTACTATGACTTTGCTCATTCTGGAGACTATTCATGAATCCTAGAACTGCATTGGCTTATTTTACTACTGCATTATATGAGCTCACTCATGTTCAGCTTAGGCTTTACTAAGACCCCATACCTTTCCCCCATATACTTTTGTCAAGCCAGGTGTCACTCATCCTGTCTTTGTGCATTTCTCCCCCCCAATTCTTCAACTAAATACATGTGTTACATATTGGTCAAAAATATACAATTGCATGAATAAGGGATCTTACAAACATGAAAGCCAACATAGTATAGTGATTTGAGCATTGGACTACAACCCTGAGAAGACCATGGTTCGAATCTCTGCTTGGCCATAGAATTTGGAAAGCGCTCACAAGGAAATAGGTAGCCACTCCAGAATTCAGGGAACAGATGAAATCTCAGTCTAACTTCATGTACAATGCAGTAACTGAGAGGCATTATTCTGCACCAGAAGTTCATTCACAGTACATAATTAGAGAGCTGTGGTTCCACTTCAGCTACCATGGCAGCAGCCTGTAAAATCCTGGAATATGCAGTTTAGGCAGGGGCACTTGGAATTCTCAGCCAAATTTCTTACAAGCTCCAGGATTCCATAGGGACAACCAGAAGAGTTAAAGAGGGATCATCGTGCTGTAATTGAATAGTGTGAAAGAGCACCAACTGGTGCCTCTGAAGAGTGTCCAGGAGTGCTTTTCACCACAGATGTTGAACAAGAAAGAATGGATGAATTCATGTTACAGAGGGAACAGAAGAGTGCAATGTGTGTTTTCACCATAGGTTCCAACTTTACAGGTCATCATTTACAGAGACAGTTCTGTAACACAGCAGCAAAACTTATCCTTGCCAGCATTAAAAAAAAAATAGATCCCAGATTCACTTGATATTCAGAGTAATTAGGAGACCAAGATCTGTTGCCTTTTAACAGCCCCACATCCCATGAACAAAGTGTGTAAATGTCATGACTGCATAAAAGCAACTACTGGGTTGCCACTTACACAGAACCAAACTCCACAAGCTGTTGGAGAATTATTTTTCAGACTTGGATTATACCTGTCTGTGCCAGCCTGATTTCCCTCAGGGATTGTCAAAGCTTGTAAATGTTATCTTTTTGGACTACAGCTCCCAGAATTTCCCAGCCAGTTGGCTGGAAGAGTCTAGCAACTGCAGTCCAAAGATGTAATTTTTACAAGTTCTGGGTTTAATTCAGTATCCTACACTGTTAAGAAAAAGAACAAGATCAAATAATCTAAAGAATTCTCTTTCATGATATGAGAGAACAGACTTTATTAATACTGATTGCCACACACTTATTAAAGATGCTTTATTAAATAAGCAGAAAGAAGGTAGGTCATCACATTAAAAATAATAAACCAAATGCCTGCTTATAGCTAGGTTGCTCTTCTGTTGTGCTAGGATGATATTTGCCAAATAGAGCTTAGCAAACTTACTCATTTCCAAAGACCTTTGCTGAGGCATGTTCAAAAGACCCATGATGGAATCAACAGCATAATTTATTGCCTCCTGTGAGACTGGCAGATCTCCATGAGGCTCCAGTGCTAAAGATCACATCAACTGTAGTAAGAGATCTCTCTAACCTCCTTCCCTGTCTCATTTTGTGACATAGAACCTTCCACCCTGGTGAACAGATCAGAATTCCATGTATTCACAGTTGAAATTCCTAGAAGGCTTGGGTGACATCAGGTGCAGGTGGTAGCTGTCTGCATCTTCTTTGAATAATCACGACAATCAACACTTTTAATTGAAATCCACATGAGATGCACAAAGACAACACACAGGCATTATTATAATGCACAACTGGACACATTTAGTGCAGTAAGAAACAAAATGTGCAGTAGGAAATAGTATTTTTTGCAGTTGGCCATATGAGCTTTAATCAGGAACAAAGTTACTTCCTAAACAAGTAGATGAGGAAAACAAAATTAAAATGACTATTGTTACCTTTCAGACTTCATATCCTTGTATTAGCAGTGTATTATTGGAGCCACTTACCTGACTGTTCTAAGTGTAGCTGCTTTGGAATTCTTTTGCAGCAGAGCTGCAGGGTTCACTGGCACCTAGAATGTACTGCTTTTCATCACCAAATTTTATAGTGAATTTTACTATTACATTTTTTTTCAATGCTGGTTCAATCTATAGTGCCATCAGTCTCCAGGGACAGTGCCAATATGTCTTCAGTCAATGTCTCAATGAGGCTGTTTCTTGTTATTTTTTTGTGATCCTTTTGTATGGTCATGTAAAATAACACATAGCACCAGATGAATCAAGGGCAAGATTTAACCAGATCTGATGTGAAAGGGAAAAGTGGGGATGGCTGAGGTCTCCAAAATAGTGCTCAGGGTTGCCACTGGACCACTAAATATGCCTCCCTTGGCACCTCTAAACAAACCTTGCCCTTCCCAGTGTTTTTCTTTTTTAAACTGTGCTGGAGAAGGAAGTGAAGGTACCCAATTGCCTCACCTTTTTCCTCTCCTTTCTCCAGAATGGTGTTTATACAAAGGGAAGTGAAGGAGGAAAGCTGGGCAGCTCAAAGCTGCTGCAGGGGGGAAAGCAAGAAGAAAAAGTCTAGCAGTGTCTGCTAACCTTGGGCGAGTGGGACTTGAGTTGTTCACTGTTTTGGTAGGTGGGTGTTGACTTTGCAGTGTTTATGTGTTACTTGGGCTCTGTGGTTTTGAGAAAGAAGAGCTACCTAGGTTTGTGTTTTGGAAGTGTCTCTGTAAAGTAGGTGGGTATTTTCTAGGGATATACAGGCAGCCCTCTACATTTGCTAGGGTTAAGGGTGCAGGACCTCTGCAAAGATGGGAACATCACAAATATCAAAATGTGTCTATGGGAAGTGGGGTGAGGCATGGTGGAGAAAATGGGCACCCAGAGTCCAAACCAGGTCTGGAAAAGGAGAGGAACGGGAGTGACCCTATACTTCCTTTCTTGCACCTTCTTGGATATGTGTAGAGGGCATTAGGAAAGGGTTTGCAGTGCTGAGAAATTGGGTGGCAAGCCATCTTTAGCTGGCCAGGCAGCAGCTAGTGGAGGAGGAAGAGGACCAAAGGTAGGTTTCTAAAGGGCTGTGCAGCCTAATTGGGGCCACCAAGACAGAACGTTCCCATAGAAAAGAAGCACCTGAAGTTGGGGAGGGCGGGGTCTGGGAAAACTAAAAAATAATCAAATCCATGAAATTAAGCCCGCAAATGTGGAGGGATCATTGTATTTTTTGCTTGTGTATGTATATGTGCATACTTGCTAATAAAGCATGTGTGTGCGCGTGCATGCATGTGTGTGTGTGTGTGTAGTTTTTATATTTGCAGTGACATTGCAAAAGGCATGGATTAGGCTTGGTTTCTTCTAGAGGAGCAGATCTGCTCATTCATGTCTACTAACATCCTCTTTCCTTCCATATATGAAAATGGAAACTGATTCAATTTGTGGCTTAAAGAATGCCAATTGGATCCAGACATAGGTTTCTCTGGTGCTTCTGAAATTCTAGGTTGATAATTAAATCAAGTACAGATGAAAATGGGTCATCCATTTTATTTCGGGGGAAAAAACCCTATCCTATCCAAAAATAAATAGTTGTGCTCAGTATTCTTGCATTCAAAGCAAACTAGTGTCTATTGTTTGTATATACTTAAAGTCTTCAGAAAAATTCATATCACACACAAGAACTCCTCCCCACGCCCAGCTGCATGAGATCTGCAGTCCATAGACTTCCCAACTCTGCTTTATACATCAGGTGCCATCAGGTTCAAAATCCCTGATGAGCTATGAAACTCAGTAAGTAACCTTGGTCCAGTCTCATTCTCTTTATCTCCTTGCCTTATCTCCTTAACAGAATCAAGTGGGGAGGTGAAGCATGTACACCACCCTGAGCTCACTGGAGAAAGGTGCCACATAAAAGTAACAAATAAGTAACTAAAAACACAGTTCACTCTACATCTCTGTAGGGATATGGGAACACTGGAGAGGGTACAGAAAAGAACAATCAAAAGCACCAGGCAACAGAAACCATTCCACTATGAAGAAAGATTACAATATGTGCAGTTTTGGATAAAAAGTGACTGAAGGGAGACTATGACAGCTGTCTATAAAAGTACATGGAAATTATTTGGGAGAGGTAGATTGTTGATTATGTGCTTTCAAGCAGTCTCCAAAATATGATGATCCTAGCACAGGGCTTTCTGGGCAAGATTTGTTGCAAGGAGATTTTCCTTTGCACTCCTCTAAGGCTGAAAGTGTGTGACTTGTCCAAGGTTATCTAGTGGAATTTCAAGGAAGGATTCAAACTTTGGTATTCACAGAATCATGGCCCAACATGCAAACTGCACCATTTTGTCTCTTGGAAAAGTTGATACAAACACAATCTTTTCTCACACACACACACAATACTAGAACCAGTGATGCTGAATCTTAGGATATTCTGGAAAGAAGAAAAAATGGACATTCCAATTTAGCACATAGTTAAATTATGAAACTTAGTACTTTAAGACTTGGTGAGACAGCCACAAACTTAGATGGCTTTAAAAGCAGAGAGGACAAATTTTGGGAAGTAAAGATTTTCAATAGCCACTAGTCATGATGGCCATGTGTTACCTCCAGTAGTACAGGTGGTGTGCCTCTCAATACCAGTTGTCTTGGAGTATGGCTGGTGGGGGGTGATTGTTTACACACCCGCCTGTGAGCATCTGTTGGCCACTGCAGAAAAACAGGATGCTGGACTACATAAGCTTTTGGCCTTCTCATATTTTTAAGGCCATGCATTAAGAATTTTGGTGGTCCCAAAACAAGCAAACTCAAAGACTGGTCTGCAATAACCACAGTGTTTAAGAATTACTGGTGAAACAGATTCTCATCTTGTACTCAGGTCACAAATTGAGACTAAATTCTAAAATATTTCAAGTTCCCGTCCCCTACAGCTTATTACATGTATATGAGTGTAATTAGGGGGCCCAGTGGTAATGTTGTTAAAATACAAGTGGGTGAATTTATAGTTTCCTCCAAAAGGAAACAACCAACCACTACTAGCTTAAGTTTTCCATGTCTCAAATGAACATTTATTGCTCGATGTACTTAACAGATCATGGAACTAAAGTTACATTTTCCCCCTTTAAAATAACCCCAGCCACTCTTTGGTAACATTTTTTTTCACTCATAATCAAAAAGAGGAACATAAAGCAAATGTTTATAGGGCCACACTGGGGTCAGAAAAAGTGATGGGCAAGATATATATGCAAACATACTCACTAAAAATCCCTCTGGGCATACAACTTTACGGTTTCAAGCTGCCTTAAAGTTTAACAAAATGAGAGAAAGTGTGCAAGAGTGAAATCCTCAGAGGACTATTCTTTTTAATATGCTTCTTTTTAAAAGCAATAGCCAGAATTAATTTTAAACACATCTCTCCCCTAGCCCCAGCCCCAGCCCAGTTTGTAATGAACCAACATGACTTCCCAACAACATCCGCTGGGAAATCATTCTTGTTGAGATACAGTAATGACCCTTCAAAACATAATACAACAACATATTCTTTTATTCAGCCATTTATGGGCATAATCTACTAAAACTTAGTAAACCAAATTCCATTCCATTGCTTTCAATAGGACATAGTTGCTATATTTATAGACAGGCAGACAAACAGATATAGCACAACTAGCACAACCGATACATACAGATGAGACAGATAGACAGGCAGGCAGACAGATAGACAGGCTGGACTGTTTTCTAGAAACAGGTTGTAAATGAAATTTATGAAAGCCAGGTATGGATCAGAACTCAGCCTCAGAATTTATTTCCTGACACTGACACACCAATTTGTAGGAACACATTATTAGATCAAGAATGAGCACTAAACCCAAATGCACCCTTGTCCTTTTCTCATTCACATTAATATACAAATTCCTACTTCTGCACAACTATTAAAGGTCTAGTAACATTGTTTTATTTTTCAGAAAGTTTAAAAACTGTGGTTGTCTTGTAAGGATTACTAGGTTGGATCCCAAGAGGTGTCCTTAGAATAGTTCTATTGGTTCTAAATGTTAATGATATAATATAAATAATGGTATGGCATATGATGCAGGCAAACTCAGCATTTATCTATTTTTGGTTGAATATATTACAGTATACTAATGCTGTATTTGAAAAATCTTTGGGAGCCTGCTGTGAAGAATTTGCTCATTTCTTTGAAGAGAAAAATCACTTCAAAGATTTTCGGGCCCCTCCCGAAACCGCAAACACCAGGATTCCATAGGATGTTGAAAGTGGAATAATCACGCTATAAGAATGTAGTGCAGAAATGGCCTTAGATTTGTTGATACAGGCCCAGTGGATGCTTTTCTACTGTTAATGGATACTTTTCAAACTTGTGCAGCTTGAGGATGTGGACAGGATCCTTGAAGAGGCAAGAGCCACCAAATATGTGCAAGAATCCTTTCTATTCCTGGCATATTAAACAGGCCAGAGGAGTACTGGCTGAGTGGTTAAGTGATTAATACCTCTTTACAACAAGGCAGGGGCCATCTTGCCTGAAGGAGGCAGTTGTAAGACCTCGTTTGGAAAAAACGTTCCCTGGATAATTATGGGCCAGTCTCCAACGTCCCATTTTGGGGCAAGGTACTGGAGTGTGTGATGGCTTCATGACTCTGGGGATTCCTGGATGAGACGGATTATCTAAATCCACTTCAGTCTAGTTTCTGGCCTGATTATGGGAGAGAGACAGCTTTGGTCACCTTGGTGGTTGATCGACATAAGGAACTGGATGGGGGATTGGTTCTGCTAGGCTTCTCAGCCTCTTTCAATACCATCAATCATGCTATCCTTCTGGGCTGCCTTGCTGGGATGGGGCTTGGACGTACTGTTCTATAGTGGCTCTATTCTCTCTTGGAGGGGCCCTCTCAGGAAGTGGTGCTGGGGGATTCCTGTTTGACTTCTTGGTCACTGACCTGACCATTGGAGGTCACTGGAATCTCTCAGGGTTCTGTCTTGTCCTCTTAGCTATTTCACAGCTACATGAAACCACTGAGAGAGATCATCTGCAATTTTGGGGTCAGGTGTCACCAATATGCTGATAAAACCCAGCTCTATTACTCCTCTCCACCTACTTCCAAGGAAGCTGTTCCTGTGCGAATGTTGTATCTGGCAGTTGTAAGAGATTGGATAAGGATCATTAAATTGATGCATAATCCATATAAAACAGAGGTGCTCCTGATCAGACAAGAGAAAAATCTGAGAATAGGAATTCAGCCTGTGTTAGATGGGATTACACTCCCCCTGTAAATGCATGTTCGCCTTTTGGGGGCACTTCTGGATTCAGCCCTGACTCTGGAAGCCCAAGTTTCAGTGGTGACCAGGAATGCTTCTGCACAGCTACAGCTAGTGTACCCAACTGTGCATATTCTTGGAGAAATCAAATCTGGCCACAGTAACAGTTGCCTTGATTATATCCAGTTTGGATTATTGTCATTCACTGCACATGGGGCTGCCTTTGAAAAAGTGCTGACAAACTTCAGTTGGTCCAAATTGCTGCAGCTGGATTGCTAACTGAAACTGGCTACAGGAAGCACACAACTACCTTGAGGCAGTTCCACTGGGTGCTGGTCTGTTTCCAGGCACAATTCAAAGTGCTGATTTTGACCTATATGACGTTGGTCTGGCTGATTTGAAGGACATCTCCTTTGATGAGCCCATTCAAAGACTAAGATCATCTGGAGAGGCCCTTCTGTCTGTTCCACCACCTTCTCAGACTTATTTGGTGGGAACAAAGGAGAGAGCCTTCTCAGTTGCTGTTCTCAGTCTTTGGAATTCCCTTCGTGGGGAGGCCAGAATGGGTCCCATCATGCTCTCCTTCCATCAGCAACTTGAAGACATTTTTGTGCTTCTAGGCTTTTAGAAATTAAATGGACTTCGCTTTTGATAATGTTCTGTGCTGTTTTATGGTTTGTATAACCTTCTAATGAATTTTAATGTTCAATGTTTTCGCTTTATGAATCGTTTAACTGCTTTTGAATTAACTTTTATATTTATACTTTAATCAAAGTTTTTGTACAGTTTTTAAATGTTGTTAGCTGCTTTGAGTCCCATTATTGGGAGAAAGGTGGGATATAAATCAACAAAATAATAATAATAGTAATAATGATGATGACGATGATGATGATGATGCACAAGTTCCAACTACATCTAAACTGAGGTTTACACTCTAATTCTTGCTTACAGGGAAGGATCAAACCACAGTCCACAAATCAGAACTTAAAGCACAATTTTCTTGTTTACCTATAATACCAAATTGCAGTTTAACAAATCTTGGAACCATTATGTTAAGGTACAAGAAAGAAGAAAGGAAGGAAAGGCAGAAAGGTATACACACAGCTTGGAATCGTTACTTTAAAAAAAAAGGAAAGACATTATTCATTAATCAGTAAAGTTTATAGGTAACAAATTACTTGTTATTAAGCTATTACTATCAATTCTTACAATAGCGAGTGTACATTACTTGGCAGACAAAAAACTATCATTTGCTTTGTTTTTGTTAAAACATTTAAAAGCAGCAGGGTTGTCCTTTGTTACTAAAAAAAGGAAAGGGGGAACAAGTCAGATTACTTGTAGCATGTCACTTCCAAGATCAGGGCACGTGCTGGCACAATGCTTTTACTCAGTCCAAAACTGTTAATTGGACCTAGATTGAATATGTGAACTGACAGAGAGTCCGCAGCATCTTCAGGATTTATTTTCTTCCCATATAAGAACTACATCCTCTTTCAAGACTTCTGAGTGTGCTTAAGCCCAAAATATTTTCTTAGAAATTATCCACTGTTGACTTTAAAACAGCATCTTTATTGCAACTAGATATCTAGAGCCTAGATTTAATTGCCAGTCCCAAATAAGACAGACCTGTGAATGCGCCTAAATGCCCTAAAGGCACCAGATCCTGACCATGGAAGCTAAGCAGGGTCAGCTCTGGTTAGTACTTGGATGGGAGACTGCCAACAAATACCAAGTGCTGTTGGCTATATTTCAGAGGAAGGAACTGGTAAACCACCTCTGAGCATGCCTTGCCATTAAAACCCTATGAAATTCATGGGGTCATCATCATCAACAGGAGACTTGACACACACATCAAATGGGATTTATGTTGTATTGACACACCATTTAACAATGGAATCGATGCATCTACTCAGTTGTTGAACAAATTCAACTATTGATTTAATAGACTTACTCTAGTTGGGACTAGCAATAGGATTTAAATCAAAACCTCTCAAAGTCTTCCAGAGCTAACCATCCCTCACTCCCACCTCTTTTCACATGAAAAGGATTTTGCCTTTTACAGGAAGTTCTGTTTCGTTCTGTGACACAGGTTTGTTTGTTTTTAAATGCATCTTTCGTATCTTAAAGCCAAACTACATCATGATTGAAAATACAAGAACAGTAAACCCACTGTTCTTGTGATCTTGTGCAAGTCCCACTCTCTCAGCCTCAGAGAAAGGCAAAGGCCTTCCTGAACAACTCTTGCCAAGAAAACCCCAGAACAGGTTCACCTGAGGGTCACCATAATACAGAAATGACTTGAAGCCACACAAGAACAAGCTACTACATAAAACTCCCTGTATAGAAGGCAGGTGGAATATGGCTCATCTTTCTCACTGACGAGGTTATCAACTATATTTTCTAACAGGTTAAGGTGATCAAATCAAAATAAGTGATGAAATGCAATACAACAAAATCATCAGTATGATATATCTGCTGGTCTAGAGAGGCAATTGGGAGGTTGACAAGTATCGTGAACAGCACAATGCACTATTTATATTGGAACTGCTGGAGTGTTACCAAGGCATCCATAATGCCTTAACCCTTTAAAACCTCCATGGCACTGAGACAGCAATGTTTCCTTCAGTTCTTTTATTTTGTCGCCCTGCCACTTGTCCATCCCTCTACCAGTAGTGCGGTACACCTCAAATCCTACAGCAGTCAGACTGGAACAGAAGCAAAGGGGCCAAGAAGCGGTCAAGAGAAGGTCCACCTGCCTCTCTTCCTGACAGGACAGGAAGTCTAGCCTGCATCAGTTGCAAGCTCTGAGTTGCAACTGATGCAAGGTAGGTCCTCAGATTGTAAACAGAAATTCTACTTTGGCAACTTAGTAAATGTGGTTGTATAAAATCTCATTTTACATTCAGAGATAAAGAAGCACATCTCAAGGCTTGATTTACAATATATCCAGCCATTAAGAGCTGGGCAAATTTGCCTTCCAAATCAGGTAAATATGAACTGTGATAAGCCATATGCAGGATTCTGTGGATCGGGACCTAATCTATTCTAATCTAGGCCCTTTTCATATGCGGAGGAAGCCACGCTCGAAAACACGCCAAAACAGAGCTTACCTGGACCCGTCGCAACGTGGAGCAGCACGAGTTCACTGCTCCACACGCGGCAGCATCCTGCGGCATCCTGCAGCATCCAAAATGGCAGCTTCCGGCTGGCAGAGGCTCTCTGCCAACCAGAGAAGCTCGCCAGCCGGAAGCCCGCCCCCCCAGCCGGTCTGCAGGCGCACACTTGGGTGCGCCTGCAAATCCACACCGGGCGCTGCAACGGGGCTGCACAGGGCTGCACACCCTGTGCTTTTTGAAAACCACTTGAAAAGTGATTTTCAAAAAGCACGCGGCGGCGCCACTTCCGGTCGCCCCTGCGCGGATTGGGGTGTGGAACTACAAAAAAGTAGTCTGCCCCAATCCACGTTACGGTGTAGACGACCTCCGTCAGAGGTCGCTCTACACCGTTTTTTTACCCCTGTGTGAAAAGGACCCTAGACTTTGAATCTGAACTGGTGTTCAGGAATAATGAGGCCCTTTCACACTACACGGTCATAACACTATGATCCCATTGTAACTGCCACGGCGACACCTAATGGAATCTTTGAGTTTGTAGTTTGATGAGGCACTAGAGCTCCCTGGTTAAAAAGTTTAAATACATCTTCCCTAAGATACACATCCCAGGATTCTGTAGGATATTTCCATGGCAGTTAAAAGAAATCATACTGCCATAATTGTGCAGTATGAAATGGGCTGTAGATCACTAGAGCTTACTGAGTTGCACTTGGAAACCAAAAAATGACTGTTTTCTTTTATGTTTCTCATATACCCTTGAAAAGGCAAAAGTACAGTTTACTCAAACTTCAAATTATAAGGAAAGAAAAAAGTGAGGGATAGAAGTTTCCTTTTTATCGCTTTTTACCAGCAAACAATACTTGATTGGCCAAAAAGAACCTCTGTGGGGGCAAAGTGAAAGGAAAGTCTGAACAGTTAGAAAACTTAAGACAGTCTAATCAGCACCTCAGTGTGTGTGTGTGTGTGTGTGTGTGTGTGTGTAAAAGTATTTGAGGACTGTTTTCATATTAAAAGGATTTCAAGTAAAGGCATGCCAAGTGGAAAAGGAGTGGACAGTGTTTAAAAATTTTTAAAGAGTTTTCTGTAACAATAAAACTAAGAGGATTTTCCATATGAAAAAGCTAACTTAGTTTCCCAAGCCAAACAGACCTGATACTGCAAGCTGTACACTGAATTCGTAGGACTAATACCCATCCCTTGGGCACTTTAATTGTTAAGTGTTTTCCAGGTGCAGTGGCTCAGCTGTGCGAGGTGGGAACCCAGTAGAAGGTGGTATAGAATTGTTTTATACATATACTCAGCATGATATTTGTTTACAGAGTTACAAAATCACCTCTCTCTTTCTCTCTCTTTTTAAAGCTCTGAAGTATCTTGCTTTGGTCCCTCCCAAATTTTTCATAAAAAAAATAGAATGCATACAAATCTCATGCTTGAACATTTGCACTGCCTTCCGTACTTTGCTAAAAACACATGCATCTTCTTTTCTTTACATCCCAACTCTACATTGTACAGAATGTCTGTGTGTGTGTATGTTTTCAAGTCCCCTGTTGACTTATGGTGGCCCCACACATTTCATAGTATTTCTTAGGTAAGGAATACTCAGCAGTGGTTTTGCCAAGTCCTTCCTCTGAAATATAGCCTACAGCATCTGGCATTTGTTGGTGGTCTCCCATCCAAGGACTAACCAGGGCTGACCCTACTTAGCTTCCAAGATCAGACAGGCTCCAGTGTCTTTAGGTTATTTAAGCCCTATACCATGGAACAAATCCAGTCCAAAAGGGAAGAGAACACACCCCACTAAAATCTAGTATGTGAAGATTAAAAGAAAAAAATATATATACAATAGAAATGTAATACTTTCTGGATGCATTTTCTTTTCTTTTTCTCTCCCTTCCCTACCCCTGGCCTTCCTAACAAAATAGTTTGGAAATATTTGAAGGCAATTTACTAGAAGCCTTGAGTGACAAAGCTCATTACTTAAAGTGCCTTTCCTTTGCCAGGCACTTTCTGCATTCTTTCATTGCTTTGCTCTCAGGAGACTTTTAAATCCATTGAACCAAAACAGTCCTCTGTTTGCTGGCCTACGAAGGGCATTGGCACAGATGGCAGACACTACACCTGTTCCAATAAAACAGGAGATTCAAAACCATTTGGTGTCATTAGCTGTGTGAAACCTAACCCAGCCTGTAGTTGAAGTGCCTTCCCCGGGAGAAGTAGAAAGAAAGTGGCGTGAGGAAACCTATTGTTTATGTCATGCTGTGTTCCAAGGAGTGGGGGAAGCGATGAACTGAATCAGAATGTTTCCTTGGAATTTCTCACAGAAAGTTCATCCAAAACTGAAACTGAGCGTGAACCCAAGCAGTGTTGCCATCTTACTTTTCCTAAAAGGTGTACTACGCGAGCAAACTTCTTTCTGAAGATCCTTTTTTTCACATCATAGCTCATAATGGCAAAACTTGGCAATTCATTGTTGTCGTGTGCCTTTTGAGTCATTTCCAACTTATGGGGAACCTACGACAAACTTCTTATGGGATTTTCTTGGTAAGATTTGTTTCCAAACTCTGGCCTCCAGAGTCCTAGTCCAACACTCAAACCACTACGGCAGCAATTTTCAACCGTCACTCACTTGTCATCTAAATCCCATTTACTAAGCAGTAAGCCCCACTGGCCACCACTTTATACTGGATTTAAAGGAGAGAAGTAGGGACATTCTTGGAGAACAAAGTTATCAATGTTTACAAGAAGTCAAGAGAGCAATATCCCTTTGTGTATCAGTTCCCAGAGTCCACCAGATGGAGGATGCAGTTGTATTTATGTCCAGCTCATGGGCTTTCCATTGGTTATTAAATGGCTGCCGTGTAAACAGAATGTTGGAATAAATAGGCCTCAGGTCTGTTCCAGCAAGGTGCTTGTGTAATGCCCTTGTTTCAGGACTCAGACAGAACCCTTCCCAATAGCCACACCCTAGAGCAGTGGTTCTCAACCTTCCTAATGCCACGACCCTGTAATACAGTTCCTCATGTTGTGGTGACCCCCAACCATAAAATTATTTTTGTTGCTACTTCATAACTGTAATTTTGCTACTGTTATGAATCGCGCCAAGGGGGGCTGGAGGACGAGAGCGCATGGCTCGTGCTTGCGCACCACCACCGAGGAGGGAATGGAGCCTAAGACCATTGGAAATATGTATTTTCCAATGGTCTTAGGCGACCCCTGTGAAAGGGTCGTTCGACCCCCAGCGGGATCGCAACCCACAGGTTGAGAACCACTGCCCTAGAGACATGAGATGAATAGTACTTAATAGTACTTAAGGCAACCAGTGTAGGTGAAAAAGGGATAGACCAGGCGTCTGGCAGCATTTATATTTATATATACCCATTAATTAGGCCCACAGCTGGGTAAGACTTTGAGCCTATACAACAAGAGGCCAGAATGGGAAGATGTTATTGTAGCCAACTTATCCAATTGGTGGATGCAGCTCTTGAATTCCTTGTTCATGCTCCTAGAACCCTTGACCTTCACCTGGACTACGGATTTTGTCATTGGACACACTCTCTCTGGATTTGTGCTAAACTCAGACTCTAAACCTATTGGGAACTCAGACTCCAAAACAACTAAGGCAAACTTTGCCTGGTACCTCCTGATAATGGCCTGATGAAAGCCTTGGTTGCCAGCACAGAACATCTTGTGTTTTTATGAGAGATATATGTTCCCTTTAGGACGAGAGTAGGGTTGCCAGAGGGAAAACTGGAGATGGTTCCTGTATCTTTAATGGTTTGTGTTGAAGAGGGAATTTCAGGAAGTGCTGCTACTTATCTGGTTGCATGATAAGCACACCGCTGTCAAAATGTGCTTTCCTACACAACCATCAAAGGTACAGCTTTCACGAAGGCAACCCTAGATGAGGGGCAACCTGCTGGCAGCCATTCCATCAGGTTGCAGAGCCAAAGTTGAAAAGAGAAGCAAGGCTATTCCATCGCTCTCTTCTAAGGGAGCCATTGGTGGTCCCTCAGTATCATATAATGGCAGCCATGCCAACGGGCAACCTTTTCTCATTCCACAGCTGGTTGTGATAAAAACTGTAAGTTTAAGACCTGGTGCTTGAGCTTGCTTCTCCTGCCCATCCCCCTTTCGTTGTGTTATGCCTTTTAGATTGTTAGGCCTGAGGGCAGGGACTGTCTTATTACTGATATTTTGTAAACTGCTGTATGAGTTAAAATAATTTAAATAAGAAAGTAAATACCAGTCACTGGGGAATAACAACTAAAGAGAGCTATTGTGCTTCTGGGCTTCCCAAAGGCATCAGCCTGATCATTGTGAGAAAAAGGCTTCAGGGCTAGGTAATTCTTTGATCCGATCCAATATGTTCTTATGACTTGCTTCCAAGTCAATATATGTAGGATTGTGTGATTAGGTGGCCAAAAGCTTTCTCTGGAAGGGCATAACATACTCAGTTGCTGAAAAAATTAAACTTGCCTCTGATTAACACTCAGAGTTAAAAATCAACTGATAAAATTTAGACATTTCATAACCACTTATTTCAAGCTAATGCAATTTTAGGCTCATTAACAGCACCATAAGTCACAAGTACTAATAGTTTCAATTTAATATGTGTAGATGCCGTCTGAAGTTCTGTGATCAGTTCTGGGTACTGCACTTTATTAAATAAAAATATAAAGAAGTTGGACCAAGTCTAGAAAATGGCAGCAAAGACGGTCAGCAAGCTTAGAAAGCAAGAGCCTAAGTACTCTAAAGGCATCAGATCCCACTTGTTCTTGAAAGCTAAGCAGGATCAGCCCTGGCTAGTAATTGGATGGGAGACCACCAACAAATACCATGTGCTATAGACTGTATTTCAGAGGAAGGAACTGGCAAAACTACCTTTGTATATTCCTTGCCTTTAAAAACCCTGTGAAATTCATGGGGTCACTCTAAGTCGACAGGTGACTTGAAGGCATGTTACACACACACACAAGCTAGAAAACAAGTGCTATGAGGAAAAGTTAAAGGAACTGGGCATGTTAAGACTGAAGAACACAGCCCCAGCTTTGCAGGGGGGAAAGGCAGGGTACACATGAAGTAAGAGGAAACAATACAATAATAGAAGGTAGGACATGATAGCACTCTTCAAGTGTCCAAAGAGCTGCCACACAAAAGAGGGCAAAATATCATTTTCTTTTCCCCTGAGGCCAGGACTAGATCTAAGCTTAGGAAAATGAATACTTTGGTGAAGTTGCTGAGGATTCCCTCCTGAGAGTCTTTGGGGAATATGCTATGTTGAAAGATTTCTTCTTTGTTTTCTGGGAGTCGATTAACATTCAACATAAGCATTCCCACAAGCAGCTAGGGATGCAATTCTTCATTAATTTTTTTCTCAAAAGAAGCAACAAGTTATTTTACCAATTTTCTTCCTTCCGCAAGAAAGTTTTCAAGAACTGCTCAGTTTTTAAAGACTATTCATAGCTAAGGACTCCCTGTGTGCAAAATTCATACATGGTTGTTCTCTGCAGAAAAAAGCATTTTCTGAACAGAAAATAATATTTCTGAACAGAAGAGGCTGCTTCCTATACAGAAAATGCTATTTTCTATGCAAACCAACCAAATGCAAATTTTGTACTTAAAATAAATCCTGAACTGTGAAGATTCTTAGTCTAGAATCCTTCTCATCAGGGTTTCTCTACACTTGACAAACATGTTTTTGACCATTTTTCTAATATTTTTGAATATTTAAAATATTTGTCTGTACTTCTGAGCAACCACAGAAGATGACAGCATTGACATCTGTGTCTAAAAAATGTCTCGAGACAGTTTTTCTAAACTGCATCTTGTAGTTTTTCAAGCCACTATAGTAGCCGCTACTTAGTGAGCTATCAGTCAAATATTCTGCCAACTTTCATTCCAGATATCAGTCTCCTTACATGGGGAAACACCAGGACAAGATTGGGTAACCTCTGGCCCTCCAGATATTGGACTGTAACTCCCATCAGCCCTAGCCAACATTGCCAGTGGTGAGGAA
>CAOLHI010003477.1:0-173679 GCA_948474755.1 Ctenosaura bakeri | reverse complement strand
CGTCTGGCAACGCACAGATTACAAACTGGCACAATTCAAAGAATGATGATTACCTTTACAGGATGGCGAATTACTTTAAAGAGGTAAGTCAAGTGCCTCTGCTACCTCTTGTGGACCAAATGATGCCAGTCGCCATGCCCTGTTACATCAGTGGGGGCTCTTTCACAATTAGAGCACTAAGATTCCATTTTAACAACCATAACTGTATCTTATGGAATTCTGAAATTTCTAGTTTGGTGGAGCTCTAGAGCTCTCTGGCTGAGAATTCTAAACAGCCCTCCCTAAACTCAAATTCCAGGACTCCATGAGATGGAACCACAACAGTTGAAGTAGATTTATAGCTCTATAACTGTGTAGTGTGAAAGGGTCCCAGCTCTCCACTGAAACACCAACACGAGTTTTTCCTGTTAGTACTTCAACCAGCTTTGCTCTCATCTCCTGGCTTTTTCTGAGAGCTTTAGTTTTGGGAGCCAGAAACTGCATACTTTTGCTGAATATGTAGATTGGCTTTTAGTTAACAGCCAAAATCATGGCAAGTGCCCTGAAAAGAAGAGAGAAAACTTTTGCTTCTGGATCATTGCAAGAAGGCTTTCATAGGGAGTGCATCACCCTTATTGGATGCCACAACGGGTGAAACACAAGCAAAAGCCCCTAAGGGTTTTGTGCACATGGATCAGAGGCACTAAAATGAAACATCTGCTCCCTTAAACTCTAAAGTTAAGGACAGATAAGAAGAGAATGGTCTGAAAGAGGGAAGTCTGAACTACTGCTCACAGTCAGCCCATAGATGAACCAGGGGGTAAGAACTGCATTCTTCCAGTGCAGGATAACCCCTTCTGCATATGTGACACACACTCAAACCACAAGCCTCCTGTAGTTGAAAAGGTGGAGCCTTACAAAAAGGAAGGTGAATGACACATTGATCAGACAATCCTGACAGAATGATGTGTTACCTGATTTCTCCAGTTGTCTGGCAAGGGGAGGTGATGGTTGGGTCCACCCTCTTTCTCATTGTGGTACATCATGGTGTTGAGGTCAGGAAAGTTACGGTTAAGGTCAACTCCATTGGCATTGTTTCTTCCAGTGAGATCTCTTAAACTGTGTTGGGTCTAATGAGAGAAAGAATGGACTTGTATGAGAGTTGTATGGATGACTGAGTGTGCACCAAAAGCTGTCTTGTAGCAGGGGAATACCCTCAAACATTACATAGATGAAAACCAGGGCACATTTGGCCAAGCAACATCAGAGTGTGATTGAAATGGAAAAGTTATTAGTGATGAAGAACACACAAGCTAGGACAGGCTGCAGCAGTTTGCTCTTGCTTGAGTCTACAGGGAAAGGCAAGATTCTGCGCCCTTCTTTCCCCCCACACCAACTGAGTTAACTGAGTGCAAACTACTTTTGCACTTTGAACTCTTCTGCAATTATAGTAAGCCAAGCACAGAGGGGAAAATGGGAAGAAGAAAGAGAAACTGAGACATTTTAAAAGCAAATGAAAAGGTGTGATAATAGGGGACTAATTAGGACTGTCTCTCTCAAATAAGGACAGTTGGAGTGTACAGAGGAAGGAAATGACCTTGTCAGAAAACACAAGAAAACAGAATCTTCAGGAGTTACAGGATTTGGAACATAACAAAATAACAAAATAATAATGACAACTGTAATTTAAACGAAACTAGATTTCAACCAGCTTGCAAACAAACACACGCATGAACCATTCAAATACTCATATTGTTATAGTCACAGAATCTTGTAGCACCTTGGATTTCATTAATTGTTTCTCCTCGAAAAAAATGAATGGCTAAAGAAGCCCCAGAAAGAAAAGGAGGAAAAAAGTGAGATCTCTTGCATGTCCAACTGGATCTAAGAAGAGGAATTGGCTATTAACTTTATGAGACAGTGTCACAGGTCTTTGCCTAGCAGCATACTTATATTGGCATTAAAGGACTAGGAATTACTGACAGTATCAGAAGTAAAATATCTTCTTGCCGTAGAGCTTTATGAAACAACACCGATACTCTAGCAGTTTCATCATATGTCCCAAATTCCAGGGAAAATGCCAAAAAATCAATATACTAGTTTTGTGGCCTTGCCCTTAGAGCTCTTGTAGTATGTGGGTCTCGGCCTCTGGGAAATATTATAGATTCAAGATGGTTAACTGGACTGTGATTTCTAATCAGCTGCCCTGTCTTGGGTGTAAGTAACCAGTAGGTACCTAAAGTGCAGCCAGGTGTGAATCAGTTGTACACATCAGCTATATAGTTCTATTACAGTTCTAACTCAGGCCATTTCCGCACTAGACTGTAATAGCGCTATCATTCCACTTTCAACATCCTATGGAATCCTGGGGTTTGCAGTTCAGGGAGGGCCTAGCCAACCCCTTCCTGAACTGCAAACCCCAGGATTCCATAGGATGTTGAAAGTGGAACGATACAGAAATCTACAGCTGCCCAAAATTTAAAAGAAAATTATTATAAGATGTTTCATAGATGGTACATGACACCAGAAAAACTCATGAGATTTTATAAAACAGGAACAGGGCAGTGTTGGAAATGTCAAAAGGAGGTCGGTACGATGTTTCATATGTGGTGGTCATGTCCCAAAGCAAAGAAATATGGGAGAGAAATACATAATAAGATTTGTTCAATATTGAAGGTACAATTTGATAAACCACCAGAAATGTATTTGTTGAATATGATAGATATGATTGATGTTACTGTTCAAAAGAAATATTGGCGGATAATACTGTATATGATTACGCCAGCTCAAATAGAGTTGGCAAGACTTTGGAAAGTGCAGCAAATCCCTACAATTGATCAATGGTGGGCAACTTTTGTTGAAAATAGAAATGCAGATATAGTCTCTCAGAGATTAAAGGGGAAATCAGACAAAGAGATAATGAAAGGATGGCAAATAGTGTTGGGTAATTGCTGGGGACTTTCAGAGGATAATGCTTAATGTAGAAGAATATAGACTGTATATTAAGAAGATGCAACTGGGTGAAAAGATGGATATTACGTTATAATATACTGTGTCTGATGTATTGCAGGATCTAGCATGAAACATTAGCATTTGATAGTATGGTACATTAAATTTTAACATGTTGAAAAAAATTGAAATCTAGTGAGGAATGGAAGATAAGCAGAAATAATTCAATGATATGTACCATTATATATGTTTATTTTATATTATGGAACTTCAATAAAAATTATTATAAAAAAAGGAAAGTGGAATGATAGCGCTATAACAGTCTAGTGTGGAAATGGCCTCAGTTTGGATCAAGGCAAACAACTTATGTTAAATGATGATGGAGAGATGATTGACATTAAATGATGATGATATCCTTTTGCCTCTAACTCCTAGAATCTAAGACAAGAGATGTAAGAATACTTTGGCTGGAATCCACTGTTGGAGTTATGGATGTGGAACCATCTTAATTGTGTAGCTACGCAGAAGTACACATTTGTGACTGGTTTGTATTCATAGTCTCTACCTATTGCCTAGTTTAGACATTATACAGAGATCGTGAAAGTCCTCCAATTTCCATTTACCAAGTAGTAGCCACTGCAAATTATGGGGGCCAATTTCCACCAAATGGGAAGCAGCTGACATTCCCAACCCCCCTCTCCATGATTGATCTCTGATGTGACAGTCAGAAGCAGGGTCTCTATTGCAATTCCCCAATTCCTCCTTGCTCTGGAGATCACTTATGGGAGGGGATGAGTGGGAATGTCAGTCAGCTGCTTCTCAATTAACAGGGAAACAGACCTCCCCACCATCAATCACAGTGGCTGCTGCCTAGTAAGTGGGGACTGCGGGACTTTCATAGCCTCTGTGCATCTAGGACTTTCATAGCCTCTGTGCATCTTCTAAAATAATATGTAGGGATTGTGAATATGAACCAGTCCTGAACTGGGAAAAAGGCAGGATACAAATAAAGATGATGATGATGATGATGATGATGATGATGATGATGATGATGATGATGGCGGCAATAATTTTCTTGCTAAATCAGACACAGGTCCATTTGTCTGTCTTTTACAGTGTGGCAACACAGATCCCTTAGGAAAACATCACAAATAAGCATTGGTGAGAGTGTAATGCCTATTTTTGCTATTTGGGATTCTAGCATTTAGTACTAAGAGATTTACTGCCTCTTACACAGTAAATTTAATTCAGATATCCTGGCTAATCCAGTTTGATATAGATGAGGATTAAGGAAATGTTTGGACTTTCAGCTGTAATTTGATTGCAGTGCCCATCACTTTTAAGCCAGCCCAGACAACAATGAGGGATGATGGGAGTTGCTAGACAATAGTATCTGATGAACAATATCATATTCCCCCTCACTATTATAGATTTATGTTCCATGTCTGCATCCAATGCAGTGATTCTCAACCTTTGGCCCCCTACATGCTTTGGAGGTCATCCCCCAGATTGTGCTGGATCATTGACCATGCTGCTTGGGATCTATAGGAGGTAAAGATCAGAATATCTGGGTAATCAAAGGCTGAGAATTACTGCTTTAATTCAAGTTTCCTCTCCAAGACTCCTCGCTTTGTCTCCTCTTCACACAAACGTCCTCTGTTACCATGGCTACTTAGATAAGAAAGTGATGCTTGCCTGGTACCTGGGAAGCTGCCACCTCATATCCATCAGGGTTCATGGAAGGCATGAGGTGAATGCGTGTCTCATGGATGAGCTGCATGATGCGCTGGTTGCCATGTCGGTACTCCTCACAGAGGAACTCAGCAAGCTGGATCAACAGTTCTCGGCCCAGAACTTCATTGCCATGCATGTTTGCCACATACTTGAACTCTGGCTCCACTGAGAAAGTGAGAGATTTGGTGACATTAGAACAGAGTAGCTAGAATACCACACATTGAGGTGGCTCTCTGAAAATACAGAAATCAGGAGGGGAGGCCAAACAACAATGTTCCCCATGGACATTCCATGAAGATTCAACTACTGCTGTGCCTTTTTCATACTGCTGTGAATAGGAGCTCACTGCGAGGCCATGTTCCCCTTTAGATTGCACATTTAATCCATCTCTGAATGCACCACAGTGATGGAGACAAACACTTCAACCTTGCTGAATGTCAACAGAGAATTCTGGAGGAAGAGTAGGGTGACACCTGAGTATGTAGAGTGGCAAGAAGTAGGGGTCTGTATGGGAGTGATATGAATTCTATGAGGAAGGGAAGCGATGTTTTCTGTGACACAGAGCTGATGAGAGGGTCCATTCAGATCAACAAGGTCAGGGTCTCTATTGCCTTATTTTCTACAGCCAGGGGCCTCTTTCCCTGTTTCTTCAGCCCGTCTCGCTGCTGTGTCACATTCCTGACTTCAAAAGCCTCAAGGGGGTTTAAGCTATACTGCAAAATCAGACCAATCCTTCAGCTTGGCCTGGCCTCAAATTCTTTTTCTATAAAACTGTTTCCCCCAGATGGTGGCCCCTTCAACTCTGCAAGCACCCAGGGTGCAGGAATTGAGAACTCCCTTGGGCTCCAAAAGTACTCTTTACATTCAGTTCCATAGAGATGGCAATCTAAGGGGAAGAATATATTAAGTTACGCACAGCAGTGTAAAGCGGGAGGGAGGCGGATCCCAAACCAAAAAAAATGTAAGGTCAAAGGAAGCCCTAATTCATCCAGTCATCTCTTGCTCAAGTGTAAGTTTGAGATTAAACAGCAAGGTGGATTGCTTAAATGTGGGAATGATAGGAAAGGAAGACCCTGGATCCAGATATGAATCAGCCCTCTTCCTTTCCTGTCTTTTCTTCCTCAAATCCACGTTCCTCTCTTTATCTTTCTAACAACTATCCAATTGGATAGTGCCTGCAGGCAATTGTCTATATGGTACAATGGCTGGAGTGGCTGAGCTTGGAGGTAGGAAATCCACCATTTGAAACTCATGTTCAATCAGAAGCTTACAGCTTCTTTATATAATGTACCTTGTAGGACTGTTGCACTGCTGTGCTTGAAAAAAGAAGTGCAAGTTTAACTCTGTGTTCAGTAAGGAGCTTACTATCCTCTGTGTAATCTACTCTGCAGGGTTGTTGTGCTGGTAAGATGCAGTTCTGAGCTCCTTTGGGACCTGATATGTATTTAATTATTTAGAACAAAGGGATGCCACTCTTTATCATATTAGATTTTAGATGTACAAATATAGAAGAATGATACAACAAAGTACAAAGGACAGTGAGGTAAGAGCAACAGATAAAACCACGTTACAGTCTAACATAGCCTTACAATCAGTTAGCACCTATTAAGATGCCTGTGTTCTGTTCTGTTTTTTTTTTTTTACCTGGGACCAAAATGACAACAGGATTTTACCAGGTGGACTCTTTGAGGAGGGTGTTTTCGAATGCCAAAACTCCCTTCCCTATAAATAACATTCTTTCCACAAATGGAAGAGTTACACAGAGAATGATTTCTTTGAATTCTTTACTCATAATTACAAGGCTGATGCCTATATTCTCCTCCCTTTTTGTCATCAGTATTGAACTGATACAGCCATGGTCTGCCACAGCAACAGCTTGCCACAGCAAAGTAAAAGCTGTGAAGCGCCCTGTGAAAAGGAGGACTTCCCAAAGCTTGCCTCAACATCCAAAGCTAATTCTAAACTTCCTTCTAGTATTCTCAGCTGTGACACTGTTCTTCTTAGAACCAGTGTAATGCAGCAGTAAGAGAGCTGGACTTGAACCCTGAATTTAAATTTTACCTCCAATGGTTCTTTGGTCACACAGGTCAGTCTCAGTTCTTCATTTGTAAAATGAAACAACATTGTACCCCACAACCGCTTTGTGAGAACAATAGAGGGCAAACCGAGTAAAATTCACAAAGCACTTTGCAAATTGAAAGAAACACCTGCTAAGTCACTGTGGCATGTCACTGTCAACAGACACATTGATTGCAGCTAGCATAGATCTGCCTTCCTGCAGTGTTGTTTTTTTAAAAGGGTTCTGCCCTCCTTGCTAGGAGTGCCTTGGGGCTGGACAAAATTTGCCAAGCACAGGGGTTGCTGGTTTAAAGCCAACACAGTATTAATCCACAGCGGTCCTGACTCTGGCACTGGCTTAGCAGTGCAAAAAGAAGCAATTCCTTAGCTGTAAGGAAGGGTTTTACCCCCAGGTACACTTACTGGGCTCATGGATGCCAGGATAGTCACTGAATTCCAAGACGTAGAGGTGGCGGCCCTCGACACTGCGTCCGATGCTGTACAGCCTGGTAATGTATGGACACGAGCCCTTCACATCATACAGAGCTTGCACCATCTCCTCATAGCGGTGATGGAGGAAGTTCACAGAGGTAGCCACATTCAGCAAGAGCAGGACTCTGCCAAGGAGCCAGAGCCACCGAGACATCCTCTTGTAGGTGGGCGAGCAGCTCTTTAGACTGAAGAGATGAAGCACTCCTGAGTTCCCTTCCTATCAGGAATTAAAGTACAGCCTTGAGCCAGCTCTCTCCAGTTTCACAGCCAAGTGCCAGCCCACTCTTCACCTGTGGTGGTAGTAGTGGGAGGGGTATCTCTGTGAATGCCCCTCACAGCTCAGGAGGGATTTATAATGCTGAGCTTTTGCCTGCCTCTCACCCTCTAAATATATATACGCACACATATACATGCACATCCCCCACCTCCAAGTTCCTGGAGCCAAAATCACTCAAAGCTTCTGCACATTTGGAAAGTTGTGCTGATTCCTGTTCATTTATTAACTGAAGGGTAAACAGGGGTCTGAAGCAGCCGGACTCTCGCTGCTGGCCAGAAATGGAATCAAAACCTCACAAAAAGAAGGAAAACCCAGGAGTTGTTCTGCCTTTTGCTGTACCTTCCATTTATGCTAAGATTCAGCCAGGAACCCATTTTCAGCATCAGGTTGAAATCCTGGAATACATGAATAAAGCACTACTAAGCATTTACAGAGTTCCTCTCCCTTTCAACTGAAGAACTGCAGCCTCTTCTTCCACATGCTGGGGAATATGACATGGAGCTTCTGGAGCATATTTCATGGCTCCATAGCAGACATGAGCACTAGCAGCTTTGTTTTTATAAATTAAGTACTAACAGTGGAACTGGTTTGAAACACACCCGTAGGCTAGTGATCTCCAAAAAAAGCAACATTGCTTTAAAATAAACAGGAGTGGGTTGTGGAATGAAAGTGGCCTCAGGCAGAAGGCCATGACTGCTGTCAATGTGGCACTCCTTCTCACTGAGCAGAGGCAGGATTCTGCCACTGAAGTGGAGGTGTGGGTTCATTAGGCTGGCTCAGATTCTAATATTACAGTCAGGACAGCTCTGCTGGAGAGCCCATGGCCCAGCTTCTCTGGCTCAGATTTCCAAGTGCATGATAGGACCCAAACCCCTGGGGTCCCTAGCTGTTGTATTATGCCAAATACAGACTTGAAGAACAAGTCTGGCCTTTCTAATTTCCCATTATCTAAGCAAGGGCCAATTCACATTGCAGAATTATTGTACTAGTATTCCACTTTATGTGCCATGGTTTCATCCTATGGAATCATGGGACTGGCATTATTGTGCTGCTGTGGGTCTTCTAGTCATTTCTGACTTATTGCAATCCTCAGATGAACCTATCACAGGGTTTTCTGGGGTTGAGAGTGTGTGAGGTACTGAAGGTTACGCAGTGGGTTTCCATGACTGAGCAGGAAATCGAACCCTAGTCTCCAGGATCATAGTCCAATGTTCAAACCACTACAACACACTGAGACCATTTCTGCACTAGCCTGTTATAGTACTATGATTCCACTTTCAACAACCTATGAAATCCTGGGGTCTGCAGTTTCGGGAGGAGCCGGAAGGGACTCTCAACTGTCATTATATTGATGGGCACTTAGTATTGTCAGCCAGAGGACTCCACAGCTTCACCAAACTATATACCCCAGATACCATAGAATGGAGCCATGGCTGTTAAAGTACAATAATAGCATTATAATTCTGTAGTGTGAATGGGCCTTGAGGTTCAATGTGTATTCTGCATTACTTGCACACATGATTTTTTTTTCCCATCTGTGGAAGATAGCAACATAGGAATACAGGAAGGCTACCTCAGTCTGAGTCAAACCACTGGTCAATCTATTCCAGTATTGTCAATTCTGACTGAAAGCGATTGCTATCCAGGGTTTAAGGCAGGATACTTCCTTAAGGCTGCCTGGTGACATTGGGACCCTATGCATGCATGCAAAGCATGTGTGCTTCCTGTCATCTCTAAACAGAATATGCTGCAAAGCACAGAAGGAAAAACTAAAAACTCTTTTAATCTCCAAGTGGGCATGCATCTTTTTGAGGTGGAGAATGAGACCGAGCACAATGCGTCAGTTGTATACTTCTACTTAGAATGTTGCCATGGATAATTCTGTACTATTAGCCATTCTGTCTGGAATGTAAGATCACCTTTTTTTTCCTTCCACCTATAGTTCTTTAAGTAAGCCTGTGCAAGGGGAGGGGGAATGGGGGTTGGATCTACAGAAATGCTGATTTCCAGTTGCTATTACTCATAGTTTGTAAACTGATTAGATTTTCTGGAAGTAATCAATAGTTCTCAGTCACAATCAAGTAGAGCTCAGTCAATCAGTCATTCAGTCTTCAGTACTTTATTTGCTGAAACCAAAGGTCATCACCAAATAGAAAATTTAATGCAGAAAAATAGAATCCAACTTCAATTTAGCACAACAGCTTCAAGGGCTATAGTACAAATTAGACTCTAGATTTAAAAAATAATTTATAATTACAGAAAAGACAGTTCTATATACCAAGTGATGACCTTGGCAAGATATAGCAATAGTTCAACATACTGGGCCCAGCTGAAACACTATATAAAACTGTCTTAAAAGTAACAGATTTATTAACATGAGCAGCAAATAAACAATTCCAGGAGGATATGTCATATGAGAAAAATAAACTGCACCGTAAGAAGTCTAGGGAATACCATAAGGACAAGACAAAAATACTACACACAAAGTAATCTGCATAGTTTTGGAAACTCAAGGCACTACACTATTATAGTGCTATTATTCCACTTTCAACATCCCATGGAATTCTGTGGTTTGTAGTGAGAATTCTAAATACCCCGCCCTAAACTGCAAACCCCAGGACTCCATAGAGTGTTGAAAGTGGAATAATAGCACTAGAACAGTGTACTACAGAGAGGCCCTTCGTTTTCTAAAAACACAATTTTGTAAAGGCTTCTCTTAAAGGAGTGAAGAGAAATTCAACACAAGATGCCTGCAACTCAGGAATTTAATTAAACAGTATAAGAGTGAAAAAGTAGGCATTCTAGGTATGCTGTTTCATGGTTTAAAGACCTTCTCCCTGGATATTCTGCTAAAACAAGCAGGGAATCTTGTTTTAGAGGAGAATAATGCCACCTTGAAGGTATAATTCTTCAATATTTTTTTAAATGGTCTTGCAGCAGAATGGAGCATATAGACTGCATAATTCTCACCCATTCTGTAAAATATTCCCTATCTGGTGAATTTCTTTGCAGCTTCAAATTCAGCAGCAATTGGTCATAGAATTGCAGAGGTGGAAGGGACTGCAAGGGTCATCTGGTCCCAACCCCTACCACACAAATAACACAGCTAAAGCATTCTCGATAGATGCCCATACAACATCTGCTTAAAGACCTCCAAAAAAGGAGAGTCTGCCATGCTTCAAGGAAGTTTATTCCACTGTTCAACAGTTCTTACAGCCAGCTTCCTAAGGGAAACGTATATAGTGAAAATAAATCCCCACACACTTTAAATCAGAGGAGGACAAGAGTGCCCTTTCAGATGTTTTTTGATTGCATCTCTCTCAGTTCTTCTCCATAGGTTTTCCTTGCCAGGCCTAATGGGAATGGTACAAACCAAAATTATTTGGAAAGCCACAGGTACCCACCCCTAGTTCTATCTAATTTTGGTTTGAAACATTGTACTAACATCTTAGGATAGCTGCTATCTACAAAGTTTTTTTGGAGCTCAGTCTAAGAAAAAGATAGGACATTATGTATGTTACAACTAACAGACAATAGTTCTACCTCAGCTTGTAGCATCTGAAGAAACTGTCAGACTTCAGCCGGGTCAGAGACAGCAGCTTCGGCCCAACTAAGTAGATACAGTTCAAGTCGAAAGGCAAGAAACATGAGGCTCAATGGACCAGGGTCAGGTAAAAATTGTTGTGGTGTAGAAGAGAGCCTGTGTAAAATTGCTTGTCTCAGCTGCAAATTGCTTAGACAGTATGTGGCCAGCAAGGCTCCTACTGACATATTTGGTCACCTCATCCAGCAGGGTTTATGATTACAAGCTTTTCATTCTGTCACTATCAGGATAGTGCTGTGGAGCATCAGGGCCCAAGTGAGCTGGTTTTTGCACCTACAAGGAGTTCTAGTGGGGCGGAAGGCACAGCTGTTGAGCCACACTGCCTGATGACTTAGCATTAATACATTGGCCCTTTACAGAAAACAATTCTGAATCCTTTTTACATCTTATCCATCAGAGGTAGCTTCAGCGTTGAGGGAGCTTTTGGCAAAATATCATTTGATATCCCCTTATTAAAACAATAGGCTGGCTCCTGTTGCCTTGTTAGGGACTGTGGGCCACCTGCCTGTCATCTTGGGTCCTATATTGGGCAAAAGGTAGGATTGCTTTGGCTGCAATGACTCCATGATCAAAGTGAACCATCATGTGTGAGTGGGGGCAAGAGAAAAGCTAGACAACCTTAGGATTCCAATGGAAAGTGCAGGATTTTTATTTCTTTCCTATGGGTAAGAATTTCTGCAGTTCTTCAAGCTTCTCACCTGCCTAGGTGATAAGGAAGATGCCTCATGTAATGGCAGCTAGGTCTCTAGAATCAAGAACTGCACTACTTTAGATAGCAGGTGGGGGCATTCTTAAAAATGCTTCCCTATGTAAATACATCCTGCATTTAAAAAAAAACCAAAAAAAAAACCAGTAGCCTGCCATGATCAAATGCCTATTCCACCTCGTTCTATGTTGTACTGGTCTTCTACTTGTGCAGGAGATTTTGCTATAGAGTTACACACACACACATCATAGATTGAAATTCTGTCACCTCTGCCCTGCTTCATTCTCTTGTCTGTATAGACCAGGATTCCTTTCTCTAAAATTTTGACTTGAGTGAGCAGAATAACTCATCACCTCAGGTTCTTTGTCTGAAGAAAATGGATACAGACTTCTACTAGATCAGCCTGGTTTCATCCGACTTTGGTTTCTAATGGTAGGAAGGAGAGCGCTGAAAGCCTACCGTGGGAAGATCTTCTCTCTCTCTGAAGGTCAGTTATTTCCCTTGCTGTACTAGGGTTCCCACCCTCTTCTTTAAAAAAAAATGGACAAACTCTATTGGCATTAATCAAAACATCTTTAATATTTCATACAAATACAGAAGTGTACATGTGTGTGAATTCTTTCCTTTATTTGGACTGGAATGCCAAGGGAATGCATAATTTGCTTGTAAGGACATTGTGTGATGAGAGCGTGCCAGGAGTATATAACCTGTTCTCTCTCAGTCCAGTCCTGAAACCAGCAACACGAACATTAAAGTTACTAGCCTCAAGTGTTTAGTTTATAATTCCCAGCAGCAGCAGGAGATCACCGTCAGAAGTCAAAATCCCTTAACACATATATGTCTCTTTCTTCACCATTTTTCACTGTAAGGATTCCTGCACACCAGCATGTTGTTAATGGGTTAAAGTTAACACTAGCCTCAATAGTTGAGTTAGGCATCCTGTCATGTGTGATTTGGGCAAAATAAATGGGCTGAGAGAAGATGAAAGAATATAGACACAGGAATGAGGTCAGCAGGTGATCTGTAGGCTATATGCACCCCACATTTTGGTGGTCCTTGGTTTATCACCACTGGCAAAAGTTTGCAACAGTGCTACCACTGGGAAGAAAAAAAAAACCCTTCTCTTCCCTTCAGGAAAGGAAAAAGACACTTGCAGGCAAGTAGTATGGTAGACTATAATGCAAGAAAGTGATCAGTGTTTGCTAACGTCTGTAGAGGTAGAGAACATACTAATCATCCCCATGCTGTAGTATCCTGAGTAAGCCATAGCACGGGAATATGGTGGACTTCATAACCCAGCTGTCATGACACTTTATGCCAAAGGAGTTTCTGAATGGTAAAAGTCAGCAAAGTCAAAATTAAACCTAAGTAGGTACCAGCTCACTAGACATGCATCTATTTAGCAGCTCCTGAATCTCTTACCCTAATACAGAATGGATGCTCTGTCTCTCTGAGGAGCCAGTCTAGAAATATGTGGAATGAGTTGACAAGAGTTTATCTACACTCTATAGTTAGAGCAGTCTGATAATGTTTTAACTCAGGGGTATGACCTGGAGCTCTCTAATTCTCAGTATCCCACTGCACATACAAATCCCAGGATTCCTAGGAGTGGCAGTCCTACATTGGCCATCTACATTCTTCCTCTAACAAAACTCAGATCAGTGTCAGTTCTAGGTCATGGGGTTGCCTGCCCTTGGTAGGTTATTATATGAGTGAATAACAAACATGTAGAGCTGCTCTTTGCCTTTCACTCAGGGCGCAAGGTATTAATGTAAAAGAAGTTATTGCAGAATGTTAAAGCAGAAGCATACTTGTCATCTAAAATTTACAGCTGAATTTCTGCACTTTGCTTGTATGGTGCAAATCTGCACTCATGTAGCTACGCAATGGTTGAGCTACATCACTCCTCTAAATATTGACTCTGTGCAACCAAATGTGTATCTATCAATGTGTCTGCTTTTGTGCAATGGGGAATACACAGTGGCTGTTTCTGCAAACACATGGAAAAAAGGGATACTCTGAAAACACTGATGAATAGTTATGCAGCATCCAAGAAGGCACAACTACACGGCTGACAAACCATGGTTAATCCCAACTAAAGTAGACTCATTCAATCAATTGTTGAATGGCAAATCAACAAAAATATGAATCTAAATGAATCAATGGCTCTGCTTTAGTCAGGACTAAAAATAGGATATAGGTCCATATGGTTATGCTTGTAGAAGTCCACTTATGCAGACACGAGCTGAATATGGCCATTGCACAGTGGTCAGAACAGTAGAACCACATGTGTAAGAGAACTTACATACGTGTATGCCTCACGGAACACAGTTGTATATAGAAAAATCTCTGAAAATTAATTGGTAAACTTAATACTTGACAATGACATATGCATTTATTTCCTTGAAACTGAAGATGTACTCAAACGTAGAAACCTTATCCAAAATGTTGCAATGTGCCATTGTAACACAAATGACTTCTACAAGGTTTTCATGATGTTTTCCTGCATATAACTGTTTTCTGTTTGGGAGATCTGTAGTGTTTGATGCATCTCAAGTCCATTGTTCACTTGAAATGTAATCAAAATGTCTCACTGGTTCAAAACCCATTTTACTCATAAGAGTACTATCTATACCTGGATGAACCATTCATCTAGAAAAGACAATTGAGTTTTGCTCTGATAAAAGAAGCAGCATAGGAAAGAGGAAGAAAGAAGAGTCTGGAAATCCAGCTTGCCAAATTCAGAGAGGATAAGGCTATCAACAGATTCTAGTCATGATGGCTATACAGTATGTTATCTGCATTATCAAAGACAGTATGTCTATGAATACCAGTTTCTGGGAAACTTGAGTGGGTGTATGCTGTTTGCTAATTTTTTAGCTAATTCAGCATACTGTTGGGGGAGGTTAGTTTCTCCTCATCCTGATTTTCTGCTATTTTCTGCTTTCAGGTCTTTGCAAACTCATGTCAGCCAGTGAACTATTATACAACTTGCTGCAGCTATGTCACTTTGGAATAACAATCCCCTGAGGAGGGGAATAGTACGGTTGTACAAACCATCAAATGATATATGTCATGGACACTTCATGCTAACTGTAGGTCCATCTGCACAGATAAAAACATGTTCTAGAATGAAAGTAGCTTCTGTCAATGAAGCACCAGCACAAAGAACTAGCCAGCTTCATCTCTCTTAGGTGCTCCAAAATACATCAGTTACAGGCCTGAATTGCTCTGGATTAGAGCCTCTGGATTAGAGTTTGGAGAAATTACTTTTTAAATTCCAACATCCAGAGTCCTCTCGGCAGAACATCTTATTTAAGTTCCATTCTCTTTTGGCATCACTTTTGCATTTTTTAAAGAAGTCCACATAAAAATTCATGTGGATTTTGTGCGTTTCCCCAACATATGAATTCTTGCAAGTGGTGTTAATATGATTTTGATGTGTGCATTTTTCATGAATGTATTTTCCCCTAATATGCATTTTATTTTTTATTTTTATGGGAGAATTACACCGCAAACTTTTTACAACTGTGAAAGACAGGATTTAGGAAGCGTGAACATAGCAAGATTTATCAAAATGCAAACTTAACAGACTTCTCTCCCACAAGTGCTCCTCCTGTCCTGTATTGATCTGACCCCAATCCCATCCTAGATCTCATGCCGAGGAATCACAGCAAAGACTGGAGGAACTATATGAAAAGAGAATATGTATCTTCTAGATGTGATGCTGGTGGTTGAGAGCCTGAGAATTTACATGGGAACCATCAGGCTACCGCCTCCCCTAATAAAATTATCTTAACTTGGCTAGATTAAAACATTGAGGTCAACATTCTTGCTGGATAGTAAGAGGTTATTGTTATGCTTGCCAGTCAGCATCGTGCTAGACCAGGAATGGTCAAAAGGAAGATCATGCTGACCTGATAGATCTCCATTTAACTGGCAATAGACCAGAAAAGGGTTTGCTTGCCATCAGCTTCACACTAGCAACAACCTGATGTCCTTCCAGATGTGAAAATGAAGAAAACTAGTGGGAAAACTGGAATTATTTTTTCCGAGTGAAGGGACTGAGGGTTCAGTCTTGCTAATGGAAACAAATTCCTAGGATGAACATATGCTCAGAGGTACCATTTATCTTTCTTTAAATATGTCTGTCCTGTGGACAGTCTAATCAAATTACTTGGCTCCATTTGGTAGATCTCTAGGATCTAGACTTTATTTTTAAAAAACTAACATATTTTTCAGAAGAAGAGTGGCAAATCTTTAGCCATATGAGCCCCTTGTTTTCATTACCATCAAAGTGCAAATCAATCACCCGCTCTGACACATTCTGTCACACAGGAGAGTCTCTTTGAGAGCTCCTCCACTCCAAGTATGTAAATGACATTGCAAGGAGCAGATCCCCTGTAGCACCAACCTATAACGATTTTTGACTTATCATGGTGCTCATGGAAACACTGTTAGTATAGGCTACACTGTGAGGCTGCGACATCAGGCCTCAGGTTCTGGAGTCTACACAGCCCATAGGAAATAACTGGCTGTGGATCAAATTGACATATATATTTCATAGACAGTTCATCACCACAAGGCTCTTTGCCTGGGTAGCAAGCATGCTGTCTTAAAGAGAGTTCAGTGGTCCTTGTTCCAGGCAAGGAGCAGTCTGGTATTCCCTCAATAAAAGTCTTGTGAAAGATGTAACAAAAGTCTTGTGAAGGATATGTTTAAGGTTCCTTCTCCTTCTTCCAGCCAATGACTAGCCATGCAGACAGTCCATGGTAAAAAGTGTCAAAAAGTCTTCCAACAGCAAATATTCCATATAAAAAAACATCACTGGATGGTGATTGTTCTGAATCACTATGAATAGGGCAGATCCAAAGGTAGCTTTACGGAATGACTATTGACTTTTCCAGAGGAGTGAAAGATGTACAACCCTGAGACCACCTGAACCTGCCAGGCAGAGTCTGTCTCTCCATTGTTCAGTCAGCCATTTCTGACTGGATGCCCTCTGTGCCTTTTTGGGACCAAGGCAATACACAGAGAGATGGACCTGAGAGAAGTTTTTTTTAAATACAGCAGACAAGGCCTCCATCATCATTCCCATTTGGGGTGAGTCTCCAAAATGGGGGATATGACAGGAGGACAGCATACTGTTCTCTTGGCATCTGCTGGTGTCAGTGGAAGTGGCCAAGAAAGTCCTCATACAAAGTCAGTTGTTTCAGGAGAATGCTAAGCGCTGAACCTCACTGAAATTTTGCTGCAGGCTATGCGAGTCCCACTCTAAATTATTTCCTTTTTCAAGCACCTTGGTTTGCGATACATCATGCACCCTATGAAGAGCAGAGCCACTACCATAATGGAGCAGATGGTCATGACACTAATATAGCTAGCACGGGAAAGTGGATGTAAATAGGGCTGCTCTGCAGGGATCATATTTGTCAGGTTCAGCATGTAGCCCAGACTCCATCCAGCATCACTGTCACCAATCTGAAATGAATGGGGAAGGAGAGGAAAACCATTAATCACAACAGAAAAGATGTGAAGTACTTCTAAAGGAAGTGAGAAAATTGTGTAACTGTTATGCGTTTGGTGACTTTTAAAGCCCTAAATGGTTTTGATTCAGAGTACCTGACATATTGCCTCCTCCCATAATCACTTTCTGGCATCTTAGAAGCAGAAGGAAATACCCTTCTCTGCAACCCATCTATAGAGGGGGCATAGCTGATAGTGAACAGTGGTGCCTCAATATGTGGGAAAATCTTCCCCTGCAAAATACTGAAGAGAAAGACTAAATGTCTTTTTCAGGTTGTTGAAACCATTTCTGTTCCATGAGATTTTTGCATGCTGTTTGTTTGGTTTAAACATTGTGCTGCCTGCGGTCTCTACCTTGGCATTTTAACTGAACATATGCTTTTATTTTATTGTGATTTTAAATGAGTGTGAGCCATTCTAAGTGGCATGCACACATTAGAAAAGCAGGACAGAAATTTCCTGCCATATCCCAAAACTATTACCCAGTTACAGACTCTGCATGTCAAGATACCTTCCCCAAGAAACGAATGTCCGTCCATTTCTCCTTAGTGAAGTTGTATCTCTGGCCAAGTAGTGAGATTATGTAAGTTCCTGCAAAGCAGTACTCACTCAAGTACTTCTCTTTTGTACGAGGAAAATCAGCCTTTACCTAGAAAGAGGATAAGGAATAATGTTTATTTCTCTTAATGAATCTTTCTACCACTGGGAGTAAAGCACTCCTTCATCCCAATTAATAGTAAACATAATCTATCTGTGTGCTTCCATATGAAGGTGCCTTTCACAAGTCAGAAAACACCATATTTACACAGCAGGCCTTGTGTAAGAACCAATGGGACTTTTTTTTCCTATGGCCTACTTGATTTTGGGTTTCAAACATCCAGTAGGACTAAATCCACTCCCCAGTAATGCAATATTAGTACCAGATGGAAGCCACGCACAATGAAGACTCCCAAAGTAAAAGTCGAGTTGCGTGCTTCTTTTGGTCTGGAAAAATGTCATACCTTAACCCAGGGTTTCGAACAGAAGTTCTTCAGTGTCTCTATCACTTTGTCCATAGGCTCTTGTGTCACATTCAGAAAGTTCATTACATAGTAGAAAGCAGAAAATGCCTGAAGAGCAAGAGATATGAACTTGAGTTTGGGAAAGTATAAATAAATCAGAGTTCAGGGCTTCTGTGCATCAGTCCTCACTAATCCTAAAGGAGAGGGAGAAAGGTTTGCAAGTAATGGGCTCAGAGGTGTAGTGGGAGGCAGAGGGATGACATCACATATGAATTCTATTCCACAATGTTAATCTTCCTTCAGAGATCATTCACACCTAGTACTCTTACATTTGTTATGTTCACATTTCCTCAGTAACTTTGCTTGGCCTTTTTCTCTGGATACCTAAATTCTATTTCTAACTAAATTTTTAAGTTAATGCAATGCTAGAAATTTGGGCACTGAAGGACAATTTCATTGGGGAGCAGCATTCTTATTTGGGAGGCAATGCCTTCATTCTGTCATCACCCATCACTAAACTCTTGAGTCAGCTGTAGGCTATGGGCACACCTAAGAGCTAGAGTAAGAACTAGAGGGGTGCAATTCCATCTGAACCCCCCATATCTATAAAACACACATTTGACCTAGCAGATTGCACCCTCCCTCAGGACCACCCCTCCTCAATTTCTCTTTCACAAGATAGAGGGCAGATTCAGACTGATTGAAAAGTCCCAGATTTTGTTCCTGTCTTTTCTGATTTTATACTGGGATAAAATAAACTGACTTGGTATAAAAAGTCTCTGATCATGCCATGAACTGACAGAAAATAGTCTGGGATAAACTAAACATATCCAAAATGAGGATGTGTTGGCTCTTATTTTAACATCTCAAAACCTAGTTTTATTGCTGTAAACAATATGTAAGACCTATCATGCTTTTGTTCTGTTTTTTTGTTTTGTTTTTTTGAGTACTGATTCTACTATATGTTCTTTGGCATTACTTTCAGAAATTTTTCATTAGTTGTAATTGTTTTTTTATGATAAGATTATATAGTTTTATCTTTACACTGAAGATCACTGTGGATTTTTTTAGTAGACAGACAAGATATAAATAAGCAACTATCAGCAGCAATTCCTTGCTGTTTCCAGCAAAAACATCCAACATTTTCAACACAGAAACAAGATGCTGTCTTATACCAGTTTCGCCCATCTAACCTACTATTGTGTATTCTGTTTGAAGGCAGTGCCCCATGGTCTCAGGCAAAGGTCTCTCACCTCTCCTGTTACCTGATCTGTTTAACTGGGGCAGAGACTGAACATGGGACTGAACTTTCTACATCAAGGATGGGAAACTTCTTTCAAATTCTATTTTAGTTAAGTCCTTAGAGGACGAAAAAAGAAAGAAAGAAAGAAAGAAAGAAAGAAAGAAAGAAAGAAAGAAAGAAAGAAAGATTCCAGCAATTTAGCCTGAAATATTCACTGCCAGTAACAAACTCTTACAAGAAGCCTTTTAACCTTTTAGAATGGGAAAAAAACATACATAAACTGGAAACTAGCAAACAGTGGTACTTCAGGGAAGGGGACATGGTCAACTGGAAAAGCTGAGAGGGAACAACTCATGCCAATGAGGGCTGGATTCAAACTCAGGCATTAAGGCTCCCTCTATGAGCCACAAGCCAAGCATGTGCTTTACCACGGAGCTGTGGGCCC
Organism: Ctenosaura bakeri; assembly: GCA_948474755.1. NCBI lineage: Eukaryota > Metazoa > Chordata > Lepidosauria > Squamata > Iguanidae > Ctenosaura > Ctenosaura bakeri. Next base: position 153,665 of record CAOLHI010003477.1, on the reverse strand, counting down.
TCTTTTCATCACTGTGAATAGCCATACAATAGTGTCTGTAAGGAGTTTATATCTTAAAGGGGTGTCCTTTCCTGCTGCCCAGATGAAAAGATCCTTGTAGCTGTGCCATTTGCAGCTTTGATTGGATACTAATGACATAATTATTTACTAGCAAGTTGGAAACATTCCTTTTTTTAGACCTCATGTTGGCTGCGGTACTCTTAGAATTGTAGTCCAAATGTCTCCAAGCTCTGGTTACTAACAACAAACAAATCATAAGATATATTCATGCCTTGTATTGAGTGTAGCCCTGTTGGAGTTCGCCACCTGGTGGCAGACAAGAAAGATAATAAACTGATGTTAAGCTTAGGTAGGGAGAAGTTGTGTGATTGTTGTTGTTAATTATCATCAGGTCAGCCTTGAACTATGGTGACCCTATGAATGAGAGACGTCCATGACATCCTGTTACTGCATTATACTGCACGTGTTATCCTCATTTCACACAGTAAACTCAACAATAATAAATACACAGAGGCTGTAGTGGAATGGTGACCCATATGTTCCCAGCAACAAAATATCACTAAGTGCTGGAAAAATGGCAAGAAATAGAAATACATTTCTTTTCATATAGAAATATGTTACGTTTCACATTACATTTAGCTAAAGTGCCTATTTCTTAGCTATAATACTTCCAGTTTGCTTGCTTTGTTAGTTATAGCAAGAGGTTGTAAAATTGTACCCTGTGCTGTTTAATATCTGTTCACATATAAACAGTTCCCTGCAGGCATTTCTAAATAAACACGAATCAATCACAATTAATTTAAACATATTTCAGTTCTGAGAGTCTCAGTTGAAAATGTAACTAAAACGCATGTTGGCTAGTTCTAAGGCACTTTGGTTTATGAGGTAATGACATCTATAAAAATGTAAGCTGGGTTTTCCCTCTTCTGCAAGCCTATATATCTGTCAGAATCTAGCATGCTAATGCTGGAATAAAAAAGCACATTTTCTCTCTAGGAGGAAAATAATTGTGTTTTTCTGAACACTGGGCTAATAGCTTTCTCAAAACAATTGTAATGCAGATATCTGTCCATGTTCTTTATTTATTCTTTGATTCCCACTCACCCCCAAGCAAACAGTCAAATGGCTCATGAGAAATGACAGGCAGAGCAATTTGGAGGGTGGTGGTGAGCAATGTTGTCGTGCATCATCTATCAGTTCCAAACTCTGACAAGCTCATGTTCACTTGAGCAGGTGGTAGATGAACAGGGATTTTCCCCCTCAGAATTGCTCCCTTAAAGCCATGGGGAGAGGAATCAGCTGTGCCAGCTCTAGGCTGGAGAAGATTTAATCATTGCATCAGAGATAAAAGAATGTTGTACCAAAACTATCCCCCCTCTGCAGAACTGTTGTTTTGGGATCTACCAGCAGCAGAAATACTATCAAAATCTACAACTATGGAAGCTTTCAATGAATACGAACAGGCCCCCACGGCAGATGTGTCCTTCTCTATCAATGGAACTCTTAATTAACACGTGATATCTCAGGTAAAATAACGTATTGGGTAGTATAACCCTCCTCCCCTTTATTTTTAACAATATGAATTGCAGGTCTTTCTGAAGCTCTGGCTTAAATCTACATAAGCCTCTCTAGCTTGGTTCCCTGCTACACACTCTAGACAGCGCCTGTTAAAAGGGAAGCTAGTGATATTGATATAGTGAAATGTGCTTCACAACTGTATGTTATAAATGTCATTTTTACTCATCTGAATGTTATGTATGTGGTATGGCACAATACAATTGTGTGAAATGCCCGAAGCACTTTCAACCCAATAGCCCAATTCACCCTCTACACTAAAATAATCAGGTTTGCTAACTGTGAATCCAGATGTGTAGTATCTCCTCAAAAGCTACACCACAGTTGTATATTGTACGTTTTTTCTTGCAAACTCTAGGTTTTGAATCACTGTTCACAGGTGTACACTGACATATCTAACTGAGGTGTCTATTGAACACCTCAAAACACAACATTGTCATATTCACCTAAAACCTACACCAAGGTGTTGTATAAGCCTGCACTGCTTTGTGGCACAACCTTTTAATTTTCTGCTACCACCCACAAGTGTGTAGCTGTCAAACCAAGTATAGGGTCCTACTAAACACCCCAAAACCAATATTGTCCTGTCTCCTCAAAATCTTTGTTTCTGCTGTTTTGTGTCCCAAAGCCCAAGCTTCATGCTGTCATCTTTTAAAGCAGGATGGGGGGCAGCATGCATAAGATGCCTTAGGGTGTTTCAGAGTACTATTGACTTGCTACCATTGCCAACACCACCACGGCCATGTGAAAAGAGTCTCCTTTGCCCTTCCCTCCTCCCACCAATCCTGATGAAACTCTTTAAGGTCTGGAGGAGGCTTTAGCTCTGTCCTCATGCCAGCAACATTAAGCAGGATGATGGGTGGAGGGTGCTATTAGATCCTCCTGAGCCTATCAATCAGCTGTTGCAACATTAGTGTTAGAGGACGCTTTAACCTCACTCCTGCAACTAGTGATACTAATTAATATCATTGGGGTAAGAGCTGTTTCCTATCTCAATGATGATCAGCAGCAGGATGTGTATGTGTGTGTGCATATTATTCATATGTGTATACATGCACGCACAAATCCATGTGTTGGATATGCCATGTAGAGGAGGGAGAGGGCTTGTTTTCTGCTGCTCCAGAGACCAGGACAAAGAGCAATGGATTCAAGCTGCAGGAAAGGAGATTCCATCTGAACCTCAGGAAGAACTTCCTGACAGTCAGGGCTGTCTGGCAGTGGAATATGCTGCCTTGGAGTGTAGTGGAGTCTCCTTCTTTGGAGGTTTTTAAGCAGAGGCTGAATGGCCATCTGTTGGGAGAGCTTTGAGGGTGTTCCTGCATGGCAGGAGGTTGGACTGGATGGACCCTGTGGTCTCTTCCAACTCTACATTTCTATGATTCTATGATTTTAGTGGTTTCCTCCGAGTCCAATGTGGCCCTTAGGCCACAAGAGTTCACCTATCCTTGCTTTAATATACAATGACATATTCAGCTGGAGTTTCTAATTAATGCTTACAAAACAACTCTAAAGACCTTAGTCTGGTATCTTTTGATAATTATTCCCAGGGTTACATACTAGTTTTCTACTGCTCTGTGTCACAAAGCCTAACCCTGAAGACTTAAATAACCTTTGTTTGAGGATGGCATAGTCATTCAAATATCACCTTTGTTACCATGGATGTCTTGCTTCACACTGTGCTGGACTTGGCGCTGGGGAGCTTTATTTTGTGAGATTTCCTCAGAATGAATAAGCAGCTAGAGAGGCTTAGGTTCACCAGTGAGATAAACTTCCTTCCTTTAGTGTCAAACTATCAGCTTCTACTTGATGGAGATAGGCACCTATAGAAACTTACCCCAAAATGGCCAGACACCTCAGGCAAGAAAGTACCATTGAATGAGCAACTGGAATAAGGACAGTGAACAGTACTGAAGATACTATCAATGCTTGTCAGGCACTTCTCATAATCTCCAGTACCCTCAATTTGGAAAGAGTAGTTGGATGGATAGTTGAAGTTGCTTGCTGTGCAGGGGTTTCTGCTCAGGTCAGCAATCTTAACAGTCCTCTCATAGCCTTGTTGGAAACACGGATCCTTGATTTTGCCTGTGGATGAGCCCTGCATTGTCAATAATAATGATGAAATAATTAAGCCAGATGAATCACAAGACACAGCAGAACCTGGATGGGGACTAGGCATCTGCACCAATGCTGTACTTACTTACTTACTTATTTAGCGTATTTATCTGGCGTTGCCTGGGATTTTATTTTCCTCTTAAGTACTCACCCAACTGCCCTCTCCAGTACCTGTAACTTTTTCCCGTATTTCCCGATCCAATCTTTATTCAGATTTATTAACATACTGAGATTGGGTTCCTGAGGGAATACACTGCCCTCCTCCTTGCTGCTAGGTCTCATATCCATAGCAACTGCCATATTCCAGTAGTTGTAACTTATCCCCATATTCCCCAATCCAATCTGTATTCGGTGTTGTTAACATACAGAGGTTGGGTTCCTGCAGGAATACACTGTCCTCCTCCTAGGCATCATCTCTGTAGCAACCAGACTATTCCTGTACCTGTAACTTTTCCCCATAGTCCCCAATCCAATCTGTGTTTTCTGGCAACGTTGATCTACTGGCTTCTGATTTTAATTTATTTTTGCTTTCTGTTGAATTTGTGCAATTGTTTTACATTTTTCTGGAAGCATTTTTTGTTTTGAATTTCAACTAAGATTCCCCACCTAAGGAAACCCATTAAATCTATTGTGTGAGACGAGAAAACCTTATAACTATGCTGTGTATGTCACTTTAATTTTTCTCACATATGCCTCCCCAATGTTTTCTAGCATTTCTACTGATGGTAGGCCTTATCTCCATAGTAACCGGCCTGAGGACCAAGAGCTCTCTGCTGACAAGTCTAAAGGCCCCTCCCTAAACTGCCAACCCCAGGATTCCATAGAATCTTCACAGCCTGCCAATCGTATGAGGTCTTCTCGCCTCACACAGCCAATCGTATGAGGCCTTTGCCTGCCTGACACAGACACTAACTCACAGACAAACTTTGACTTTTTATATAGTAGATTAACACACAATCAAATGTTAAATAAAACCCAACACTTTGGTCATTAGTCAACCACTTAATTTATATCTTGCCTTGTTTCCATGAGTAAGACTCAATGTGGTTTGGTGCTGAGAAATAAAAACTTGTGGAAAAGCCTGACCAAACCTTGCATGTAAATTGTCACACTGTTTAAAGGTTAGAGAGTTTTTGTCTAGAATAGGAGTGGGTAGCTTTGTGGGGATGAGGAGCCAACTTCCCTCCCAGATACCTCCATGTGTTAGATCCCCCACACACACAGCAAGCCCAGCTCCATCTGTTTTGCCTCTGCAGTCCCTCTCAAAATGGCTACAGGAAGGACCATAATCTCCTATCACTATTTTGAGCAGGACTGCAGAGAAAAATTGTGGTACTTCAGGGTAGTACAGGGTTCTGGGATGTTTGTATGTGTGAAGGTATTTTTGCATGTTTTCACACTCTGGGAATTTTCTGTTTGGTTTGGGAGTAAAAACTGTCCCCAAATATGGGAGGATTGGGGGGCTCTGAGTGACTGGTGAAGTGGGGTCCAGGGGCTACCTGGAGACCCAGCTTTAAATCTCTCCTCAGCCATGAAACTTTCTGTGGAGATGCAGATATGGCATTTGTCACAGTGACCTTTAACCAATCACTCTAACAGCCTAACCTATCTTAGACGGTTGTTGTGAGGATACAATTGTGTGGCTGGGAGGTGGGGGGAGAGTATCACATACATCACCTCTGAGCTTCTCAGAACAGAAATATGTATGTAATAAATTTTTAAAATGTTAGAAATGGACCTCCTGGTCCAAGATGTTAAAACATTAAATTGAGATGAAAGCCTGAACTCCTGCTGCAGGAGCAACCCTCAAAGTTTCAATAACTCTTCTACCTGTGTCATGTAATTTAATATAAGGCATGCTTCTCCCCTTTCTGAATGTGGAAGTGCCACCAACACCGAGCTATGTAGTTCACAATAAGTGCTGATATCTGCTCATACTGCATGTGGTAGAAAACTGAAGACTGCCTTCATTAGCCTGTGTCTGGACCCAGTGCTGGGGTCAAATGGGCTATACTCTAAACTTTACCCCTTCCCTCCCTTAACATATGTGCTGGCACCTCAAACTTACCAGGACATCATTGCGCATCTTGAGTCGGAGTGCCTGATCCTTTCCGTAACAGAGGAAGCTGTGTGTATACACTGAGTAGCTCTTGCCATACAGATAGAAATTCACCGTGTATTTTGATGACTCAATGTTCTGGTCTGGTACAAAAGTGATCTGTGTTGAAGCTCCCCCAAGATCGAGAGCCCCTGTTGTCCCCATACCGAAGAAGATACGAGGCAGAAAACTTGGCCAGATAGACTGCAAATAGAACATATGAAGACAGGAAAAGCTTCAAGACGAGGCCAGAAACTATTGTTCTTTAGCTGGCATTCTACACAGAACATGTTTATATAAATTTCCTCTGATTCAAAGTGGCACTTTGTCAGAGCCTGAAAAAAAAGGGCTTTTGGACCACAGCTCCCAACATACTTTAAGGGGTTTCTGGGCACTGTATTCCCCAAAAGTAACTTTTCAAAACTCCCCTATTTGCATACCTGTCTTAACAGAATGAGGATGGAGAAGGAATCATTGTGGGATGTGGTACTGGGAGGGGGGGTGATAGGATGTCAGAGCCTGAAGATGCTTCAAGATGGGTAGCTCCTAGCACTACCAGCTGAAAAGAAAGTGTGCCAGTGTTCCATCTCTAGCCTCTCCTTCCCCCAAAATATTGTATTAAGAAAAAAACACAGAAGGGACAGCAGGAGAACCACAAGAAGAGTTACAAGTAGAAGATGTTGTTTGGATCACACACACTCATAAAATTCATAGAACAAGGAAGGTCAGCTAGCCAAGAAAAGCTTCCCCTGGAAGCACTCTCAGATTTAAATAGTGTTTTTGTATTTTTGTCCCTTGCAAAGTGATGTTGCTTTTCATTATGACCAGCAGCTGCTGCAGGCTTTTTCTTTCACAAGCTTAGAAAAAAAAAGGGCAAGGTAGGCAGACTGAAAGAGCCGTCATTCTGAGAATGACATTGACCATGGGAAAGGTTTAGGATGCCAGGAGTACTGTAGCTTTTAAAGGCACAGCACAGAAGCCCAGTCCTGCTGAAAGACTCTAGCAGAGTGTATCGAGGTTCAGTGTTCCTCTATTGCACCTTTTTCTATAAACCTATCAGATGGCATGTTTCCATGTGTCTATGTGTAAGGACAAGAACTAGTTGGAAGGGACTATATGGATTCAGTACTCCACTGACATGAAACCCACTGTCTGAGAGATACCTGAATCTGTTATGTTACTATGTATTACTACAAAAAGTCTTGCGGCACCTTAAAGACATAGGTTTCTTATGGCACAAGCTATTTTGAATGACAGATGTTTGTAACCATCAGGGTTGTATCTCATAATACCTGTGCCACAAGAAATCTGTGGCTTTTTAAAGTACCACAAGACTCTTGTTTTTTTATGCAACATGACAATCTTTCCAGAATATATTAGCATTTATTACATTTGCACAGAGCACAAGGAAGTTACTTTTTGAATGACATTTCCCAAAATCCTCTAGCCAATGTACTCAGCCAGCCCAAAAACTTCCCCAAGTACCACATTTTCTTTCTTATCAATGAAATGGGTGTCAACAAGGACTACAAAGAAGCAAGGCACTGCCAAGTTTCCTAGCACAGCATTCTTTTTTAGCATGATCCAATACCTCTTTGAAGTTTCCCAGCAGGTAATTAAGAGTGATCCATCCATAGGCACCTTCTTCCTCACCACTTAGGATTCTGGCCCCCTGGAACTTGAAGGGATATGAGCGCAATGTTGCCTCCACTCCAGAGAGGACATTTTTGGCAGTATCTGCATTTTCCATTCTGTAAATAGAAAAGATGGGTGGGAGAATTATGTACAATGGCCAAATACCTAAAGGCTACTTCTGATGTGTTCCTTCCTTTTTTTCGCTTTTCTACACTGGAAAGTGGCCAGAAAATGATAGATGGTCGCTCAGTGTGGATAAAGCAATCGTGCAAATGACCTCAGAAACCAATGAAGAAGGTATGTGAAAGGTCTGCAAGGTACAGGTCATACTTTTATCTCGGTCTCTTCAGCATGTCTCAGGGAAGGACATGCCCTTTCTACTCTTGGTGCAGATGCTTTTATGCGTGCATCTTTTAAAATAAGATCAGAGGAAGATGACAACAGAAGCAGCCTTCATGCCATCATACACATCGTTTCCTGACTAGGGACATGTGATACATATGAGGAAACTTGGGCAAAAGTTCTACCTCCAGGAAACTGTTAAGTTTTACCATAATGGCAATGAGAAAAAGGAAACAGTGTGCCTAACAGCTGCTTAAGTGAGTGTCAACCGTTATGTAGGTCCTAACTGAACAAAAGTGTGTGGTTGGATGGGAAACTTTTACCCTTCCAGGTGTTTTGAACCAGTTCCCATAGACCCTTACCATTAGCCGGGAAGTTGGCTCCTGGAAACTAAAGTCTGAAACTTCTGACCAAAAGCTTCCCACCCTGGTATATGGCAACACCTCCGTGCTAGACAGCGTGAACAGTATGTGGGGAAAATGAAGAGATGATTCCATTGCTACTGTGCTTGGTTTTGTAAGCTGTGGCAAGCAACGGAGGGGGGACAGTAAATCCTCTTGGGATTTTACTAGAACCCTGAGGCCCGCCAGCCAAAACCAGATGCAAAATAGTTGCTCAGGCAGGTGAAGATACACAAAGAATGAAGAAACGGGTGGCCTCCGAGCACACAATCACCCCAGGACTTTATACTGATATCAGAACCAACTTCACAAAATTTCAGGTTCTGTCTACTGCCCCACCCAATTCACTTTTTCTGCAACTCATTTTAGGAGCAAAAATTCTTTTTTATTGTTAGACAACTGGGAATCTGGAACCCTTCCCAATATACTACCTAAAGCTCTGTTTGATGATTAGCCTTCTGTTCATCTGTTTGTTAGTGCTCAGAGCTAATGAGCTTGGAAGTGATATGGGGAAATGAGACCACATGACTATGTCAGGCAAAGATAGCTGTTCCTTCTTGGACTCGCATCTAGACACCAAGTGGAATACTGAGACTCATCTGCAAAAAACACGTGACTGAATGCATCCAGGGCACACTTGTGAAGGCAGTCCATAGCCAATATGTCATATTCCTTTTGACAGGCCATATGTAACTTGTTCCTCTCAGGGATGGGATAAGAACATACTATAAGAGAGAGATGCAGTTCTTCACTAATTCTTCTTCTTCATTAATTCTTTACTAACTTCATTCTCAAAAGAAACAAAGAGTAATTTATCTGTTTTTTTCTCCACTGCAAGGAAGTATTCAAAAACTGTGCAGTTTTCAATGACTATTCAGTTTACAGTTTACTGTATGCAAAATTCACATCTTTTAAACACAGGAGACAATTTTTTTTACAGAAAAAAATCCTTTTGTTATTTTTTGTGCAGAAAATGCTATAGTTCAGGATTTATTCTGCACAAAATTTGCACATTTTTTGCTCAGAAAATAGCATGTGGGAAAAGCTTTCTATGCAGAAATATTATTTATTGCATGTAAAATGCTGTTTCCTGTACAGATGGTGGTGTTTCCTTTGCAAAAAATATGTGGATTTTGCATAAAATAAGTTTTGCACTGCAAAGACTGTCATCAATCCAGGATACAGGGCTTCCCAACAGTCAAACATGGTTTTCAACAATTTTTTTAATATTTTAAAATATTCTTTCCATCTCTCATCACTGCCAAGCCTAAACCATTCTTTAAGCAATATTACCTGTGACCTCACCCCTAGTGAACATAATTTTTCAAAGGCAGCACAGATTATACCCTACTTTGGTACCTTAGCAACCTCATGCCAGCTGTTGCTCCCAGGTAAACTGGTGTCTCATGATGCTTTGCCTGTGGCACTATCTCCTTTGCCTTATCCATGCAGTGCTTTAGGGAAGGACCAGCTTTTCCCACATCATTGGCATATGCTGAAATTCCTGGACCTGGGGAAGAAAAAACAGGACTGTGTTGACAAGTTTCAGTCCAGAGCTGAGGATATTATGCATCATAATTCAAATTCTTTACAAAGAAAAGCCAATTGATTTGGTCTGTCTGTTAACAGGTTTGGGCAATTCGTGGCTCTCCAGATGTTGCTGGACTACAATTCCTATCTGTGTTAGCCAGCACAGCCATTGGTTACAGAACAACAGGAGATGCAATCTGACAACAAATGGAAAGCTAACATTTCTCAACCCTGACAAATTATATAAACACTCACACCAGTCATGGAGTTCAAAATCTGTTTATTTTTAATGGAAAATTGAGCCTTCCTGGGGTTCTAGGACACTGCTTCTCAGGCTATCTGATGTAAGGGACCAGGATTTTTTTTTTTCAACAAGCCAGGAAAGGGAACTGATATTTGTGCCCACTGAGTACAATTGTTCTTTCCTTCCTGGAAAATTGCCAGGAACTGACAGCCAATGACTAGCACCAGTTCAGGGACCGTCACTTTGAGTAGCCCTGATATACAGCATCACAAAACCATAAACAAAGAATATTAAAAACTTCTTGACAGTGAGAGAGGTTCAGCACTGGAACCAACTGCACAGAAAGATGGAGGGGTCTCCTTCTATGGATGTCTTCAAATAAAGACCGGGTGGGATGTTCTACCTGGAGCTTCTGCACAGAGCAGGAGGTTGGCCCTAATGGCCCATAGAGTCCCTTCCAACTCTATGATTCTATGATTCCATGAAAAAAAATTAATAACAAAATAAATAAAGATAATGTTCACAGTAAATATGGATTACAAATGAATAAGCATACATATAGAACCACAAAGAATACTACAACTTGCAGCCAATAGGAAAAATACACATAGAACATTACCATTGTAGTATAACAAATGTATCAGACCATTAGAAACCACCTCAGAAAATAATGTAAAAAAGAAAACAAATACAGTCAGCCTTCCACATTTGCTAGTGTTAGGGGCACAAGACTCCTGCAAAAGTGTGTGTGTCTGTGGAAAAGGGGTGAGGAGAACCCTGGGTTCAAACCAGGTCAAGGAAAAGGGCTGGGTTGTCACGGTGACTCTATACTTCCTCTCCCTCTCTCCCATCTCCTTCATTAGGTGTGTGTGTGGGCATCAGGAAGGAGTTTGTGGCATTGAGAAATCAGGGTGTGAGCTGTCCTTAGCCAGTCACGCAGTGGCTAGTAGAGGAGGAGGGGGATTTTTAAAGGACTGCGTGGCCTGATCAGAGTTGCTGAGAGCAAAGGTTCCCCCAGAAAGGAAGCACCTGAGGTGGGGGGTGGGCAGGGGTTGGAGAAACTTGCAAATAATCAAATCCATGAAAGTTAAACCCACAAATTAGAGGGTCGACTGTACATTTGTATTGATCTGTACTGATTTGTATTCATTTTCTTTGTTGCATTATTTGTTACAAGATCAATTAATTGTTGAAGGGGTCACTACTGAGATATGAGGCCGTGGGTTTCAATGTAGGAAGGGAATGACATTCATGTTTCATGTTTTCTCTCTGTTATATCATCACATCATCTCCCTCATGCTAGAATCAGCCCCAGAAGCACCCATTTCCTTACCTTCTACTTCACACACAGCTATCTGTTGAACCACCCCAGTGTCATTCTCTTTTTCTGCTGGCCAAATATATATATACATGTTGGTGTGAGAAGAACCAGCATCCAGCACGATCCCATACTGCAGAAGAAGCAAAGTCAGAGTTTCACTCTAAAAACTCAGCATTATTAGGAGGATGAGATGGGAGATGGATTTCTGTTTAGGATATTATTCATAATTTATTTCAATTAATTTCAGCACAATCCAGCTTTGCTGTCCCCCCCCGCTTTTAAAGCCAGCCCAACCCTGTTATGTTTTGTTTTCTACTCACCTATTGGAACCAATGTTGTATCTGGGAAGATGTTAATGGTACCGTTTTATATTTAAATACTGAGCTGTTAAGTATGAAATTATCCCACTATTCAGAGTAGCAAATATGGCTCCTACACAAAACCAGGAACTTTTCGATTCCTGCATTTCCTGCCCACTTATTTTTTATTGCAAACCAAGATCCATGTGCACAGGATACGCAAAGCTCAAATCTATGAGCAACCATGGCTCAATTTTTAAAAAGACCCTCCTGTCAAGCAGACAGAAGGACGGATCATTTAACCTTCTCTAAATGCAATATTGTGCCCTTTAAGGTTTATTAGAGTAGCTGCCTGGATGTAGGATCTTTTGAATTTAGCCTTCTTGAACCTCCTTCTCTGTTTGGGGACATGTAAGCTGTTTTTGAAGGCAGTGAAGGAATAACCAGTGCCAACATTAACACTGTTACACTGCATCCAACAGTAGAGCATTTGACTTGACACGGGAATGATATGCTGGTAAAAATGTTCTTGGGGAGACATTTGATAGAAAAGCTAAATCAACAAGAGTATAGGAGTGCAGTGAGGAAGTGTGGTACAGCAGAATATTGTTATTATCCCTCTTTACAAATAGTAACGAACATTTGCATCATAACTGTCTTATATTTATTTTATTATCAATGGCAAGAATAATTATACCCAGAGGATGGAAACATGGTGAGGAAATGGATCTGCTTATATGGTGGAAGAGGCTGTGAGATATGACATTAAATGAAAAATTAACATATAAGTATAAATTTCCAAGGTGGGGAAACTGACAGACATTCTTATTGAGACATGGCAGTTGTTTGCTGCTTTTGCAAATAATGCATCTGATATCCTAAGACCACTGGAGTTTCAGCATAAATATGCTAAGGATTTGTTATAGGATCTTTGATATTTTACGTTTTGGAAAATGAAGATTCAGGATTATTCACTAAAAAGAAGAAAGGAAAAATATATTTATATTGTACTGGAAAACTGATTCTATTTTTGAGAGGGTTTCTTCTTAATATGGCCTACCACCCTGTTCACTGGTCAGGATGCCATAAGCTAGACTTACAACATTGTAACTGCTTTGTTGTCACATCTGCCATCATGGCACCATTGCCATGCCTCTGAAACTCCATCTCAAAAGCTAGGCAGCCATCACAAGTAACAGAGTTTTGTGTAGCTGGCAAGTGGTGTACTGCAGGATGATATGACCAGCCCACCCCTACCCAGAAGCACCATAGTTCAGGATCACTGACTGGCTTTAAAGGTGGGTTTCAGAGGTTGCATCAGGAGACAGAGAGTAGCTATGATATCATAAGTTATACTTCCATTGAAGGATCTTGGCCACCATCTTTTTTGTCATGTGTTGGTATACTTATGATTACCATTTTGTGTTGGTATTATAAGTACATTAATAAAAAAAAACTTTTAAAGGAAGTATGGTGGGGGAACGCTAACGATATCCTGTGAACGTAGCTTTGAAAAAATTCTTTTGTAGATTATAACTTCCAGTTCCTCCACTGGCTGTAGGACTCTGAAAGTAGCTGTCAAAAGAAGTAATTTTTCCAACCTCTGCCTGTGACTCAAGAGCTTCAGACAGTGTTTCCTAGACTCTGAAAACCTGGAGCACTCCTGCTGTTGCTCTTATATTTTAAATGGTTTAAAATGGAACACATCTTATTCTTACAGTCAGAAAAATGTATATATATTTAACTGTCTTCTGTAAGAAGAATGAACAGGTCTCATGCTTGCTATGGTGGTGTTGGCTCACTTAATATTGGCTTTAATATTAATCACTAATTTAATATGACCCACCCACCCTCCTTTGTCCACTCATTGAGGACTCAAGAATAACAGTTTCCTTTGTACTGCGGGCAATGGTCGATCCCTCTAGGTTTTCTTGTGCATGAACATGGCCGACAAAGGGAGGGATAAAGATTTAATGAGGCCACTCCAATTCCAGCAGGCACGGAGCAGTGAAGGCATCCAAATTGCTTTGTTTTCCAAAGAACACTTGTCCTCTGTATCACATCCTTGTGTAGTCCAGCACACCCTTTGAAAATCACTAGTCTACGTTGTTCCTCAGAGCTTCAGCAAGAGCAGAGCTTGGAATGACAGGCAGCATTGTATAGTGGTTTGAACACTGGAGTACAACTCTGGAGACCACAGTTGGAATCCCTGCTCAGCCACAGAAATCCACTGGGTGACCCTGGGTAAGTCACATACTCTCAGCCTCAGAGAGAGGCAAAGGCAACCCCCCTGAATAAATATTGCCAAAAAAAACCCTCTGACAGGTTTGCCTTAGGGTTGCCATAAGTCAGAATTGACCTAAAGGCACAGAACAACAAAGAGCTTAGAATGGTTTCTATTCTGGACTGCAGACACCCAAATCACAAAATATAACTTTTCTAAGCTCTGAGCAGGAGATCACTCTACAACCTACTTTACTGTTCTTTGATGGATGATGGTTCTGTGTAACAGCCACTGCAATTAAAGCAACCACAGCTCCCACTAAGAGACATCCCGTGATGACATATTTGGGACGGAAACACTTCCACAGTTTGCTACCTGCAATTACAGAAAAAACAAGAGGATATTAGAACAAAAGCTAAAGAACACAGTAAATGAAAAATACTAAGCATGTGAGCGCGCGCGTGCACACACACACACACACACACACTCTTACATTTTCTCCAGCTATTCCACAATAGTAGCTGTCAAGACTTGATTTTCAAGCATATGATCTCATGGGGCTATTCCACAGAAAAGTCAGAGGCTGCGGTAAAGCAGTCCTTCTTTGATGCGAAAGCCTAGCCCAGCAATGCTGCCAGAGATCAACTGCCCCTTGCCACTCTGCCTTTGTCCAGATGTTAGATCTCAGCTCAGCCGTCAAACAAACTTTTCTCTCTCGCCTGCTTTTATTTTTGGTCTGTCTATTTGGAGGGGCTATTCTTGGACTGATACAGCTGGAGTTTTGAAGTTCCACAACAAATCAATTCTGGCCTCCCACTGGCTTCAGCCTGATTATACTGTTGCCAGCATTTGCAGATGAACTGCATAGTTCTGCCAAAAGGACTTCTAGGGGGTCAAAAAGCATTCAGCGAAAATACTGTCAAGCCGTGGATTTTTTGTTAAAGAAATTCATAGTAGGTCAACTGTAGCTATGTTGTCTGCTTTATTATTTTCACAATGTAGATTTCAATAAATATACCCTGCACATATTAGCAGCATCCTTTGAGCTCTGTTCTAAAGATGTAAAGCTTCTCTCCTGTGCCAAGCATCTCTTATATAAAGGCTGTTGTTTTCTTGTTCAGCATCAGCTAGTGATAAGCAATAAAAGAAAAAAAGAGGGCCTTTGGATATAATCTAAGAGCCTCTTTCTGTAACTCTGAATAGCTATAACGTAATCCTAATGGGTCTGCCATAACAGGAGTGGAAAGAAAGACCTGCAGGTCCTATGGCTTGACTTCTTGATGAATTTCCCTGTAAATCTCTCTCTCTCTGTTTAATCAAGCACGGTAGTGTCATACTGTACAACATGTAAAGCTACTGGCTGAAGGAACTTGTAGAAGCAAATCAGAACTTGGAAGGGAATTTTTTTTCTGAGCTATAACTCTTCTGATGACTGGGAAATTCTGGGAGTTGCCACCTTAAAAAAAGGAACTTTTCCAAGCTTTGTAGCAAGTAAGGCAACTAATCCAAGAGAGTTTAAAAGGAGTATGCAATGCTTTCCTAGCCGTCTGCTCTGTGTCTCACCTTCTAAATCATCATCATCATCATCATACATTGAGGAGGGGTTGGAACTCATTTTTTCTGGAACAAAACATTCAGAGGCTCTAAGATAGGCTGCAGAGTCTTTGGTTGTTGTGAAAGGAAGAATACCAACCTCTGCAGTGACCAGAAATCAAATGTATATGCCGCTAACAGGATGATAGCCCAGATTTGAAGAGAGCTACCTGAATAAGAATATACCACAGAAAAACTAGAATCCATATTACAAGTATGTGATGTTTCAATACATTTTCATGATTCTGAAATTTACTTCATCATATCTGAATGTTTTGGGCTATGCCATGTTTTCAGGTGGGCTCACTCCCCAAACAGCTGATTTTCAAGACTGGAAATGTCACTTTTTTGGATCACAATCCCCAGAATCGCTAGAATAAAGTCTGTGTTGATTTTTCCTTTGCTTGTTTTACTAAGGCTCCACCTTGGTGGAAAAAGTGCCAATTTGTTCAGGACTCCACAGAAACCATTGACCTTATATGCTCTTTCCTCTTGGGCTTCTGGAGTCAGGTGAGAAACATGATACCTGCAAGGATCTGGAATAAGATGAATAAAGCTGCAAAAGAGGTATAGTCATCTTCTGCTCCTGACAGAACATCTTGAGAAACAATAATATTTAGCACATTTGCAAAACAAGGACCTGAGCAAAAAAGCCTGAGGTTGGAGTTCGAAAGAGATGCTTGCTCATTTTCCTCTCTCAAATTGCAGTGTGTGTGACAGGTCAGTTGCTTCATGTTGTGAGGTTCTGAATATCCTACAATGAAGGAGCTGCCAGGGGCTGAATCCTCACATTCCCCTTTCCCACAGGGCTTAACACACCCCGGAAGTGAGCACAAAGGGGCTCTTGTGCTGACTGTGGAATCCCAGCTTTTCTATTTGTGTTGGCAGCAAGCCAGGTGGTTTATTTCTGGCAAAATGTCGTCAGGGAGGTTACAGACAGGAATTCCCTGTGACCCAGCCAGCACGGCCTGACAATTCTCCCATTCACCACATCAACACCAAGCACATTCCTTCCATCTGGAGACAGTCCCACTAACTTGGTCCCTGCTTCAACAATGCAAAAAAACAGCTTCCAGCTGCATTACATCCCCCAAGGCACAACAAGCAATAGGGAAAGGCAGAAATGCCCCCCTCCATTGCTCAGGAAGTCCTCATATCCATGATAGGTGCAGTCAATGGCAATTTCAGCTGCTACTGGAGAAACGTCTTGTAGCTGGGAAAGCAAAGCACAGGAAAAGTTTCTTTAAAAAAAAAAAGAACACCAATAACTAGTACTATAACTCCCCAAATAATCCAGCCATGTTGGCTGAGGGATTTTGGGAGCTCTTACTTTGAAATGTAATTCCTACAGTCTCTGTAATTAATACATTATAAGGATAAGGTGCTATGGTAATAGTAGCAGAATTCCTGTTGATTTCAAGTGGTGGAGGATTCCATCACTGTTTCTGTGCTTCCTGCTTTGTTTCCAGCAGAGTTGGGGAAAGTGTCACCTTTCAGATGTTGTCAGGCTGAAACTTAAATCAGGCTTTGATGGCACAGCCATGGAATGCTAAGAGTTGCAAATCCAACAACATCTGTTGGGCTGTGCTTTGCCTACGTCAATTTCCAGAAATCCTCTCTGCAACTGACAAAAGATGTAGCAATATAGCAACTGTTTTTAATGTTTTTTTAAAAAGTGTTAGGTAAACCATAAAAAACGGAAAAGAAAACCTAAAGAGCATCTTTGTGGTAAACAGCAAATAGAAGAGGGCAATTTTGGTAGGAAATTGGCATAGAACTTTGATGATATCAGAAGCATGCTTACCGCATACCAAAATCCTGTTTATGTGGTATGTTTTCTCACACATAAAATCCATTAAAGTTAAAAGACAGTACCACTGCACAATGCCTTTGAATGGGGAGCAATTGTCCACTGAAAGCCCAAGCAAGTGGTGCAGAAACAAATATACATTGCTTCCCTGATTAACTCTGCCCCCATTTCCTTCTGTTCCTCCATGTCAAATTTCAGATTACAAATAAATAAAATTAGAGTTGATCATATTATTCATAAATATTATGGCCCTGTTCACTGTTTTTCTGTCAACATAAGAATGGCTGTACTTTAAAATTAGGAATAACAAAGCCTAGAATCATATTGGAGGACAGCCCCATACAGAATACATAATGGTAATTCTGTGTGAAATTGAGCAAGACAACTACAGCACTAGCTCTTGTAGTCAGTGGCAACTTGTGGTTTCAATGTCACTGGTGCAGTGGAACTGCTCTGGATTTCTGTGGCGCTCAAAGCAAATTGGCATATACTCTGCTAAGGTTGGGCCTTAGTAGGAGAGAAAGTCCTGAACTGACCCCCCCCCCGCAAGATATGTTCATTCCCTTGGGTAGCTCCTTTAAAATTTAGAGTAAAAACCACAGCACACTCTCTGCCCCTATCATATGCAAATCTCCAGTTGTTGCAGCTTGCAGTAGGGTGCACAGCTGATAAAGCAGCAACAGCTAAAAACAAATGCACACTCTCGGTCTGGCTGCCACCTGGGGAACCCAGGAGTAACACTGGATCCACAAATAACCTGGATCTACAAACCTATTTCTTAGCAGAGAGGGCAATCACATCTGATATGCCTAGTAAGAACCCTCTCTTCCCTCCATCACAGGCCATTTCTGCACCACACTCCTATAGTGTGATTATTCCACTTTCAACATCCTATGGAATCCTGGGGTTTGCAGTTTAGGGAGGGGCCGGCCAGCCCCTCCTTAAACTGCAAACCCCAGGATTCCATAGGATGTTGAAAGTGGAATAATCGAACTATAAGAGTGTAGTGCGGAAATGGCCATAAATTCTTTCTTTCTGTAATGGCTTTGTTTCTCCTCAGTCCTCTGTGTAGTCCACTACTGATTTCAGACAGCTGTTCAGGGAAGCAACAGCCCCACCTTGTCATCAGGATGCTGGTGGCCCATCATGCCTTGACACTGGGCTTCTCCTAGCATTTTAATGTACATTTCAAGAAGGTGTGGTGAAATACTAAACTCCAAGGAACCCGAAGGACAACTCCCACAGAAAAGACTAACATTCCCCCAGCACCACCTTCCAAGCCTATCTACCAGGATAAAGTGAGATTTTGTACCAGAGAGATGGTCAAAAGCATTCCACAGTTAATAACAATGAGACTAACTGAGAGGTGGAAGGAATTCAGCAGGGTCACACTTTCTTTTGTGTACATTGGGGTAGAAATTATATGGGTCCTCCAGATGTTATTCAACTGTACTCCCAACATGCCTTACTATCGTCTATGTTGCAATTCAAGAATACCTGGAGGGCTCCACAATCCTAGTCTAGATCACTAAACAAGGAGATCAGGGCAGTATCTCAAAAGGCAAGACTTGAAATGACACTGAAAAGGATCCAAATTAAACTGCACTTAAAGTACATGAAGTTTCCTTGCCATCATCAGCCTGGGCACATTATCAAAGAGTTCCAAACCAGAGACTAGCTAATTGCTACAGCTACCATGATTGCCGTGCCAATGCCTTCTTTACATCAGCAGACATATTCCTGCTCCCAAGGAGACATTTTATATCATGCTGAATGAACAACCAGCCTCTCTCAGCAACTTACTGCCAATCTAGAAAGTCAAGGACAAAAGGGACATGTGATGACCTGAACATCTTCAACCATCTTGTCTACATCCTCAGGCAAAACCATCAAGGCTTATAAAAGCAACTGCTGTGACTTGCAGAAGCCAAGGGGATTCCATGGCAGATATGCTGGCCTACAACCAACACCCACCTCAGCCATCACAGCTAGTGGCCATGCTGGTTGGGGATGATGGGAACTGTAGCCAACAGAAAAGCTTGCTACTGTACCAAAACTCCCCAAACTAGACTGGAAATCAATTATACCTAGTAACCTCTGAGGACAAGCCAGTTGTCTCTTGAGGAGTTTCAATACTGATTCTCACATTCAACACAGTTTCAATACTGATTCTCACATTCACCAGATAAATTTTCCATGTTCTTATGAGTTGATTTTCAAAGAAAATTTCAGAGCCAACAATTCTGAACCATTAATTTTCTTTCTTGGGGGTGGGGTGGAGGGGCCTAAGCAAACAGTCTTTACATAAGGAATTGGAAGAAGAAAAGGAGTGGTTTTAAAATGAAAGTAAAAAATGGTCCCATAGGTGAAAGGTCTTCCTCTGCTGCCTCATTCCTCACTAGGGCTCCTTGGGGACCAGTTCTGGGCTTTTATTTCTCTGTATGAACTGTCTCTCAGTGACCTGATAATAATGGTTTTTAATACTGTTGTTTCTGTGTGCTTTCAAGTTGCTTCCAACTTAGAGATACCCTAAGGCAAACCTACCATGGGCTTCTCTTGGCAAGATTTGTTCAGAGTGGGTTTTACCTTTGCCTTCTTCACAGGCTGAGAGAATAGGACTTGCCCAAAGTTACCTAGAAGATTTCCATGACCAAGTAGAGATCTGAACCCTGGGCTCCAGTCACAATCCAGTGCTTGAACCACTACACCACACTAGCTCTTTTTAATATTACCTATATGCAAATGACATCCAGCTGTATTCTCTAAGAGCCCTCAACTCTCTCCCACCCCCTAGCCCCACAGTTGCCCCTCTGAAGCTTTTGAAGGCTTCATTGTTGTCTCAAACCCTAGGCCTCCAAGAAGGAACTTATCTTTTCTCCCAAGACTTCTTCTCCTCTTAAGTTTTCCTTATCTATGACAAAGTTCCCCATCCACCCATTAAAAAGGCAACCAGCCTTGATTTTATCTTTGGTTCCTCTTTCCCTTGTTTATCAATTTCAGTCTGTAGCCAATCCGTGTGGGATGCTTCTCCTTCTATGATGGAGGTGATCATAAAGTAGATTTGGATCACCTCGTAGATCTCTAGGTGTTTTGCAGTCGTGCAGACTAACAAAGATTTTTGATTCCCAATTGTTTCAACACCAAAATGCCTCCCCTGCTCATCCACACTAAAGTATACTGCTAAGATCCAAAGGGCTTGTAGGAACCAGGAGTGCATTTTTGTGCGGAAGGACTGTGAGCTCTGATTAGTTCTTGTACTCAAAACAACTTTTGAGCTCAGTGTTCTTTAATCAGTGTGCTTTATCTTTTGCATCCAGTCCTAGTTGAAAGATCTTGCTTAAACATGCAATGTGGACTCTGTAAGCCTGAAATCTGCAAGAGTGCTTTACTTCTATTTTATCCTCCACTTTGTCCCCTCAGCAAAAACTCTGGTCCATGCCTTGATCAGATCTTAGTTAGATGAAACAATTTTCTCCTATTTGGTTCTCCATTGCCTCACTTTGATCCCTTCACCTCTGTGCAACACTTTACTACTAGAGAGTTTAATCTCTCCTGTTGCTCTAATCATGTAACTCCCCTCCTTAAAATCCCATGCTGGCTTCTTATGGACTACTGGATTCAGCATGGATTTCTGGTGCTTACTTTCAAAGCCTTCCATGGCTTTGCTCCTCTTTCTCTGAATGCCTTCAAACTGAGGCTGGACAGTTGAAGGTTTTCACAGCCAGAATCCATAGGTTGTTGTGGGTTTTCCAGGCTTTCAGGCTGTGTTCTATTAGTATTTTCTCCTGATGTTTTGCCTGCATCTGTGGCTGGTATCTCTGTCTCACTTCTATGCCATCAGATCCTCTGCCGATGCCAGCTACAGATGCAGGCAAAACGTCAGGAGAAAATACTAATAGAACATGGCCTCAAAGCCTGGAAAACCCACAACAAACTAAGGCTGGACAGTTACCTGATGGGGATGCTGTAACTAGAGTTCCTGCATTGAGTGGTGAGGGGTTGATCTATGGGACCCTTTCCAACTCTGTGATTCTCTGATCCTCTTTTTCACTTTGCTCTTATATCCTGATACGTCCCTATCTGTGACTTTTATTCTTTCAGTTTCACTATTCTTACGTATATGATGGCCCCCTGTTCTCTGAAAACTTCTCCCTTGTTGCCCCACATGCAGAGTTTGGAAAAATTATTTTTTGAAACACAGTTCCTTGAATCTTGCAGCCAGCATGGCCAGTGAGGTATTTTGTATAGCCCAGAAAACAATTTTTCCAAGGTCTGCTCATTTGCTTGGAACTGATTAGATGCCAATGCAATGTCATCTCTCTGTTTCTCCAAAAACCTCTCCTCACAAATCTCCTTTTTTACATATGCTTTGGCACAAGGTGCTAATTCCTATGCCTTACTATAGCTCAGCTTGTCACTTAAGAGTACTTCCAGATGATTCTTTCATTCTGTAATCATCCTGATTCATTGACAGAATATTATGGTAAGCCCAGACATTGCCATGAACCATTTGTAACCCTCCTGTCTTTTTCTACTATTTCTTCTGTCTGTTTTCAGAGCCTGGAACTAGTTAGTTACTTGTAATTAATTCATTTTTTGCAATAATTAAGGCCTTTATCGCACTACAGCGCCATTCTAGTGTGAGGACTTGTTATCGCCGGTCTGAGATGCATGCCATCGAACAACATTGTCGCAGTCCTGCTGCTGTCATGTCCCCAGCGATTGCTCCATGATTGCTCCGTATACCATTACTGGGGAAAAAACAGTAACGGCCTGCCTTTGCGCAACAATCCCGTCAACTGCAAGTGTGCAGGAAGGGCAGAAGTGCTGTCAAATGCTTCCTTCCCAAGGAGAGGCTGGCTGTACTGCGGAAGGTAGGAGTATCTCTCGAATGCTATCCATCCGCCAGCAGCCAACTGGTGCAGTGGGAGGCATTTGGGTACCAACGCCATTGCCAGGATTGTGAGAGGATGACCCAGGATCACGGAATAGTGCAGTAAGTGCCAAAGTTACATTAAAATTCTAACTCAACAAGAAACAATTATTTTCTTATGATGTAATTATAATTGTGTATCAATTACTTTTATAGTTACATGTGCAACCTCTCTACTTGGGTGATTTGGTACCACAGATCAGTATTTTGCAACAATCTGATTTTTTTTTAAATGTAACAATAGCTTGAATCCTGTTGGTTAGTCCCAACTAAAGTAGATCTACTAGATGCATATCCCAGCTGATTCAACAAGTCTATTCCATTAGGGACTAACAGTAGATTTCAGACCTAAACATTACTATTTTGACTGAATAATAGGACAGTAAAGATTTATTTTTTAAAACTGTAACTATGGTGATAATTGAATTATTTTTAATGGGACTGAATCTGTAACTAATTACATTTTATAAGTCTCTTCCCAAGCTCTACCTTTTGTTTACCACATAAAATTCTTTAAAGTGAAAAAGACAGTATAGTTGCACAATACCTTTGAATGGGAAGCAGTTGTCTGCCTGAAAGCCCAATCAAGTGGAACAGAAACAAATATGCATTACTTCCCTAAGCACCTCTGCCTTCATTTCCCTCCCTTCCTCCCTGGGAAATTTTAGATTGTAAATAAATAAAATCAGAGTTGATCATCTTATTCACAAAGATCAAGGAGCATTCAGGTGTGTAGACCTAGAGGAGCCAAGCCCAGCCCAAACCTACCATTTCTGCCAGGTTTCAGAATACTGGCTCCCCAAGGCGTTTTTAACCAGCAGTACCTTGGCCTGCCCCTTTTTTCCCCCCTGCATCCTTTAATTTGAAACCCCAGATGTGGCATCCTAGAGGTCATTCTCCATAATGGAGCTTGCTAGGATTAGCACATGTTGCTCTTCATGAATATCCTGTCTTATCCTTCATATTGCTTGTCTTTCCATTCCCAAAGATCATGAACAAGAAGTCCTGAAGTATTTTTAAACAAGAAACAGGAAAAACACACACATAACAAGGACAAGGGCCTATTGTTGGGGAGATGAAAGTCTTCAAACAACTGTGCAAGAAGGCCCCACATCACAGCAACGCAAGACTGGGGAAAAAAAGCAGATCTTGAGAAAAGGTTGCCAATTGAAGTGGGAAGATTTTCCCTTCTTTGTTAATGAGCTCCTAGACAGAGCCTCACTTGTCATCCACAAGCAGCAGGTGCAACGTTGGCACTTTGAGAGGGAGACCAGAAGACCACAAGTCTTGTGGGGCATCATTTTTTCAGCAACGGCTTTTGCAGCCCATGTGTGGAACACCCTCCCCAAAGAAGTTCACCTAATGCCTACATTAAAGTCTTTTCAGTGTAAGACAAAGTCCTTCTTATTCTCCCAGACGTTTTGAGAACTGGTTTAGTACTTCTTCATCATAGCAGTCTTATCCTGCTCCTGATTTTATTTTGAGTTAAATATGCTGCAATGTTTTATTTCCTGTCGCTGCAGTTATGTTCCTTCCAGTCACTTAATAATAGGCCTTTGTGACTGCTCCCTAAACTGCAAACCCCAGGATTCCATACAATGTTGAAAGTGGAATAATACTGCTATAACAGGCTAGCGTGGAAATGGCCATACTTATGATGACTCTATCCTAGGGTTTTCCTGGCAAAATGTATTCAAAAGTGGTTTGACATTGCCTTCTTCTCAGGCTGAAAGAGCATAACATGCCCAAGGTCAGCCAGTGCATTTCCACGGATGAGTCAGGATTCAAGACCTGGTCTCCTGGAGTCCTAATTCAACATTCAAGATACTATGGGTTTCATTGTTTTCTACTTCAGGTTTTATCTTGCTTATACATTCTACTTCTTCAGTAATCGCTCTACTGTCACAATACTTTTAACATATTGTACATTGTCCAAAGAACTGTGGTTGGTACCTCTTTTTCTTCAAGGATCTCAGCTGTTTAGATACAACACTGGAAATTTAGACCAAATGGTACCTTAGGATTCCCACTCAGTGGTGTATGTTTCTTCAGAGATCCCCCCACAAAGTGGTGTGATAAGTGGCATATAAGCCCTAGGAGTCCTGTCCCTTATAAATCCCTATATCTACCAACAAATTAGCTATTCTGTTTCCCGTGACGGTCCTCTCGCTTCCTAAACATTCTTCAGAATACATAAGCTCTGTCTACCAGGAAGAGATGACAAACATTCCATCAGTTAACACCTTTGAATTGTACTCGCCTGGGATGAAAATGGGTTGATAGCAGGAATGCTGTTGGAAGGAGGGCTCCTAGTGCCTGGTGACTTTTGGAGACCCCATGAATTTCATAGGATTTTCTTAAGCAAGAAATACTCAGAAGTGATTCTGCTAGTTCCTTCCTCTGAAACATAGCCTACAGCACGTGCTATTCTTTGGTGGTCTCCCATCCAAATACTAACCAGGGCTGATCCTACTTAGCTTCCAAGATCAGATGGGATCTGGTGCCTTTATAGTATTTAAGTCACCAATGTCTCTACCCTCACACTAAAGAGACAGAGCTTTACCAAGATAAAACCTGTTCTTGACTAGAGCTGGGAACAGCTTCTTTTTTGATTACAACTCCTAGCATACCTTTACAATTCCAGTCCAAAAAGTAACTTTTCTAAGCTATGGTCCAGAAGCTTCTTCATCTTGGAGTGGCAAGCCCACCAGTCTAAAATGTCAATCCATCCTGCCCCCTGCTTTCTATTTAAGACAAGCAGCACTGTTTTCCTATGATACCTCATCTACCATGTACACCTGGAGACACTGATGCATTTTGAATGTAAATACATATTGTTGTTGTATGCCTTCAAGTCATTTCTGATTTACAGAGACTCTACCACGGGGTTTTCTGGGGCTGAGAATGTATGACATGCCCAAGATCACCCAATGGATTTCCAGGGCCAAGCTGGGAATCAAATCCTGGTCTCTAAGGCTGCAGTCCAAAACTCAAACCACTGT
This sequence comes from Ctenosaura bakeri, assembly GCA_948474755.1. Lineage (NCBI taxonomy): Eukaryota > Metazoa > Chordata > Lepidosauria > Squamata > Iguanidae > Ctenosaura > Ctenosaura bakeri. Next base: position 128,546 of record CAOLHI010003477.1, on the reverse strand, counting down.
ACTACACTGGCTCCCTGTATATTTGCACAGAGTATTTAGAGAGCACTTGTGTTATTTCTTTTTATTGCTACTTGTGTGATTTCCCCCTCACTCCTTAATTTTAATCTTAATAAAGCTTCTTTCCCAGACACCAGCACTAGAGAGTATGTTTTTAATATCTAAGCGGTGTTGCCTCATGTGGTAGATTAGTGTGGCTAAGACTTCAGGCTTCAAGAATGTACTCTTGATTTTTCACTAAAACTCTGAGATTCCCTAACTGAATCCAGAGCCAGTGTCCATATTAGCTGGGGATTCTGGAAGTTGAAACTCAAAAGTATAATTTTTCCAAGTAAAATAGCAGCTCAAGGAGATGGAGACATATGCTAAGAATTAAGGAATGGGCAAGGTACCTCTGGGCATTCTATCACCTCACTCTGTTGGGCATGTAGACTAGACCCTAAGCACCCTCAACACCTTTTTCAACACAAAACAAGTAAACTAGCTTCCTACAGGTCCTGTCAAGCTGTGTCTGTGGAAGGCCTGGTTGGTTTTGTATGAACCAACAGCTGTCTCCAATTTCCTGTTTTGATCTCCTTCCTGGATTGTTAATTCCACTCAGAATAACTTCTAATATTTCCAATCAAGAGCATTTGCTAGTTCAGCTACAGGCATAGAATGCAGTATAGCCAGTGGCCACAGAGTACATTTCAAATTATTTCTAGTAGCTACAGCTCAAGAGTATAAGGCTTAATTACCTTTTTGGACTACAGCTCTCAGACCACACCGGCTGGAGAATTCTAGGAGTTGTGTAGTTCAAAAATGTAATTTTTCCAAGTGTAGGGTCAACTAAGATCAATGAAGTGATTAATTCCCAATACGATCAACTACAAAGCGGACTTGGGCCCAAATCCTGTAGGGACTTTATCAGAACTAAGGCCAATAAACTTAGTGGGACAGTAAATACATTTAAGCTTTGCCAACAAGTAAATCTGTTTAGGCTTTTTAAATACTGTGTAAGCACAACTGTTGGGATTCCAGTACTTTTAAAACTCTTTGCTGCAAACTTTCTTCTCAGCCATATGAAAGCAGATTCTTATAGATTTACATAAAATGGGTTTATACATAATCCAAAACCCAGGAGAAGGCATAACATAAAGGAAGATACTAAGAGAAGACCCCACATATTCTATTTACCGGTATTATTAAACTCAGTATTTAATTTACATGGGAATTTTGATGACTTAACAATTTAAAACAAGCATAACCGTACTGAAAGTGTCAAGATCTATAATTAGCAACATCATATAAAGCCATTTAAAAGCAGCTTAACAACATTTACTGCTGTTGTGCACCTTCAAGCCATTTCTGTCCTATAGTGACACTTAAGGCAAACCAATCATGGGGTTTTCTCTGCAAGATCTGTTCAGAGAGGTGTGCCACTGCCTTCCTCTGAAGCTGAGAGAGGGTGATTTGTCCAAGGTCACCCAGTGGGTTCCCATGGCTAAACGGGAATTCAAACCTTGGTCCCCTGGAGTTCTATACTTAAACCACTACACTATGCTGGCTCCCAGTAAACAAGCATCTGCTAAAATAGAACATATTCAGGGATAAGAGTCTTTGTTGTGTGATGCACATGGTTATAATGAGGGTATCTATAAAATCTCTATATTTAATCTTTATGAGAGAAACTTCTGGCATTGAGATTAACACCATGTAAGAATCCTGAAGCCAACTGAGGATACTTTTCTGCCTAAAACTGAGCAGCAAAATGGCAGTCCCCACTCACTCACAGTACATAGTCCAGAAAGCCAAACGAGACAGAAGATCTCAGAGGTCCCATTATTAGCAGCACAAAATTTGCAACACAAGTGGTACTGAGTTACTTGGGACAGCATGTACTCTAACAAATTTACATGACACACTACTACTTCTGAAGCTCTGATCTGCCCTAAGCCAAAGCATGCCAGTCCACTGTCCACTTATGCCCAGCTGAGATAAAAAAATTATTAATGAAAACTGATCAAAGTGACAAGACAGGATGATCTGAAGAATGAACATGGAGGACAAGAAAGTGTTGAGGTATCACTATTCTCTTTTTCAGGTGTTTGTTTTTATTGCAACCTTGCTCTTTTTAATGATATTGTTATTATAATCTCAATAACATACTCAAACTGTACAATAGCTAGGGAAAGCTGTTTTATGAGGAAATTAACAAATACAACAAATAAAACAAGAAAACAAGCTGTCAGCCCCTTACTGGAGAATGCAGCCTGGGCTGCTGCTTTTAGAGGGTGGGAAAAGCTGCAGATGGAAGGAAGAAATTACATGCGATGAGTATCTTGTGCAGGATCAGATTTAGTAGTAGATAAAGGAAGAACCCAGTCATTCATAATAAAAGCTGTGCTGTGCTGAATTTTATGACTATTGTGTCAGCAGATGAAATGAGAGAAAACCCAGGATATCTTTAAATCCAGAGCCTGGAAACGTTACTCTTCTAGACTATAACTCCTAGAATCCCTCAGAAAGCATGGTTTAAAAATATGCATAAATCCCCAAAGTTCAAATATCTACCCCTTTGCAGCAGATGGGAGTGGAGAAAGAGCCACCCACTGGTAACACACAACCTCAAACTCTCCTTTTGCAGTCCTGGTAGTTCCCTAAAGCCTCTGGACTCATCTCATTTGATTTTTTTCAGACCTGATTACTTTGGGCAATTGTTTCCCCTCCAAATGCCCTGAAATGCAAGGAAACTGCTTGCACTTGTAGTGGCTTTGTTCACCTCCCAGACCAAGCCCAGCATGTCTCTCTCGGCTGAAAATGGCAGCCAGAAGTCATGCAACATCACTTTCAGTCCAGTGCTAATGTGCTGGTAAAACCCGTGGGGCAGGAAAGATCACAGAGGCAAAAATCAGCCCTTATTCCCCTTCACAGTTGTTCATCCCTGCCACAGACCCTTAAAGTGTCCAACTGAAACCAAAGGGTACTCACCAACGGCTTCTCTTTATCCTGGAGAGAAGTGATTAGTGGGGTAACACAGAGTTCTGTCCTGGGCCCAGTGCCATTCAACATCTTTATGAATGACTTGGATGATAGAATAGAGGGCATGCTTATTAAATTTGCAGATGACACCAAATTAGGAGGGATAGCCAAAGTAATATCCCAGACGGCAGGAGCAGAATTCAAAATAACCTTAACAGATTAGAGAGCTAGACCAAAACTAACAAAATGAATTTCAACAGAGAGAAATGTAAGGTACTACACCTGGGCAGAAAAGTGAAATGCACAGACATAGGATGGGTGACACCTGGCTTGACCACAGTACACGTGAAAAGGATATAGGAGCCTTAGTAGACCACAAGCTGAACATGAATCAGCAGTCTGATGCAGCACATAAAAAAGCCAATGTGATTCTAGGCTATATCAACAGGAGTATGACAAGCTGGAATGTGTCCAAAGGAGTGGACATTTACCAAAATGGTAAAAGGTCCGGAAACCACGTCCTATGAGGAGTGGCTTAAGGAGCTGAGTGTGTTTACCCTGGAGAAGATAAAGTTTAAGACGTAACATGATAGCCATGTTCAAATATTTGAAAAAATGTAATATGGAAGATGGAGCAAGTTTGATTTCTGCAGCTCCAGAGACTAGGACATGGAGCAATTGCTTCAAATTACAGGAAAGGAGATTCCATCTAAATGTCAAGAAGAAATTCCTGATGGTAAGAGCTGATTGACAATGCAGTGCACTGCCTCAGAGTGTGGATAGATGGCCATCTATCAAGACTGCTTTGTGTATTCCTGCATGGCAGGAGGTTGGATTGGATGGCCCCTGTGGTCTCTTCCAACTCTATGATTCTAAGCACTTCTACAGATTAGTTGCTGATCACTACAAGTCATGGGAAGCAAAAGGATTGGCTTGTTCTCTTAACACCTTAACAATTATTCTGAGAAGAACATTTCTTAGGCCCTTTCTGCAGTGTCCTCCCATTCCCAGGAAGCAGCATGTCTATTGTGCTCCCTTCTGCAGGAAGCTGGTCCCGTGCAGAGGTGAGCAGTCCTGTCGCGTTCCCAACAGAGCACAATGGGACAAGATAGGGTGCGGAAAGGGACTTAATTTTTCCAACTATAACCTCATTTGTTCTATGAACTTCCTCTCAAAGAATTCCTCTTCCGAAGAAAGTCATAAACCAGCCAGTTCATACAACTGTCTGTTGCCTGCTGATTAACATTAGCAAATTTTTTCTTGCTGTCCTATGGTGTTTCAATATTTCTACACTTAAGCCACAAAAAGATTACCACATTTATGTATGTTGTTGCTTACTCTTTGAGTAAGCCTAACATTCAAACAACTATTCCACAGGAGCAGAAATGGGACATTTCCAGAAGATCTACTGCCTAATAAAACTCTGGTCCGGTTACAATGGAATGAGATCAAGACTGTACAACTCCCTTTTTGGAGCCTGTTTAAAAAAGTATTCATTTTGCAGCTTTGACTACACTGGACTGATAAGGTAAGATTCTAGCCTCTACAAGGATTACAGGCTGATTCATGTGGGAAGCCCTCCAAAAATCTAAGAAAAGAGAACACAGGGAACTAATGTCTTTCTCAGGTTTCCACAACAGAAAACAATTTCAATACAAGAATAATGGCCATCCAGCCCAGTATTTTCATTTCCTCTAAGACTAGGTTTAAAGGCCTTTTGATTACTAAATTCATAACAGCACTAGCAACTGGAGTTCTCTAATCACCACCGATCACTCTCAGTTTTGGAGATATCCTTTCAGAGCTTGGAAAGAACAGGTTGCTTACCTGTAACTGTGGTTCTTCGAGTGGTCATCTGTGCCATCATACACTAGGAGCTTCAGCGCCTGCGCGGTAGCGTTCGAAAACTTCTAGAGCTTGTTCGCTTGGCGGGAACCCCTCCCCCACGCCGGTACTGCGCATGCTCCTCCCGCCGAGCAACGGTCTCTCCTCAGTTCTGTCGTCCGCCGTAGAACCTACAGGGACCTGAGAAAGAGGGGAGGAAGGGCGGGTGTGTATGATGGCACAGATGACCACTCGAAGAACCACAGTTACAGGTAAGCAACCTGTTCTTCTTCTTCGTGGTCTCTGTGCCTTCATACACTAGGAGACTGTGTAGCTTACCGGTCGGACGGCGGGTCAGGTCCTACAGCACGGAAGCCAACACCTCACGTCCAAACCGGGCATCTCTGCGCGACCGGCAGTCGAGCCTGTAGTGGCGCACGAAGGTCGATGGTTGGGACCAGGTCGCCACACGGCAGAGTTCATGCAGGTCAACTCCTCGCAGGAGGGCCGCAGAAGTAGCCACCGCTCTGGTGGAGTGGGCTCGAAGCAGGACTGGCGGAGGCTTCCTCGCGAGCTCATACGCCAGTTGAATAGTCCGTACCACCCACTTGGAGAAGCGCTGGGTGGACACTTTAAGGCCCTTCCGACGACGCCCATAGCAAACGAAGAGATGCGGCGTCTGTCGGAAGGAAGCAGTCCTGTCCATGTAGAAGGCCACGGCCCGACGCACGTCCAGGGAGTGGAGGGACCGCTCCAACGGTTTCGTCGGGTTCGGGAAGAAGGCAGGCAGGATGATGTCCTGGTTGAGATGGAAACTGGACACCACCTTAGGCAGAAACGAAATGTCAGGTCTCAGGACCACCTTGTCTCTGTGGAAGACCGTGAAGGGCTCATCGGATCGAAGAGCTGTGATCTCACCCGCTCGCCTCGCTGAGGTCACCGCTACCAGGAAGGCAGTTTTCATGGTCAGGAGCCTGTCATCCGAGGTCGCCATCGGCTCGAAGGGCGGCTTTGTCAGCTGCGAGAGCACCAGCGAGAGGGACCACGGCGGTAGCGGCGGCGATACCGGCGGGTAGAGATGATGAAGTCCTTTCAGGAACCGCTTAACGGTATCGTTCCTGAAGAAGGCCAAGGCAGCCGATCGTGGCGGTTGGTATGCCACGATCGCGGAGAGATACACCTTCAGGGATGGAAACGCCAGACCCTGTTGCCGGAGGTGCAGGAGGAAATGCAGGACGGTAGAGAGCCCCGCGGGCGATACCGGCTCACTCCTCTCGTTAGCGAAGGTCAGGAAGCGTCGCCATTTATATTGATAGTTGCGACGGGTGGATTCCTTCCTGGCCGCGACGAGGACGGTACCGAGCACGGGATCGTCTAGTGCGATATCCTCCAGGCATGGAGGGCCAGGCGTGGCAGGTCCGGATGGAGGACTCGGCCGCCGGAGTGGGAGAGCAGGTCCGGTGTCGGTGGCAACCGGAGCAGGTCGTCTCGTGCGGCTTGTAGCAGGGGTGCGAACCAATGTTGCCTCGGCCAGTACGGGGCTACCAGGATCGCGTCGGCTCGGTCGGCGAGGATCTTCGATATCGTCCGGCCGAGCAGCGGGAACGGCGGGAACGCGTAGAGGAGTTCCCCGGTCCACGGAAACTGGAAAGCGTCCCCGATGGAGGCACGATCGTGGCCTGCTCTGGAACAGAATCGGCGACACTTCGCGTTTTCCCTGGTCGCGAAGAGGTCGATCGATGGTTCGCCCCAGCGGTCCCGAATCAGTCTGAACGCCTCTCCGGAGAGAGACCATTCGTGATGGGATGAGGTGTCCCTGCTGAGGGCGTCTGCCGTGGTGTTCTCCTGCCCGGCCAGGTGAACTGCCACGGGATGCGTGTGCAGGCGAATGCACCATTCCCACAAGTCGAGTGCAATGTTGAGCAGGGTTGTGGAGTGAGTCCCTCCTTGTTTGTTGATGTAACAGACGGCGGTGGTATTGTCCGTCAGAACCAGGACCGTTCGCCCCGCTACGACGTGGCGGAACGCCCGTAGCGCTTTCGAGACGGCGAGCAGCTCCAGCGCGTTGATATGGAGAGCGGTCTCGTCGTCGGTCCATCTGTCGCGGACTCTCAGATCGCTGCAGTGGGCACCCCATCCATACAGGGAGGCGTCGGTCGTTACCGTCGTTACCGTCACCTTCGGTGTCGGTTGTTGGAAAGGCTCCTGGGAGGCCGCCTCAGACACCTCTGATTCCGCACTCGAGTCGTACGACTCTGAGGTCGGTGAGTCCTCTCGCCGCTCGCTTTCCGGCTCCTTCGCAGTCGCCACAGGTGTTGCCTTCCTAGGCTTCTCTGCAGCCGGGGCGGTGGTAGTAGCAGCGTCCCGCTTGGGCTGGCTGACCACTGACTTCACCTTCTTAGTGGTGACAGGGGTAGTCTGGGAGGCTGACGTCGTCGTAGCCCGCTCAGTCACCACCAACTCCGTAGGGCGCGTCGCCGTTGCCGTGACCCTAGGAGGTGGCGATATCGCCCGATACCGAGGTGAAGGCTCCCTCGCCCTATGATATCGAGGAGAGGGAGAGCGGCTGAAGGAGCGGCGCTCCGACGGAGATCGGCTTCGGTGTTGACGGTACCGAGCCTCGTCCCCTCTAGGCGAGCGCGATTCGCGCTGTCGACGAGGTGACCGGGACCTCCGGAAGGTCTCCCAGCGACTCGGGCCACGATGGTACCGATCCCGGTACGATGGTGAATGTGACCGATAAGAGGCCGGGCGCTCTCTCCATTCAGATTCCCTCGCGTACCTGGCCACGTAGGACGCCGAGGTGTATCTGGAGGCAGACGAGCGAGGTTGTTCCTCTCTTGTCTCCCTAGGAGGCGGCGAGGCCACCGGACGCTCGGAAGAGCGGGACCGGGACCGGAAGGAGGTCGAACACCGCTCCGGAGAAGCAGAGGGCTCTCTCTGCTGCAGGTCGGCCGACCTGCGACGGCTGGGAGGGCGGTGGCGCTCCTCCACCAGGGTTGGAGGGTCTGCCACAGGCGAGTCCGGGCGTTGTTGGGGAACGTCCTCGATCTCATCATCCGAGCGATCGACGGACTCGCCTCGCCCTTTGGAAGGCTGCTGAGTAGGAGGAGGAGTAGGAGGTTGAACGTCCCCAGCCGGGGAGCGCTTCTTCTCCTTCTTCTTCTTCTTCTTCTCCTTCTCCTTGCCCTTGCCTCCGTCCGGAGCAGGGCGCTTTTTAGCAGGCGTCTCCGTCAGGGGAGCCTCAGCCTTCCTCGCCGTCGAGGATCCTTTTGCTGACTTGGCAGCCGCCGACAGCTTCGGGATCCTCGGTAACGCCGAGATCGGCGTTCTCGCCGGTACCGAGCCCGATACCGATGAGGAGGACGGACCGGCAGCCGCCGATACCGTCGATGGCGTGGTCGTCTTCTTGTCGGCCATCTTGGAAGTGGAGGTCTCGTCTATCGCCCGCAGAGACTGTTCCCAACAATAAGACTTAAGTCTCGCGGACCGGTTGCGGAGAGTTTGGGGAGTAAAATCCCGGCAAATTGGGCAAGTCCGAATGTTGTGGGACTCACCCAAACAGAAAAGACACTCCTTGTGGCCATCGTTGAGGGCAACTTTGCGCCCGCAGGACACGCACTTCTTGAAGAGCGCGGACATAAGACGAAGAACGCCAAACTGCGAAAATCCGAAAAGACCAAAAGCCGAATGGGGAGTCCGAAAGAGAGGTCAGAGACAGTCCAAAAGTCCGTAAAACCGTGAAAACAGCAAGCCAAGCACAAAAGTGAGAGGAACAAACCAAAGAACCTTCCGTACGCGACGGCGGACGAGAAAGAACTGAGGAGAGACCGTTGCTCGGCGGGAGGAGCATGCGCAGTACCAGCGTGGGGGAGGGGTTCCCGCCAAGCGAACAAGCTCTAGAAGTTTCCGAACGCTACCGCGCAGGCGCTGAAGCTCCTAGTGTATGAAGGCACAGAGACCACGAAGAAGAAATTTACTTTTTAGACAACTCACCTAAACATCAGCAAGAACTTCCTGATAGTCAGAGCTATTTGACAGTGGAATATGCTGCCTCGGAGTGTGGTGAAATCTCCTCTTTGGAGGTTTTTAAGCAGATGCTGGATAGCCATTTGCTGAGGGTGCGATGAATGTTTGTTCCTGCATGGCAGGAGGTTGCGCTCTATGGCCATTGTGGTCTCTTCCAACTCTTACGTTTCTATGATTCTAGGAATTTCCCAGCCAGCATGACGATTGGTCATATTGGCCGGGTATTCATTTTAACCCCTTAAAAGTAACATTCCTGAGCTCTGCCCTGAAAATAGAATGACCTTGTCTAAGTGTTACCACAGTTCTGCCATGCTGGTGATAGCACTAGATATCTCTTGATATCAAACTTATTTGGCCTTCATTTGACCTTTTTCTGCCACCCTGCTCCACGTGTTTGCAAGGGCCACCGGACAAGCAGGTAAATAGGCGCGGCCGGTAATGGTTGGACATTCCAATCCCCATTTAGGTAGGCAGATTAATGCCTCTCTGTTGCTTCAGGGACCATCTTCTTGCAGACACACCTTGCTTAAGCGCAACTTTACACAAAGGCGCACGACCGAGAGCCGGCACTTTCTTTATGCTGAACCATTTGCATACTGGCTATATTATTGTCATCCAGCACTAAGCTCATCATGTAAAACCTGACCTTTTCCAACGCTTTTGTCCTGCTCCAAATTCTCTTTGTTCTCACTGAGCATGGCATGGCCTGTAGGCACAATCCACCCTATAAAAAGTCCTTAATTCCGAGTCCTCCTCAGAACGCTCCGGACTGCTATCCTGCCTTGCTGTTGGTTTGCCCAGTGACTCGCCCCCTCAGTGAACCGCACTGAGCTTTCTTCCCTGCAACCCTCCGCTTTCCCCAGGACTACGAGAAAAGGTATCACCCATTCCCCCTGAAAACTCTCATTTCTAATTTCTAGTTAGCTGTGTGCTTGTGGTGTCTTTTCTGTTGTGTGTCCTTTAATAAAACTATTATTTTTACTATTTTAAAACTTTGCCTGACTGCTCTTCTGACCTGACGCTGTATACATAGGGTTAAAGATCCCAGCTAAAGTTACCCTGCCTCTCGTTAGCTTAAGAGAGTGCTCGAGTTAATTTCCCCATCTTGTGTTTTTGCTTGGTTATTTGGGCGTCCCTTCCGGGACCCCCACAATACAGGGTAACATGAGTGCTCAGTGCCATTGATTTGTTTTAATCTCTGAAGGAAATGGCAGTATCAGCAGTGCAGTACATATCAAGATATTCTCCAAATATGGTCATTCTCCTCCTACTGACAACTTTGCCCTTTGCTGACTTAGAACCAAAGCAACCCAAACCAAGACACTCACCCTAGCTTTCCCCTCACTTCACCACAATCTGCAAGACTGGGAGTACCCTGCCTGTTTCCACCAATGTCCCATATCCACCCCAACCTACTCTCCTCACACATGAATGCCATTCTGCACCCCACTCCTGTTACCCTGTATGTTGGGGGTCCCGGGAGGGGCACCCAAATAACCAAATAAAAGCACAGGTTGGGGGAATTAAGCTCGAGCACTCTCTTAAGCTAACGAGAGGCAGGGCAACTTCAGCTAGGATCTTGTACCCTATGTCTACGGCTTCAGGTCAGAGAGCGTAGCCAGACAAGTTTTAAAGTAACAAAAATAACATTCATTGAGGAAAAACAACATAAAAGACACCACATGCACACAGCTAACTAGAAATAGAAATGGAGAGCTTTTGGGGAATGGGTAATACGATACCTGGTCTCATAGTCCTGGAGAGAAACGGAGGTTGAAGGGGAGAAAGCTCAGTGTGGCTTGCTGAGGGGACAACTTCACTGGACAAAGCGGCAGCAAAGCTGGATGGAAGTCCAGGGTGATCCAAGAAGGGAGGCAGACTCAGTTATTGGGAACTGAGGGGAAAACTTCACCGGACAGAGCGACAGCAAGGCTGGATGGAAGTCTAGGGTGATCCAAGGTAATCCCAAAAGTGGGGACTTTTTATAGGGTGGAGTTTACCTACAGGCTATGCCATGCTCGGTGAGAACAAAGGAATTTTGGAGCTGGACAAAGGAGTTGGAAAAAATCAGATTTTGCATGATGAGCTTAATGCTGGATGACAATAGCATGGCCAGGATGCTGATGGCCCGACATAAAGGAATGGCTCGGCTCAGAGCCATTCATCTATTGTGAAGATACGCGCCGAGCAAAGCCGGTTTGCAATGAGGTGTTCCCTGAAGCAACGAAGAGGCTTGAGTTGCCTGTCTCAATGGAACGTAAAACCATTAATGGCCATGCCAAATACGTGCTTGTCCGGAGGACCCTCGCAAACACGTGGGGTAGGGTGGCAGAGCCCTGGTGGCGCAGTGGTTAAATGCCAGTACTGCAAGCCACAAGGTTGTGAGTTCGATCCTGCCGGGCTCCAAGGTTGACTCAGCCTTCCATCTTTCCGCAGGTCGGTAAAATGAGTACCCAGCTTGTTGGGGGCATGTATAGAAATACATGCTATTTGTAAGTTGTTCGCCGCCTCGATCCATATGCAGAGGCGGGATACAAATAAATAAAAAAAAAGAAAGGTCAAGCAAAGGCCAAATTATTTGATAACAAAAGGATATCTAGTGCTCTCCCCTGACATATCATAACTGTGATAACACTCCCACAGTACAGTTGTTCTACTCAGCCTGTGGAAACAAACAAACACTACCCTAGAAAGAAGAGTCCTAAATGAACATTTTCCACATGGGATGCAATGGTGGATATCTGTTCAAAATATTTTGTTGCTCTTTCTTCCTTCCAATAATTTTTCAAGTCCCCTTTCTAAAATTCAACTTTTATACCTTCTGGCAGTATACAGGTATGTATCCGTTGACAAAATAGATGCATTCCTGCCTGGGTGTTACTTCTTTATCAGAAGATTTGGTAGCAGTTGCAGAAATAACATGGAAAAAATTGAGATAAGGTCCTACACCCTAAAAAAGAAGGGCAGCACAACATATTCTGGTAAACCTTTAAAAAAAAAAAAAAGTAACGATTTTCACATGTGAAACTAAATACCCAGGTCAGGTAAGCCTTGCAGAAGTAAATAAAAACATTTTGAACTTTCTAGAGATAACCTGAAGGTGTTTCCAAAATGCATTGAGGGATTATTCTTTTTCCACACCCGCCTTCCCTTTTCTTACGATTGCAGTTTTGGTGGCAAAACATGTAGAGCTATGCTTTTTTGTAACATGCTGAAGCTAGCAAGTAAGGTAAGCTTATTTGCTCTCTGTTTTGCTGTTCATACAAGCTCAGTAAGGGATTCTGGAGGCAAGTGCTGTTTACCTCGGGTGTTGTAGGCATACACCCAAAGCTACAGTAGGATTAGCTAAAGCAGAATCCACTGGTTTCCAGGTCAAGCTTTATTGCATTGTTTACTGAAGATGCACCACTGCAATCCAATTCCAGAACTCTGTGTTTCCTCAGCCTTTCTTCGCCATCTTCCCAATGGTGGTGCTGCTAAAAGACTTCAAGCTAGACAGAAAATGAGGAGCAAAAGCGGACTTGAGGGATGTTAAAAGACATTGGAAAAAGGAGCTTCCTTTATCAGAGGTTTTATTAACTGAGGTAAACTTGTACTGCAGCTTTTTTTGTATTGCAAATATGCATAGTTGCATGTTGTGCAAAGATAGTGTGTATTCCTCTATATCAGTTTTTTTGCTGATTTCTAATGACGAACCTGAAGACTGCCTTGACCATATGATGATGTGGAGCAGCAGAAAAAGCAGCCAGGTACCATGACAGTATACTTTGATACTTTAGTGACAAGAACGCATGCAAGAAAATCTGTATAGATAACAAGCTACATATTATGTCAAACAGGTGTTACAGCATTTAATATATGTATAGTTTTACATAGAGTCCAGCTTTACAAAAAGTCAGCATAGTGCAGCAATTTGAGTGTTGGACTAGTATTCTTGAAGATCAGGATTCAATTCATTGCTCAGCCACAGAAACCCACTGGCCAAGTCACATTCTCTCAGCCTAAGAGGAAAGCATTGGCAAACCTCCTCTGAATAAACCTTGCCAATAAATCCCTATGACAGTTTATTCCTGAGCAATCAATTTTATATTTCATCCCCAAAATTCTAGGGAAAATTCAGAAATGCCTACTGATGCAGCAGATATAGGGCCTTTCCATTATTCTACTTTCAACATCCTGGGGAATTCTGGGGTTTGTAGTTTCCTGAGGCAAAAGAGCTCTCTGGCTGAGAATTCTAAATGCTCCTCCCTAAACTGCAAACCCCAGGATTCCATAGGATGTTGAAAGTGGAATAATAAGGTTATTATTATTAACAGTGTAGGGCAGAAAGGCCCACAGACAAGCTGGATGGTGTCCAGAGAAGAGTGACCAGGATGATCAAATGCATCTGAGGAATGATTTACTTGGAGGAGAGAAGACATGTTGTTGTTTGTTGTTGTGTGCCTTCAAGTGGCTTCTGACTTATGACCCTAAGGAAAATCTCATCCTGGGATTTTCTTGGCAAAACTTGCTCACACAGAGTTTGCTTTTGCCTTCCCCTGAGGCCAAGAGGGTATGTGACTTGCCCAAGGGTCACCCAGTGGGTTTCCATGGCTAAGCGAGGATTCAAACCCTGGTCTCCAAAGCTGTAGTCCGATGTTCAAACCACTACACTATGCTGGCTCTCATTCCAAGCTGTATCCTTGCTGAAGGACTGACTTAAAGCCTCAAGCTACTATGCCAGATTGGCTCGAGGTGACCTGTTAGCCCTCTTTAAATATCTGAAGGGATGCCATAGAGAAGATAGAGTCAGCTTGTTTTCTGCTGCTCCAAAGACTAGAATGAGAACCAAAAAGATACAAACAATAAGCAAAGAGATTCTACCTAACCATTAGGAAGGACTTATTTACTGTAGGAGCTGTTCCACGGTGGAGCAGACAGCCTCAAAGGCTGGTGGACTCTTTGCAAGTCTTTAACTAGAGGTTGGATGAGAATTTTTTGGCAATGCTGTAGTCATGTGTATTTCTGCATGGCAGGGGGTTGGACTACCTTGCAGCCCTTTCCAACCCTATGATTCTAGAAAGTAGCTGTAAAAGGGAAGCGAGCTGTGGAAGCCCCAGTGCGATTGTATTCCTGATCCATTCCCCTATGTAATTGTATTTCCCATTACTTCTAGAGAAGGAGCACTCAGAAGATGCATTAAGTCCGTAGGCTTCCCTTTGTTCTACCACTTCCAGTTTTATTTATGCACACTTGACTGGGAAAAGAGTGCTGGCTTTCAGAGAAAGGCAACTCAGAATGAGAGAAAGATGTATATCCTCTTGTAAACAAGTTATTTCAAGTCCCAAAGACCTTTGTACCGGTAATACAAACGTATGTAATTCTACTTGTACGAGCTGGTACAAACAGTTAAATATACTGATCATTGTACCCTTCCATCTTCTTTTATTTAATTTCTTGGCTGTTTTTTTCTGAAGGACATGTAGAGACTACAGCCATCTTTGGAGGTCATTTTAAAGCAGGGTTGGCAGCGATTTTTGCAGACCCAGGAACCAACTCAGCTGCATTTCAATGACGCAACAGTAAACAAACAAGCAAAATCTTCTACATGTTCTCAGCAGAAACAGCATTTATGGATGTGCACTTGTTTCAGAGTAAATGCTTTCTAATTTAACATATCGTATGCAGTCCCCATGCCCTTTGCCTGACTAAGACCTTTTCCGCACAACACTTTTATAGCGCAATTATTCCACTTTCAACCTCCTAGGGAATCCTGGGGTTTGCAGCTTTGAGAGAGGCCGTCCGGCCCCTCTTGAAGCTGCAAGCCCCAGGATTCCCTAGGAGGTTGAAAGTGGAATAATCGCGCTATAGAGTCCGTGCAGAAAAGGCCTAAGAAAATACATGTTATTTTCTATGTCTGCTTGTCAAGTGCTGCCAATTTTTTTGTAATGTGCAGTTGGTGGGATGAGTTGCTGCATACATGTGGATCCTGAAGGAAATATTTTTGCACAGAAATTTGATGTGTACCTCTTTGTACTGTGATGATTGGCTCCTGTAGAAAGGAAACATAACGTGTTGGGTCTTCTAAGCAAGGTTACCAAGTCCATGGAAACCAGATGGCACAAAGTATAAAGGTATGAAAAGAGTATAGAGCTTGGAAGTGTTACTTTTTCTAGACTACCATCCCCAGAACCCTCCAGCCAAAAGTGGCCAATAGTATTCATAGAATCATAGAATCATAGAAATGTAGAGTTGGAAGAGACCACACGGGCCATCCAGTCCAACTCCCTGTCATGCAGGAACACCCTCAAAGCACTCCCGACAGATGGCCATCAAGCCTCTGCTTAAAAACCTCCAAGGTAGGAGACTCCACTACTCTCCGAGGCAGCAGATTCCACTGCCGGACAGCCCTGACTGTCAGGAAGTTCTTCCTGAGGTTCAGGTGGAATCTCCTTTCCTGCAGCTTGAATCCATTGCTCCTTGTCCTGGTTTCTGGAGCAGCAGAAAACAAGCCCCCTCCTTCCTCTACGTGGCATCCCTTCAAATATTTAAACATGGCTATCATGTCCCCTCTTAACCTCCTTTTCTGCAGACTAAACATACCCAGCTCTCTCAGTCTATCCTCATAGGGCATGTTTTCCAGGCCTCTCACCATTTTGGTCACCCTCCTCTGGACTTGCTCCAGCTTGTCAATATCCTTCTTGAATTGGGGTGCCCAGAACTGGACACAGTATTCAAGATGGGGTCTAACCAAAGCAGAGTAGAGTGGTACCAGTACCTCCCTCGATCTAGACACCATACTCCTATTGATGCAGCCGAGAATTGCATTGGCTTTCTTGGCTGCCGCATCACACTGCTGACTCATGTTCAGCTTGTGGTCTATGAAGACTCCTAGATCCCTTTCACACGTACTGCTATCCAGCCACGTGTCCCCCATCCTATATTTCTGTATTCCATTATTTCTGCCTAAGTGTAGGACCTTACATTTCTCTCTGTTGAATTTCATTTTGTTCGCCCTGGCCCAGCTCTCCAATCTATCCAGGTCATTTTGAATTTTGATCCTGTCCTCTGGCGTATTAGCAACCCCTCCCAATTTGGTGTCATCTGCAAATTTGATGAGCATACCCTCTATTCCTTCATCTAAGTCATTGATAAAAATATTGAACAGCACTGGGCCCAGGACAGAACCTTGTGGCACCCCACTAATCACTTCTCTCCAGGATGAAAAGCAGCCATCCGTGATCACCCTTTGGGTTCGGTCGGTCAACCAATTACATATCCAATTAACAGTAGCCCTGTCTAGCCCACATTTTACTAGCTTCGATGCAAGAATGTCATGGGGAACTTTGTCAAAGGCCTTACTGAAATCGAGATATGCTACATCCACAGCATTCCCTTCATCTATCAAGCTAGTAACTCTATCATAAAAAGAGATCAGATTAGTCTGGCATGACTTATTTTTGAGAAATCCATGTTGACTTCTCGTGATTATTGCGTTGTTTTCTAAATGATTAGAAACTGAACGCTTAATGATCTGCTCCAGGATCTTTCCGGGTACCGATGTCAGGCTGACTGGGCGATAATTATTTGGGTCCTCTTTTTTTCCCTTCTTGAAGATGGGGATAACATTTGCTCTCTTCCAATCTGCTGGAACTTCTCCTGTCCTCCAAGATTTCTCAAAAATTATAGCAAGCGGTTCCGAAATGACCTCTGCCAGCTCTTTTAATATCCTAGGATGCAATTCATCTGGCCCTGGAGACTTGAATTCATCCAATGCGGCCAGGTATTCCTGTACCACCTCTCTACTTATTAAGTGCCTCATTTCCTCTGCTTCCTCCCCTGCTCCCCTACCGCCAGGTTGAGTGCTTGTATCCTTCTGGGAAAATACGGAGGCAAAGAAGGTGTTAAGTAGCTCTGCCTTTTCTCTCCCCCCTGTGAGTAATTCGCCATCTTCTCTGCGTAGCGACCCTACTGTCTCCTTCTTTTTCCTTTTGCTGCGGACATATTTAAAAAAACCCTTTTTATTGTTTTTAATGTCTCTGGCCAGCCTAAGTTCGTTCTGTGCTTTAGCCTTTCTGACCTCCTCCCTACATCTCCTGGCTACTTGCTTAAATTCTTCTTTGGTGGTTTCCCCCTTCTTCCATTTCCTATACGTGTTTCTCTTAACTCTTAGCTCAGCTGAGAGTTCTTTAGTCAACCATTCTGGTTTCTTCAGATGCCTTCCATTTTTCCTCCTTATTGGCACAGTTTTAGACTGTGCCGTCAGTATCTCCTTTTTAAGGAACTCCCATGCCTCCTGAACTCCTTTCCCTTTCACTATTCCTGACCACGGAATTCCAGCCAGCAGCTCCCTAAGTTTACAGAAGTCCGCTTTTTTAAAATCTAAGACGAGTGTCTGGCTACCCTTATCTTCTCCTTCCCACTGAATGCTAAATTCCAACAGGGCATGGTCACTCCCCCCTAAAGATCCAACCACTTCTACCTCATTCACAAGGTCATCCCTGTTGGTCAAGACCAGATCTAGAATATTTGATCCCCTTGTGGCCTCTTCCACCTTCTGGACCATGAAGTTGTCTGCAAGACAAGCAAGAAACTTGCTGGACCTTGCTGTCTTGGCAGAGTTTGACTGCCAGCATATATCCGGGTAATTGAAATCTCCTATTATTACTGTATCTCTCCTCTTTGAATGTTCAGTCATTTGGTTGAGGAAGGCGTCATCCAAGTCCTCAGCCTGGGTTGGAGGTCTGTAGTAAACCCCCACCAGAATATCCCTGTTGTTTCTCGCTGCCTTAATTCTTACCCAAATGCTCTCTACCTGGCTTTCTGGGTTTAAGCCCAGGATCTCTTCACAGGTGAAAACATCCTTGACATACAAGGCTACTCCTCCTCCTTTCTTGTTTGGTCTATTTTTACAAAATAGGCTATACCCCTCTATTCCTATATTCCAATCATGAGACTCATCCCACCAGGTCTCAGTGATGCCTATCAAATCGTATTTATTTTCTTGTACTAGGAGTACAAGCTCATCCTGCTTGTTTCCCATACTCCTTGCATTAGTGTAGAGACACTTAAGTCCCCAGGCCCTACCTGCAAGTCCTGTACTATTGTTTCTACTCCTCCCGCCATTGGCCGCTTGTACTACTTGTCCAGTATCATTTGGGCCTTTTCCCCCTGTGTTCTCTGAGTCCTTGCCCTGAATAATATTGTCTCCCTCCCCAGTGGATCTTAGTTTAAAGACCTCTTAATCTTCCTTGCAAGACTGTTTGCAAAAACATTCCTGCCCAGTTTTGTGAGGTGCAGCCCATCCCTCGCCAGAAGCCCATGTTCATGGAAATTCAGGCCATGTTCCAAAAACCCAAACCGTTGTTGGCGGCACCATGTGCGGAGCCAGTTGTTGACCTCTACTATTGCCCTTTCCCTACATGCGCCGTATCCTTGAACAGGGAGGAGAGACGAAATGACCACCTGCACACCAAGGTCCTTAAGCTTGGTCCCCATACGCTCGTAGTCCTTTGCAATGTGGTTTAAGCTGCTCCTCGCAGTGTCATTGGTTCCCACATGAACCAAAATGAGGGGCTTATAGTCAGTGGGTTTGACTAGCCTGGTTAGCCTCTCCGTTATGTGGTTGATCCTGGCCCCAGGAAGACAACAGACTTCTCGATTGAGCTTGTCCGTTTTGCAGATTGCTGTTTCAGTTCCTCTTAGCAAAGAGTCCCCAACAACCAGAACTCGCCTCCTCTGAGACTTGTCCTGGGCTCCTCGGCGAACCTGTTCTACTCGGACTGCCTGGGCATTCTGTTTAGGCTGGGAGTGTTGATCTAGTCCCTGTTGGTGAAGTTTGATTCCTTCTTGTTGACATTCTGTTCCCTCCGCGTGGTGCTCCTCATTGTTCATAAGGCCAAGTACTTTGAAGCGATTGTGTAGGTTAAGAGTCTCTGTTACCTTCCTGGTCCTTTTACTCCTCCGTGTGACATTCGCCCAAACCTCCGTTTCCCGGCAAAGTGTGGTGACTTCCTGATCTGGAAGCTCCTCCGTGCATTCGGTCTTCTGGTAGGTCTTCTCTGCCCTATCCAAAAACTCCTCCCCTTCCCTAATAAGATGGAGATCAGAAATTCGTGCCTCCAGCTGGCGAACCTTCTCCTCCAAGAAGGTGACCAGCTTGCACTTGGTGCAGGTGTACCCGAGAACCTCTTGTGGCAAGAAAAGGAACATGCCACAAGCGTTACAGGTGACTGCAGCAGCTCCCTCACCTTCCATCCTTGAAACTACAGAGAGTAGTACAGGAGAAGCTCGAGAAAGTAAAGGAGTGCAAGTGCGCGCGCCGAAGGCGCTTGCCGTTGGTAGCTCCTAATAAAGCTCCTCCCCGCTAGCTGCCTCCTCCCCCTTGTTAGTCAGACCGTGTGATCAGGCAGAGCCCACGGCCAGGACAGTAGCCAGCAAACAATAGCAAGCAATTAACAGCAAAAACAAGCAAGGCCCCCAAGCACAGCAAAAACAAGCTCAGCAAAAAAACAAGCCTGTGGAACACACCTGGTCTAGGACGTCTTCACAGGCCCAGCTCTCCTCTGCTCTTTCCTCTGGGAAATGAGCTAGAGGCCCGTTGGTAGCTCCTAATAAAGCTCCTCCCCGCTAGCTGCCTCCTCCCTCTCGTTAGTCAGACCGTGTGATCAGGCAGAGCCCACGGCCAGGACAGTAGCCAGCAAACAATAGCAAGCAATTAACAGCAAAAACAAGCAAGGCCCCCAAGCACAGCAAAAACAAGCTCAGCAAAAAAACCAAGCCTGTGAAACACACCTGGTCTAGGACGTCTCACAGGCCACTCTCCTCTGCTCTTTCCTCTGGGAAATGAGCTAGAGGCCCGTGGTAGCTCCTAAAAGCTCCTCCCCACTAGCTGCCTCCTCCCTCTCGTTAGTCAACCGTTATGGGCCACGGCCAGGACAGTAGCCAGCAAACAATAGAAGCATAACACAAAAAGCAAGGCCCCCAACACAGCAAAAACAAGCTCAGCAAAAAAACCAAGCCTGTGAAAAACTGCTAGGACGTCTCACAGCCACTCTCCATTCTCTTTCCTCTGGGAAATGAATGAACTCAGATGAATGAACTCAGTATTCCTAAGCTCTAAAGTGGCATTGTGGCAAGAAGTGGTGCATATCCCAGAGCAACTGGGAGGTACAAGTAAAGGATTTCCATGGCTTTTCCTTCCTCTTATTTTAGTGACTAATGCTGAGGGGATAGTGTGCTCCTGTTCCTACACAAGTAAGCATCTCTTCCATTTACTGTTCTTTCATAAGGCAGCACCAGAGGTTGCAGTAGGAAGGCAAATGTTACAGCAGCATCACACAGCTACCGGCATTGTTCAGGTGCCACTAGTTACAAGTGATCCGTTACTTGCAATGAATTCCTTTTTGCAGTAACTACACAACAACTTGTAATGTAACAAGGGATACTGAACTCCTTTTGCAGTGTCATTATCTATGACTATGGCCATTTCCGCACTACACTGTTATAGTGCTCTTATTCCACTTTCAACCTCCTGTGGAATTCTGGGTTTTGTAGTTTCCTGAGGCCAAAGAGCTCTTTGGCTGAGAATACTAAAGGCCCCTCCCTAACTACAAACCCCAGGGTTCCATAGGAGGCGGAAAGTGGAATAATAGCACTGTAACAGTATAGTGCGGAAATGGCCTAATGAACTTACTACTTCAATATATTTTGGACCATAGGCTTTTCAGTCACTTGTAGCATTCTGATTTTTTAAAAAAATCTATTTTAGTTACTATTATTTTTTATAGTTTAATTACATTTGTACAGTGAGAATTAAAAAGTGGCTTTTTAAAAATATAAAGCTATAGCAGTAACTAAGAACTGCCTAGGAGCTATAATTCTTTTTACTTTTTAAAAGCAAGCTCCAGCTATTGACATGCTCCCACTGTTATAAATAAGACAACACAGGGCATCTATCTTTCTAGAGAATCTGGTTCACCTTTTCTTGGCCCTCAGAAAGTGCTCAAAGGCCATTGAACAAACTAATATTTGCTTAACGAACAGCGTGTTTAAAAACAAAAAGCAACAACTAACAAAAAACAAACCCAGTGCTCTTTCTATGGAGAAGACACCAACATTTTTTTCACTGATGCTTCCTCAGGACATACCTATTGCTCTTCTTAAACGCTGAGGAATGCTCTTGCCAAAAACAATAAAACACGTTCTTCTGACCAAGCATCTTTTATTTAGCAAGGACATGAAGGAGATTAAGATGCTGTCTACGTAACAGCCTTATGTAACTGCGTTCATGTCTGGTGAGGAAATGGGACTTACCATAATCAGCTGCAGCTGTTGGGACTGGAGTACAAAAGGCTGGAAGTGATCGCAATGTCTGCACTACACGGGTGATCTGAGTTCATTCTCTTCTTTGTTTCGTACATCCCATTGTCTCCTTAAAGGATGTAATCCTTTAACAATAACTGCTTAAACTTACACACAAACAGAAAATTAAACCAGTAACCAGTTGGGGTTTGATTCATTTCCATTTGGCATACTTGCCTTCTGTTGATGCTTTGGAGGAAATATAACAACAGTTTTTCTTTCAAGAAGAGCCAGTTACTGGTGTGATCTGCTTCAAATGAACTTTCAATACCAATAGCAATAAATTTGAAAGTTCCTAGAACTTCAAAATTAAACCAAATGCTTTTTCTTTTCATTAAAACAAGTTTTGATTTCACATAAAAGCTGCTTTCAGGAGAGCTTCCGGCTGGGGGATTATAGGTTCATGGTGGATTCATGTTCTTTGGGGATTTCTGGGAGCTGTAGTCTAAAAAGGTAACATACCTAAGCTCTGCTTACGAATCACAAAAGGTTTGTCCTCTTGAGATCACAAGAAGTCATGAGGTCCTATCTTCAAGTCCTAATGTATGAAGGAGAAGCAGGGCTTCACTGACTAGCTTGTCCTTGATGTCACAAAAAGGAAGATTCCCATGCAAATAGGACTGTAAAAATATTTGGGAACAGTGCACAGTCAACATTCCCAAATACAAAGATGTCTTCATACTTGCAGCAGCATTATGTGGAGGGTTCTACCCTGTAAATTGTACACACAAAGAGACCAGAAGTTGGAGCCAGTGACCATGGTCCAGCTTCCTCTTTAAACTTTGGGAAAATCTACTAGATGTTATTTTAAAGAATGCTTTTGTTTCACTCTGTGCTGCACTGACCAGGTTACACTGATCACTTCTGGAGTATTATGTCCAAGTTCTGCTTGTATTTTCAAAACTACCATCGCTCTCCTTTTCTTTCTTTCTTTCTTTCTCTCTTTCTTTCTTTCTCCCTCCCCCTCCCCTGCACATACACACAGTTTGTCTCTCACACGAAGGAAGATAACAGTGGGCAGGAGTTTTCTGGCTCTTTTGCTGGAATGAGCCTGGGGAGAGGCAAGCAGTTTTATGGGAATGGAGGTTCCCTTACCCTTTACCCAACCTGAGGCTCTTGGATTATATATACACAGATCACATCCATGTCTCAAGTAGCACTGATTCTAACAATTTTAAGAGGCACCTACAGTATTCTTCCTTAAAGGCTGCCAAGCATCCATGTGCATTTGAAACAAGAAACAGCATGGATGGAGTGCACAATTATATTTTCCTAACATCTGTAAACTTTTAATGTGTACTAGGTCAGATTACAGTGCTACATTTGGGTGGAATTTTAAAAGTTATCAAACTTCAGATCTCATCAGGCCGTGAGGTATCACTCAGCATGTCTTGGCAGAGCTTCAGGTGCAACCACTGGAGAGGAGCTGTAGAAGCTACTGTAAAGATGAAATGCGCCTATGAGACCACAAGGAGCAGAAAGCAAGCATAGAAAGTTGGAGCAACAGTTGAATTATGAAGACATTTGAGTTAATGGTTCTTGCAGAATTAAGCTAAAGCTAGCTTTGTACCAAAATAAAAACTAATATTGTGTTCACGTTACATGCCCTTTCATCTGTTTGTGCACACCAAAGCCTAATCTGGAGCCTTATGAAGTTGCTTGCAATAGGAAATTGTATGTGACAGATAGTTCTTTATTCATTCCTGCCTCTGGGGCCCACCTACACAGCAGCTATGTTTGGAACTTTCTAGAGCTAGGTTAGCATTTAAAACCCAGAAAGATTTTGAGCATTATCTTCCTGACCAGTCATGGTGTTATTCAAAGACTCCTTTTAGGACAAGAACAAAAGGCTCAGAGATGGATTAATCTCATAAGCGGCATTATTTACCCACTGGGACTGGATGTTTTTGTCTGTGATGTTTGAAAGCGACTTTGTTTGCAATATCATGGACTTGTTTGATTTTTGCCAACAATTACTATTAGGACATATGGCTCATTGTGTTAGCTACACCACATGCTAATATTGGCAGGTGCAAGTCCTAGGCACTCAAAATTGTTCCCTGCAAGGAACCTGCTTCTAATAGTTGCTTCAGTGAGGCTGGCAGGTAATTGGAAGGCTTTAAATATCAGGAAAGCGGGAAAACTATGTCTCCAATCAGCTAGTGGGAGAATGCTCCCAATGTATATATTATAATGGTAGTATTTATTTGTCACATGTATATCTTGCCTTTACTCAAATAAGTTCTAGACAGCACACACAGCTCTCTTCCTCCCCACCTATATCCTCACAACAACCCTTGAGGTACGCCAGTCTGAAGGACAATGACTGGCCAAAGCCCACCCACTGAATATCATGGCTCTGAGAAGACTTGAACCAGGATTCCAGTCCAGCACTTAACCTCTAGACTAACCATGATGGCTCTTGATAGATTGACAGACAGACTCCCTGCCACACCCATCAAACACAAAAGTGGGTGTAAGATATGGCCAGCATGGTGGACATAGCAACAGATGCAACCCTGCTTTCCCAGCCACAACTTGTAAAAAACAAATATTCTTTTTATTTTCTTGGGTGTTCCCTTGGCTTAGTGTCCAAGCTGCTGTGCTAGTAAGTACCTCCTTGCTGAAAGCCTTTTCTCCTCTCTTCCAGTTTGGTGCTACCAACACTGCCCAAAGTGACATGTAGAATTGTCCTTACTGTACTTGTTCTGATACAGATTCCCCAGTGGCTTTATGTGTGAAAAGAATGGATATGTTGTTGAAGGGCATTTTCTCTCTGGGTTTTCTTCTTATAGGCTATATTACCTTTTTATGCTACTCTTTAATGAAGTACCAGCCACTACTTTTAGCAAGTTCTACTAAAGCAGCTTAGGTTGTATCAGGGTGTCCAAAAATACCATATCCAACAACATTTCAAAGATGAAAACCAGGACGCATGTGGCTTAACAACATGAGAGTGTGGCGAACATGGCAAAAGTTATTAATGAGGAAAAACACACAAGCTAGGAAAGGCTGCAGCAGTTCGCTTTTTCTGGAGACTACAGAGAAGGGCAAGATTCTACCCCCTTCTCTCCTCTCCCCTCTGCTGAGTTGAGTGTAAACTACTTTTTCACTTTGAATTCAATTTGCAGCAGCTCAGATAAGCTGAAGACAAAGGAGGAAACTGGGATGAGGAGAGAAAAACTGGAACATTTTAAAAGCAGCTTAAAAGGAAACTGTCCCAGCTAAATTGGGAGAGCTGAAAATAGATGACAGATATTTTATTGGTACAGTCAGTCCATCATATTTGTCAGCTTCACTTTCAAGGATTGGATTATCTATGAGTTTCTCCAACCCCTGCCTCCCCCAAGGCTTCTTTTCTGGGGGAACCTTCCCTCTCTTCAGCTATGATCAGACCATGCAGCCCTTTAAAACCCCGCCTCTGGTCTCTTCTTCCACCACCAGCAGCTGCCTGACCAGCTAAGGACAGCTCACAGACCAATTTCTAAGTACCATAAACCCTCTCCCAATGCCCCACACTCCCATCCAAGGAAGAAGATGGCCAAGAGAAAAGTACAGGGCCACTATGCACCAGCACCCCCTTTCCCTCTCCTTTCCCTGAGCTGGTCTAGACCTGGGTGCTCATTCTCTCCATCATGCTTCAGCCCCCTCCCCACAGACACACACATTTTGATATTTATGGTTCTTTTCCTTTTGCAGGGGTTCTGTACCCCTAACCCTAGTGATTGTGGAGGGCCAACTGTACTTTGTTAGGACTGTGTAACAGTCATGTGCTCCCAGCATTTCCAAGTAGCGAGAGGTACTATGGATAGCACCACCAGGTTTAGTTTCCTTTGAATGAGAAAGGTGTATGATATCTTTGCAGTATTGATTTTATTAAAAGTATAGGCATGCAAATTGTCTTGTAAGGGGAATCTATTTATTCTATATCAGAGCAGTACGAATAATTGCTACTTCTCTGATATAGTAGCTTTGGATATCAATGTAGTAGCATTTGAAAGTGTTAGCATGGGTTAGTGGTGCAGTGGTCAGCGTGCTGGAGTGGCACAGTCATTCCCAAAGTGGGCAGTACTGTCCCCCTGGGGCAGTGTAAAAATCCAGGGGGCAGTGAGGAAAAGGGGGTGGTAGTGGAGCAACAGAGTAGTGGGGCAGCAAGAGGGCATCAGAACCTCCCACTACTCTTTTCCACTGCTGCCACCCTTCCCCGAAGCTTAAGGAACTTCTGCACACTGAAGTCAATAACTCAGTGCTACCATGTAAGGAAGAAGCAGGATCACAAAGAAGGCCTGCCTCGTCTGGCAGCATGCTTTTCCACTGCTGCCATCCCCTGCAGGCTTAAGGAACTTATGCACATGGAACTCAGTAACTCATGCTGCCACATGAGAAGGAAGTGGGTAGCTCACTTGCTTTCAGAGAAATGCAAGGATCTGTGAAATGGTCGGAATACAAGCGTAGTGTTTAGTGCCAATCTATGCCTCCCACTATTTCACAAATCCCTCCCTCCATCTCTCTGCAGACCCACATCTTCTGTGGTGTCTTATCTTTTCTGATGCAGTAGGAAACATGACTGATCTGAAGCCATTTGTCCCATTAATTTGGCTTGCCTATGAACAACCTCCTCACAGTTTGACTGTAGTTTCTTGGCAGCCTCCATCTTTCTCTCTCTGTGGCAGGGGGAGGGCACTAGGGATGTGGCTTGGGAGCCAAAGGGACAACAGACTGAAAGAGTTGGGGAACCACTAGACTAAAACTCCAGGAATCCTTTCAGCCTTACAGGAAGGGAGGCCTCCTTTGAATACATCTTGCCAAGAAAACCCAGTGATAAGATTGCCATAAAGTGGGTCAAGTTGAAGTCACATAACAGTCTCAGGCTAGGATTTCAATCCTCACTGAGCCTAGAAGCCCCATGGGTGACCTTGGATAATTCACACTGTCACAGCCTTAGCGGAAGGCAATGGCAAATCTCCCTGGAATAAATCTTGCCAGGAAAACTCTAGGACAGGATCATCATAAGTTGGAGATGACTTGAAGTCACGTAGGAACAGTATCTATTGTCTGTCTGTTAATGTACATGTGCAAGGTATTCCAAAAGGAAACTTTTGTCAGTTGTATGTTGCCAGTGTATAATAGTTGCATTTCATTTCTTAAATAGCCAATGGTATAGAAAGCCAGACATGAATGTTTTTATGCTGCTCAAAGAACAAGTTGACAAAGGAAGATAATTTTACTCTAGTATTATTTATGGTTGTGAGTGGCTACAACAGAAACATATCCCATACTGGGAGTTAATGTAAAGGGAACTGTGAAGTGAGATAAAAATAAGTACATGTTTTATCTTAACTCGCAGTAAAATAATCTGAAATTTTGATGGTCAAAACACTTATAGAATAAATGAAATCGGCAGACAGAAATTCTAAATGGCTTATAATTAATCCCTGGAAGAGAGATACAAAAGACTGCTACTAGATCTAGCATTTTTTAATCTAGAATATCAAACTCTGTGATAGGTACCTCTTTCTGCATTATACAAAGTGTACGCAAGCAAATATGAATACAAAATCAAGTTGGATGCGTAGCACGGGAAGACAATAAAGAAAACATTGGACAACAGTGTCTTGACAACAATGATATTTCTGTGAAAAGGTGAGTGGACAAAGGCTGGCAATTCCACAGAAGAGGACCAATAACAGGACCAACTCATGGTAGCTAATAATATGCAGGAGGACTCTGGCTGTAATCTAAATGAATACTGCTATGAAGGAGTCAGTAAATACTGCAGACAAAATACGAGGTCTTTTTCTAAGCAGGACGACAGTAGTACAAACAAGGCTAAACCCATGACATTTTGCTGCCTTAAGGAAAAGAATAAATGGCATCCCAATCTACCCAAGTGAAGTGGCAATGCGGATTGAAGGATTCTAGGAACTGTAATTCAAAGATTAATTTCTCCATGATCTGCTACACAGTACTCAAACCCAGCCTTTTTATTTAGTGTATGAGGAACAGAACAATATAAGCACTCCTCCCCATGCCCGGCAGTAAAATATAACAACAACAATATAAACAGCTAACAACTTGCTGCTCTTTCACAAGATCTTGAATCTACCGTTTCAGGTGGCTTCCTCACTCTACCTGACAACAGGACCAGCCTTGAGAGCAAATTTGGAAATGGAAAGTTCTGAAATTGTTGTGTAATTTTCAGATAGAAATCATAAGATGCATGTTTAGCATTCAGTCAGAGCTCTGCTCCTGATCTATTTGTATACTAGGGTCTTCTAATGACCTTTAGATTGAAAACATCTCTCTTACTTTGAAACAATTTAGGTCCATGAGACTCTGCAGAACAAACTCCCACATTCTGTTTCCTTATTGTGCAACTGTTGATTTGGAATTCATAGCATTCTAGTCTAAACTACATTTTCTCATGTTTCTTAACCAAATACCAAAAGTCCCAGTTATATAAGATTCTATCAAACTCTTCACATGGAGATGCTAATAGATTTAAGACAGCAGGGAAATTAGAACTATCAGAATTGTTAACTGAAATGAGGAGGAGGAGAATCTGGCATTCCTCACCTTACTGATCCACATCAGAACAATACAGGGAGAATACCTTAAAAGTAGTTTATAAATGCCACTTTTGGCCAGAAAAACTAAACAAAATAAATAAAGGTATCTCCCCAAAATGCTGGCCATGATGCAAGGAAATAGGCATCCCGCTGGACATGTAGATATATTGTCTTTACGTGCAAAGATTTTAGAGAAATGCCTTACATGTATAAAGTCAAATACCACATCAAACTGTCTGCTATTAAGAACAAAATGAAAAAAAAAATGCAACAGAAAGACCTAATTGCATTGCTTTTGGGGGGTTCCTAGACTAGAAGTTTCTAACAGGTAGAAAGTTGCAATAAATCTTTCTATAAGAATTGGATCAACAGAATTTGAAATCTTGCTCTGCCGGAAAAACTGACTTCCTGACTTGAAAAAGCAAGTGGACATACAAAAGAATTCAGTGGCATTTCCAAGCAGCATGATGGCTTTTTATCTCATTGGCTTATGAAGACTCATCTCTTCACCGCTTAGATATCCCATTCAGATATTGGAAAACGCAATTTTAACCATTACAAGAGATTTCTGGTAACTTCTCGAAATCAAATTCCAGCAACTATGTACTGTCATCTTGGTCTACACGTTCTTTTAATGCTGAGCATATTGTTACCTTTTCATTTATTTATTTTGCCAAGCTACACAGGGTCTTTTATTAATATATTTATTCCAGTATTTCTGTTTTGTCAGTAGCCAAATTTCAATTAAAAATACATTTACTTTAAACAACTACTTTTCCTTCTTGTTTCTTATGCATACCATATACTCATGTAGATACCAGAACTAGGAAAAGTAACAGTTGCTGGGGAAATCTGGGAGTTGTACTCCAAAAAGTTATTTTCCCCAACTCCAATACCAACAAGGCCCGTCTTCTCTCTCCCAATGATACTTCTTTGTCTAAAGAGCTAAGGGAACTTGAAAGATCTAGGCATCAATAGCTTTATAGTTTCTTGCATCTCCTCTGGACATTTTCTTTTCACACTTACAACTAGTTAAGTTTACTGGGTCACCAACATGTTTCTTTGAACTGGTCAGGTAGTGACAGTAAAATACTCAGAAAATGCTTTGTCTTAAATGTTATCTGACCACAATCATATTAGGCTTTATAGTGTAATAGAACAGTGTCAGCTCTTTTAAGACTCCTGACCAATATTTCCATTACATGTCACTGTTGTTATGAAATTCTCTTCAAACACGTTAAGAAGCATGAAAAATTGCTCAGGAGTCCTTTCTCATAAAAGGCAAACGGAGCCTATAAATTTCCAGTTCAATTCTCATTGCAGAACCAGACAACAATATGAAAAACAATATTCGGCTTGTGTCGGACAGTTTTCAGCATATGGTAAGCATTCTTTCCACTCATATTTAGTGGGCTTATCAGTCTGAAAAGGTTAGGGTGAAAGTAAACAAGGCTTTTGATCTTTAAAAAAAATAACCAAGCATATCATTTTAATTTTTCTCAATCTCTCTTTCCCTTCCTGCCTCAATGCTGCTTCAGAATGAGACATCTGAGACACTATGATTTTGGTAATGATAAAGAATAACAGCCTTTGCTGT
Source organism: Ctenosaura bakeri (assembly GCA_948474755.1). NCBI lineage: Eukaryota > Metazoa > Chordata > Lepidosauria > Squamata > Iguanidae > Ctenosaura > Ctenosaura bakeri. Next base: position 99,227 of record CAOLHI010003477.1, on the reverse strand, counting down.
TTATTCCAAACAGCATAAGAATGCATTATCCTAATGTGAATTAATGTCTTTGCAAACCACTAATCTGTCTCATTTCTTGCTGAGGACCTGATGGAACCTTCTAACCACCTTGTGAGTTGTCTACCCTGGAGAACAGACCATACAGTAATCATAATAATTGAATAACACTAAGTAAAACACAAATAATTAGGGAGATGTTCTGCCAAACATAGAACCTATCATAAGTCAGATGTGGTTTTTGTTATGGAAAGTGCATGCTCTCCAGAAACGCTTCAGCTGCACATATGGAGAGAAGCCAAGACTGCTTGACTCCATCACATAGTGGGCACTCTGATGTTTGTGTCTGGACTAAATATTATTCGCAGTGAATAGCTTGCACACATGAGATGAGAGAAGCCCCCGAGAGAATGTCATTCTATACATGTGTAGGTGGCCATGCACGCACACACACAAAAACAAACCACTAAAGATAGTCATGTTGGAGAGTTACAAAATAAACACAATAACCCACAGTTGGACAATACTTTCATTAAGGCTAACCCAAATGCCACAAAAACATGGAAGTTGTTGCTTCTCCAGAAGTCTTCATCAGGCTTGTGGTACAAAAAGCGTAAGTGTGGGGGGGGGAAGAAATGTAAAAAAATCTGGCCAGATGTTTTAGCCAGGAGGTCTATGGTTTATTTGATATCACAGTCCATCTTTTTTTATATTAGACACTGTTATTCCTAGTCACTATTGTAGAGAAGTGGCCCAGCTAGGAGAGCACCTGTACCATGATCCCACTATTCCCATATAGAAAGACTTGGGCTGATTGTCAGGCCCAGTTCAAAGTTTTAGTATTAAACTTTAAAGCCAAAATAGTTTAGGAATTGCCTGTCTAAGGGAATAGCCATATCATTTTTAATCTTTCTAGTGGAGCTTCAGAAGAGGCCCTCTTAAGAATAGCCTCACCTACAAAAGCCTGCTTAACAAGCACATAAAAGAGGACTTTCTCCTGTATAGTTCCCAAATTGTGAAGTGCATTCTGCACAGACCAGTCACTGATCCCCCCTCTTACTATTTTTGGCAAGAGTGTAAAGACATATCTCTTCAAAATGCTCTTTTAAACCATTTTGATGTCTACTAATTACTGTGCTGAGTTTAATGGTTTCATCTTTATTATTTAATGACCTTTGTAAGACCTCCCTGAGTGCCATTTTTAGTGAAAAGGTTGAATAAAAATGTAAATAAATAAATCTAACTCCCAGGGCCAGGAGCAAAGCAAAACTCAGTGGTTGGATCCAGTTTGTTTTATGTGACCAATGTAGTACAGAAGCCTTTATTTTTCTGTGTTGTTAGCGAGATACAAGAGAGTAAAGCCATTTCAGCACTAGACTGTTATAGTGCTATTATTCCACTTTCAACATCCTATGGAATCCTGGGGTTTGCAGTTTCAGGAGGGACCTTTGAGGGGCCCCTCACTAAACTGCAAACCCCAGGATTCCATAGGATGTTGAAACTGGAATAATAACGCTATAACAGTCTAATGCTGAAATGGTCTCAGTCAGAACCAGAAGAAACCTCTCTAGAGTATCAGTAAGCCAGTGGAAATTATGTGACAAGGCCTAAAGGGCACACGTGTACACACATGGGCACCGGGCAATTTAAAAGCTTCCAGAATGTGCTTGCTCTTTGGTCTGAACAAGCAAAACACCCAGTCCTGCAGATGGTCCTCGTCTCAACTCCATCTTTCACTTTGTTTAACCACACTGAAGCCTGTCTTCCTGTGTTTCCTTGGTTTTCACTTCTATGGATTTGTCAAGAAAAGAGTCTTACAATTTTTCAGGGCAGTCAGTGTTGCATGAGCACTGTAATGGACAGCATTGCTGACCCAGGATGAGACACAAAAACAGGCATGGGATATGGTCGATGGAACTGCGTCAACCAAGGGCTCTTTCACGCTACATAATCATAGCACCATGATTCCACTTTAACTGCTATGGCAACATCTCATGGAAGCCAGAGAGTCTTAGTTGCGGGGGCACTACAGGTCTCTGGCTAGGAATTCTAAATGTCCCTCCCCAAGTTGCATATCTCAAGGTTCCAGAAGATAGAATGGTGGCAGTTAAAGTGAAAACGTAGTGGTATAATTGGGTAGAGTGAAAGGGTGCTACATCTCAGCATACTCACGCCAAAGGCCTGCACTGTCCACACAGTAGTCCTTTTCTGGTAACCAGATAACAAAGAAAACCAAGAATTCTAAAGGCAACAGTGGTCCACTCAGGAAAAAAATCAGGAGGGAAACATCTACAGCTCCTGCTAGAAGAACTAAAAGATCCCAAAATGCAGTAGACCTGCCTTACCACATTTTGAAAGAAATAAAAGCAAAATGCAATACCATCTAAAGACATGCACACACCCTTTAGACTGTAAAATCATTAAGTGTAGAAAATGCCTGGGGATATCCTTAGGGAATATTGGAGCTATATTCCAGCATGTTGTGGGGACACCAGATCAAGAAAGGGTAAATAAGTACTACGGATCTACCTGAATAGGTTCATTGGATATGCCTCTGTGCCTAAAAAGCAAAGATAGTTGGTTTTTTCTTGCTCTTTCAAACTAGCTTCTGGGCATTTCTCTTGTCTGCCGCTAAGAGGAAAGCCTGTTGGGTAAGATATTAGGAAATGGAGACTTTTCTCTCTTCTTTTTCTTTGGTAAAGTAATTGCTGTTAAGAGAGCAGGAAGAGAAGCTTAACTCTGGCACACTAGATTTTCTTTTCTCTGCATTCAATAGTTATGGCTGATAATGGGTTAACAGGGAAACCCCATCCGTCTGCAATAACACTTCTCCTCTTGTATTTCCTGTGCAAAGGGAAGCAACAGTCCAGAAGCAACCAGGCTACCACCAACAAGAGAAGCTTCACTCAGCAAAATGAAGGAGTTACCCCTTTGTGTGTGTCTGTGGTAGACAAGTTCAATGACACAACTTCCTGGGTAGCCAATCAAATGTGAGAAAGGTAACAGAAAAAATTGTGATAGCCCAGCTTCAGCTAGTTGTGGAAGATAACTCTGACACAGCCATATCTTGGGGAGCCATCTTAAAATAACAGTCATAGAAATTTCAAAGAAGTAGCAGCATAAAAAGGAAGAATGGAGGGGGATTTAAAAAAGAAATGTGGCACCTTTAAGACTAACTGGTTTTATTTTTTTGCATGAGCTTTCATGGATATAAACCCACTTCTTTAGATGCAGTACCAAGTGGCCTTAAGGCCTCAGGTATAAAGTATATTTACACCATTACACAGAATAGGATAGATCCCATTACGTTCTGTCCCACTCCCACAACTGTATAAATAAGCTTTAGATACCTGAGGCCTCTAATACCACTTGGTACTGCATCCAAAGAAATGGATTTATATCCATGAAAGTTCATACAAAAATAAAAACCAATTAGTCTTAAAGGAGTTGCCACATTTCTCTCTCCTTCCTTCCTCCTTCTTAAGCCATAGAACTGTGGAGTTGAAAGACCCTCTAAAGGCCATCTAATCTAACCCCTGGGCCTCTCAGGCATTCACACCTAAAACAGAGCTACTCAAAGTGGTGGTCCCTGGACAAGTGCCAGGCCTCAAGCTATTGGTCCCTGACAAAGTTTCTGAGAAAAAAAGAAACAACTGTACTCAACAGGCTCAAAATTACTGCCAATCTCTGGCACGTTGGGGAAAAAAATGGACAGTATCCCACATCAGATAGCCAGAGAAGCACAAACCTAAAACATCTATCTAACAGATCCAGGCTCTGCTTAAAAATCTCTGACAAAGTTCTGCTAGAACAAAAAGCATCCTGCTAGAAGCAACCAAAGTCACAGAAAACTCTCACATCCCAAGTTCTTCCATCCCTCTGCTGGGACTACCCTGCATACTGTATGTATATGTCGGATTGCTACCACCAGGAGGTCACACGATTTGTCCATCTAGCTGAGTAGTGATAGCAGTCTCATTTAGAGATCTTTCCTTTCTTTACCTGCTACCTGACTTTTGTAACTTCAAAGGCCCAAGACTGACACTGGGACCATCTACGTGCAAAGTAGGTGCTCTACCACTGATCAAAGTACCTCTCAATGCACCTGTTGGTATATCTTCCTAATACTCCCACTCCTTTTTGGATGCAGTATCACAGACAGAACAAAGAACTGCAGGAGAACTTTCACATGATGTACACAGCTGAGCCTCTCTCATACGTTTGTGTCAGGTGCGATTGTTATTAATGCAGCACGGCTTGCAGACAACATTGTAAATGTGCATGGCTGCCAATATGCTGAAAATGACAAAATAGAACTTGTTGAATTAATACATTAATGAACCAAACTTGTTCTCCTACCCCCAATATTTGGTCATGATCAAGCACACATCTAGAATCCACACCACCCCAATACCCTCAAGTCTATCAGAAACTGGACCTTCAAGGCCTAGGAGCTTTTTTCCATGTAGTACCTTTACCTGTCCAAAACACCAGTCTCCATAATTCTTTTTACTGGTCTCTGACCTTCAAAGGCAGCATAGCCTGTCTCAGATATGCACATTTTCATTGCTCTCTTTCTGCACAATCTAAACTTGGAGCAGAAATCCATGCCAGTTTCACAGAACGGAAGGAATGCAGAAAATCTGCATGTGGCAGAGTCCAAAATAAATCTCCTTAACAGTGAATTCATCATCTCAGAAGCAACACACACACACACACACACACACATGAATGGGACCCCTCAACCAGCTGTGCCTCTGCAAGTCTGTGCTGTTTGGAGAGATACATTTGGAAGGCAGCAGAAGGAACTCTGAATGAGTTCGCCCCTGAATGGCAAGACTGAATGGTTATACACTTCACATGAATATTCATGAAGTCCTCAAACTTTTGTCTGTGTGGAGGCTGACATCACAGCTGCGCTGAGCAGCCAACAAAGTCCCCCAAGTCATCCCTCACCCCCCTCCTCGCTTCCATTTCTTCCTTTGGGTTGGAAGGTGCGGGTGTCTGGTTCTGCTTTTTAAATTCAGAGCGACTTAATTGTTTTTGTTCTCTTACCCTCTGGCCGGTCCATCAGCGCCCGTGCCCACTCCGGCTCCCCCTCTTTCCCTCTCCTCGCTCTCCTTTGCTCAGCAGCTGCTGCTGGCTCTGAGAGGGGCACGTGCAGCCGGTCTATTTAACGGTCCAGGGCTGTGGGAGGGGTTAGTTCAACTGCCCATGACTCAGAAGGAGCCTCGAAGCAGGTCGGGCTGAGGGGCGCCTCTCGCAGTCGAGGGCAGGGGAGAGAGAGTTATCTCAGGGCTGCAGCCTCCTCGGGCCAGTCCCCCGGGGCCTCCAGAGAAGAGGACGAAGTCCCACGCTCCTCCTTTGGGGCAGCCCGGTGTTCCTTTCTCCAAATATGTACACGCTCGTTCTCTCGCTTTCTTGCCCCATCCTCCCCGGTTTCTAGGGCTTGTAACCTGAGGCAGATGCGTATCTTAACTGCGCCGGTCCTTTTCAGAAGGGAAACAACACAACGGTGCCTTTGCTGACATATCCGCAGCAACTCCGTATCAGTCTTTGAAGTTGCCTTTCCCTCAGGAGCGGCGGAAGGGCTCTTTTCCCGCGCTCACGCACTAGCCTGTTATAGCGCTCTGATTCCAGTTTCAACATCCTCTGGAATCCTGGGGTTTGCAGTTTCGGGAGGGCCGAATGGATGTTGAAACTGGAATCATAGCGCTATAACAGGCTAGTGCGGAAATGGCCTCGCTCTTGCTTGCTTCCGCCCACGCTGGACCTGCCCTGCCCTGAGTGACACTGCTCCCCCCTTCCTCCGCCCCACTGTGCTATGACCCTGGCCTTTGTCAAACAGAGAGTTTGGAAAGTAAACCTTTTGACCCTGTTACAACTTCACTTCACTTGACTCCATTGTTACAAGGGGACTGTGGGTCTTTCTCCTGAACATTGCGCCATTTCAGTGGCTTGTAAAATCCCTTTGACTGGAGTACTGTGGAAAAGCAGTCTACAAATTAGGAAATAAGTTAAAATTAAATACAGAACCAGAGACTGTTTGACTTTTTCCCCCCGAAATTTTTTTTATTAAACATTAAAATGTAAAAACACAGATAAACAATACAAACCATACACAAAACTAAACCCCCAAAACAAAACAATGACAATAAGACAATAAACCTTAGGTAATTAAACTATCAATATGTAACTAAGCTAGAACTAACTAACAAACAAAAATTTAAAAATTGGTTGCCACCCTTGTTGAAAACAGCTCCTACTAAATGATGGTATTTACTTAAATTGTTAGCTAAAATCTAAGTTTTAATTTTGTTGCTCATATTTATTTATACCTTAAACCCATGCCCCAAAAACAAACAGGAAAAATGTGATTAGTAAATAACAACAAGAACTAATAACTATCACTAATAGTGGTTTGGCTAAGCAAGGATTAGTTTTACAATCCAGACCTAACAGCCTTCCTTACTGGATGGAGGGCTCTTCAGATGGTAAGGTGTGTGAGTCCAAAATGTGATAAGCCAGCATGGCTGCATTTGGTGGCCTTCTTGCTCACTTGTCAGTACAGGCCCTGGAGAACTCCCCCAAACTCTTGCCCTAGTGGCATCCCTGAATTTCCTCCATACCACAAATGCCTGGGCCCCCTTCACACTACAGGATTATTGTATAATCTGGACAGTAATGCTGTACTGCCACAGTTCCATCCTATGAAATCCTGGGACTGGCAGTTTAGGGAAGGGCATTTAAAATTCTCAGCCAGAAGAATAAAGGTGATCCAATGACAAGTTTTGATAATTAAAATTAATATTATAAAGGAAAAGTGTAAAAGTACATTTTGAAGATGTATTCTGTTTGTTATAACATTTTTTATATAGATGGTTATTATTTTTCGATGAATGATCATTAGTATAAAGTAATCTAGAATAAGTTAACAAGCAGTTATGAACCTGAGACATTAAGTAAGCAAGTAATTAAAATGATAACTGATAAGCAGTTATGGAATTATGGAATAAAATGTTTGAATTAAGATGTAAATGTTTAAGTTATATGAACTGTTTGCAACAAGGATGGGAACTAATTTGAGTTCTGTTTTGTTAGTATTTGTTTTAGTTAGTCAATGTTTATATGGATTTTTTTTTGTTTTTGTTTTGCATGTTTGGATTGTGCAGGTTTTCTTGTTTAATAATTTGGAAATAAATAAATAAATACTCAGCCAGAATGTTCCAGTTCCTACAAACACCAGGATTCCATAGAAGGGAATAATGACAGCTAAAACTGAATAATAGTGCTATAATTGCATAGTATGAGTGAGCCATGGTTTTCAACGAAGTTACGGAGCCTTACTCCTGCTTATGAACTTACCAGTATCACATCAAGAGAATTAATACGGCAGTTGCTACAAAAATGTACATTTTATTTTAAAAATAATTATTCCTCCTTTCTCCATTTTGTAGCTAACAGCAGAAAGATGAAAAGCACATACAAAACCTTGTAAGGGACAAATCTATCCCACTAAAAACAGATTTAATATTAATAAGATTATACTGTCTCTCTTCCAAGATGTATGTTGTTTTATATCTCAGAGGTTATTCTAGAAACCCCTCTAAGAATCTAAGAATCCCCTTAAAAAGAAATTTTTAAAAGAAGTTGTTTGTTTTGGTGTGTGTCCCAGAAACATTATGAATATATCTGATCTCCTGTACAAAGAATGTAGGGTCCATGCTTGCATAAAAATCAGCAAGGCGGGGAAATACAGAGGAAGACAGATGTTTCACAGCTTATAGAAACAGTGGGCTAACTGAAACTAATAACTTGAAAAAAACCTGACAGGATGGGACTCTTTACAACCAAGAACCAGACATGTTGCATAATGAAGCCTAGTTTACTCTAGCTTGGCTATTAAATGTGTGTATGTGTATGTACCTTCAAGTTGCCAGTTGACTAACAGTGACCCCATGAATTTCATTGGTATTTTTAAGACAAGGAATATTCAGAGGTAGTTTGCCAATTGCTTCCTCTGAAATATAGCCTACAGCACCTGGTATTTGTTGGTGGTTTCTCATCCAAATCCTAACCAGGGCTGACCCTGCTTAGCTTTCAAGATCAGAAAGGATCTGGTGCTATTAGAGTATTTAGACAGGCTATTAAATGTACTAATAGACTTTTGTCCTTTTTAAAGTTTTGTTGGATTTGTGAGACAGGGCAACAGATTCCACCTAAGTGCTCCATCTTTCCACACTAGACTGATATAGTGCTATTATTCCACTTTCAGCATCCTATGGAATCCTTGGGTTTGCAGTTTAGGGAGGGGCCTCAAAGGAGCCTCAAAGGCCCCTCCGCAAACTCCAGGATTCCATAGGATGTTGAAAGTGGAATAATAACACTATAACAGTTCAGTGCAGAAATGGCCACAGAAACAAGATTAGGGCTGTAATTCATGTACACTTAACTCAGCCTCTTACCTCCAGGTAAACTCTGCTGTCAGTGCCAGGAAGCCTGGGCTATATGCTGAACTCTCACATAGGAATGAGTAGCATACCAGTATATTAAAATCACAGAATCATAGAGCTGGAAGAGACCACAAGGGTCATCAGGTCCAATCTCTTTCCATGCAGGAATATACCATTAAAGCATTCCTAATAGATGGCCATATTGGCTAGCGTTCTGCCAGTCAGTCCCAACTAGAGTAGACCCATTCAATCAATTGTTAAATGAACAAATAAGTAAATCCAATTAATTCAATGGCTTGCTTTCATCAAGACTAACAACCAAATTTGGCTACATCCCAACATGTCTCTAAATTATGGTTTTGCATTTCATTAGGGAGCCTCAGACTTGTAAACTCACCTTCTCTCTTCTCTCCCTCCAAAATAGCCTCAAGATGACAATTTAGTCATCTTCTGATTTGCAGATAATTGCAAATGACTGTATATGCAAACACAGACAAAGTGCAGTTAGTGTTAACTGTGGTTTGACATTTGACTGTTGTTTTCTTACTCTGTGCCTAGCTTTCACTTCTAAAAATAGGATAATCTAGCACATTCTTCTAAAAAGTTGAATCTTTGGTTCACATTCTCAGAGCCTCCTTTTCTTCTCAAAGTTTATCTCCTTGATAAGCCCACTCTCAGAACACAAAATTTTGTTGGGCCCAGGATTCTCCTCACAGAGGAGGAGGAAGAGGAGGAAATTGATGATGGTTGATGGTTGATACATCATCTATCCCCTTCTACACACATTTTAGTCTTGGGAAGTAATGGGCTTTTAACATCTCAGGTTCAGAACAGACAAAAGGAAAAGTATTCTAAGGAAGTTAGGGTACAATAATGTCATGCTGGGTCAGTTCTGCTTATTTTATTCCTCTTCATTTAATGGGTAGCATTAAATTGTGAAGGTGTCATAAACAGAAAGCACCATCTATACACCACTCTGCTTTATTTTTCTACACAGGTCATATACTCAGCAGCTTATTTCTCCAACCTGCCTGTGTGCTTTTATTTTAAGAAGGCTAATTAGGACCTTTCTCCATGATTACATTTTTGTGCATATTGATAACACACACCACAAAGAAAAGCTGTAATTAGCCTGCTCACAAATACATTATTTTGTGCTCAGTCCAGACACCTTCCCAGACACATTCTCACAAGTTACTGCTATTGATTTAGGAAATATAATTTTCTGATCAGTCACTATTTTTTTACGCTGTGGAAAAATGCTGCATCTCCCTCCTGATTTACTTATTGTCACAAAATTGCACTGGGGTGTGTAGTTGTACAAATTATTACAACTTACCAGAAATATTTTAATCCTAGGCTTGCTAAGAAAATGAAAATCTGAAACAGTAAAGCAACAATAATTACAGATATCCTAAAATTATCAAAATTAAAATGTCACAGGCATGTGATAGGTATTCTATCTTTCTCTTTTCGGTCTTTGCAGGTTAATTTTCTCATTTTCTTATCCCCTTCAGAAATTCATTGTTGCTTCAAAGTAGTATGCTCCTCAGAGATACAGCTCAGGTATGGGCCTAAATCCTATTATTAGTTCCAGTTAGAGTTGAGCCATTGAGTTAATTGGATTTACCCAGGTGTTTACTCACTGATTAAAGCAACTGATTAAAGAGGTATTCTAGCTAGGATTAACCAAGAGGATGCCAGTTACAGTGTACCTTAGCATGTTGCTGTCACCAAGACTATCCCCTCCCACACCACAGCCATTATCCTCACGGCTTAGAGTAGTTCACCATCATTGTTGAAGCAACACTTGCAGACACATAACGTAATAGCTGGAGCATGGCTTGAAAGATCATTTGAGAAGAATCTTAACTCTTTTAGGTATTTTCTTTCCAGATCCTATAAATTACAGTTGGTCGTTACTAGAATTAGGAATGCAGGATACCCACAAAAATTGAAAAATCACAAATATCAAAATATATGTGTTCTTTGGGAAGGGGGCCAAAGTATGGGGAAGAGAACAGGCACTCAGGGTTCAAACCAGGTCAGGGAAAGGTGAGGAAAAGGGGTGGGTCTACATGGTTGCCCTATATTTCCTCTCTTTCATCTATCTCTTTCCTTGTTTGGAGGAGGCATTGAGAGAGAGTTTGTAGTGCTAAGAAATTAGGCTGCAAGCCATTCTTAGCTGGTTTTAATGGCTGGTGGAGGAAGAGCAGCAGCAGGGCTAGGTTTTTAAAGTGCTGCACGGCCTGATCGGATCTGCTGTAGAGGGAAGGTTACCCTGGAAAAGAATCACCTGAGGTCGGGGGCAGAGGTTGGAGAAACTTGCAAACAATCATATCTGTCAATGTTAAACCGGCAAATGTGGAGGGCCGACTGTGTTCTCAGAATGCTAAGTAACTTGCAAAAATTGTTAGTGTGGTATTGCCAGTCAGCCTGAAAAGCTGACTGGCTTCTCAGGTATGGCTGCTTTTCCCCTGGGGAGAGTCACTATAACCACTTCTGTTCTGTTACTTGGTAGCAAAGTTTTCTATGGGTGTTCCTTCATACTCCTCAGTCATCTGCGGGGATGGGGATGACTCCTGCCAATGCAGCACATTTGACAATTCCTTGTAGGTCAGTGTTTACTAGTCAAGAATGAACAACCTTTATGGACCTGAGAAGGCCAACTTGCAACATTGACCAGTGGGGTCAGGAGATACACACATGCCTGCATACATGCACATGTGCAGACACACATACACACATACTCAGGAAGTTAACACTGGTGGCTGGTGGCTTCCATGTCAGTGGAGCAGTGAGTCAACTCTGGGTTTTAGTTTGAAGTTTAAAGGAGCTATCCAAGATACTGAATTTTATCCTCCAAGCAGGGATGGAAGCAGAAGTTTGGATTAAGCTCCACGACAGTCACACCTCACTGACATGGAAGCCACAAGCTATTACCGGGAAATAGAGAGCCTTCTCTCTCTAAAGCTTTCCCCTGTTATCACCTGATTGCTTTCTCCTTTCTGTTGACTGCAAGAAATTGGTTGTGAGCAAGAGGAAGGATTCAGTGATGGACTGAGTGGACCAAAGCAACTTGTGTGAGTAGCACCTAAGGCCTTTGGGGGTGTTCAGGGCCTCAAGAACACAAATTCTTAACTCTTCTTCTAAATCCTGTGTTTTTCCATGAGATGTACACAGGCAGCTGCCTTGTGTTCTCAGCATTTACAAGAAAATATAACTTTCATTTTCCTTCTCGATAAGAAATGTTGTCTCTTGCTTGGAAGGATTTTGCACAGCTGAATGACAACGTAGTGACATATTCAGAGTAGCATACAGCTGGCATAAGTTCTAGTTCCGCCACTGTTGTGTAATCACGAGGAAACACAACATTGTGTATAGTTCCTTAAATATCATGACTAGAAGACAAAAATGAGGAAGTGTAGTGAAAACATGTTTTCCTAATCTGTGGAAACTTCCTCAAGGATACATATATATTATAAAACGTTCTTCTGTACCCAGAACCAGGAAAAAGGCTGACATCTGAAGAATAAATGAGTGAACACCACCACCACCACCACAACAGTTGTTATTACTTCTCACCTGCCTCTCCCTATGGGTCAAAGAGCTGAAGCCACAGTATATCTATGGACATGGTGCAAGGAGATAAATGAAACCTTTATGGTTTGGTTCATTTATAGGTCACTACTCAAGATGTCAGCATGGACTACTAATTATGACTGGGCAGAATCTGGCCAAAATTATGCCTGGTCAAAATCTGTTCTGTTTTGTTTTTTATCTGTATTTTCACATTACTTTATTCTCATTGATCTAGAATCCTAGTTTTGGCTCAGATTTAACTGTTTGACTGTTTGGAGAATGTTCACATTACATCTTAGGCAATGTATACTTAACTTCAAGATCTTCATTCTAACTTCTTCTGACTTCAAGAACTCATTCATTCTTGTGGTCGCTATTCTTAAGGGATATACATATTTTAGTGGAATTCTCTCTCCCTCACAGGGAGTGGAAGCTTTTATTTTTAATCAGACTATCAAGCATTTCCTGGAAAATGCAGGCAATACCTCAGAAAGTGGTTCTATAACCTGTAGTTTCTTGAATCAAATCCCACCAAAAAAGGGCAATAGGGTCTATTAAGTGAAGTAGTATGTTCTGCTAACCACAAACCCACACACAGTATCTTCCCATGACAACCATCCTCCCCTGCAAATTATGCACTTTGCAAAAAAAGAAAAAAAATGATTCACTAAATGTGCAGCAACACCAACCCATGTTTGGTTTAGTTCTTCTCTGGTTTTTCACTGATTATGCTGTCTTATCACTCTCCTTATATCTGACCATACGAAAGAGGTTCAAGCATGCATAGGAAGTTGCTATGTCTTGCTAAAAGCAATGCTTTGAGAGATTGCCAAATCTTCTTACCGTATTAAAAAGGTACATATAAAATAAAAACACAGAACATCATTATTTTCCAGAGAGTGGGCCTAAGGCATTCCATACCCCGGTTTGGCAGGGATAGTCCTGACCAATCCTTTGCTGTTCCACTTTTTCAGATGCTATTAAAACATCCAACTTTCTCTTTCCTCCTTCTACCTTCTTCCTTTGTCCTCACCTTACTTCAGTTGATATAAACAGAGTTTGAAGTAGAAAGGTAGTTTGCACTGAGCTCAGGAGAGAGGAGAAGAGAAGAAAGATTCTTTCCCTTCACAGTAGGTTCAGGCAAAAGCAAACTACTGCAACCACCCCTGGCTTGTGTGTTGTTCCTCATTAATAATGTTTGCCATCTTGACCACACTTGGATGTTGATTGGCCACATGTGTCCCAGTTTTCATCTATGAAATGTTGAAGAGTATGCCATTCTATGTATTTTTTAGATATTTTTCTCTAAGCAGTGTTTTGTGGCTTTTATCATGTTATAAATGGGGTGGGCAAAATTTCATCCATATGTGACCCTCAAGACTGTTTTTATGGCCTTCAACTGCTCCATACTCCTTAGACTGCTCTCTTTTCTGGCAAGAAGCCACACTGAGTCCTGCATAAAGAGAAAGGAAGGATATAAATCAGAGAGAGATTGAGAAATATAGTAGTGGGTGGTAGAGTGAAATGTCTCTCTTGGAAGACTCTGTGAACAGCAATTTACTTTTTAAGAAGTTGTGGGGAGGCCCACAAACACACTGTTTAATATATTTTTAAAAGTTTACCAAAACCAGAAGGAGACTTTTGGCCACCTCCTTTGAAGGAACATTTTTGTCAATCCATATGGCTTCCCCAGGATCCCAGAGATAGAAATTGACGCCTGGATTTGCCCAGCCCCTCCCAAAACTGCAAACCCCAGGATTCCATAGGATGTTGAAAGTGGAATCATAATGCTATAACAGGCTAGTGTGGAAATGGCCAAAGAAATAGCCAGAGGTTGTTTCGGAAAGGGAAAGCGATTTTGGAAATAGGGGCATATCTTTCTTCCTCTACCTTTCCCCCTTCCCTGGTTGGAAAATGATGTTATTCAAGGGTAGGTGTATGGGTATAGGTGTGTGGTAGAAAGACAGAGAGACACAGAACAAAGCTTTTGCTGTGGAAGCATCTTTAAAGAGCAGCCTGCCTCCGTTAGAAATCTGTTGGGTAACTAGATGCCTTTGGAACTTCTTTAGAAATGTTCATCTGTCTCCATTGATACTAACTCATCCTTATATCTATAATTAAATACAAATATTTGAGAATACCCATAAGCTTCCAGTGACCTCATTCCAAACACTGGAGATGAATAATATTTTTTTTATTACGACCACTAAAATGCTACAAAAATGGTGCACAACTGCTGTGAGATTATGCAATATGGGCTTCTCAAGACAGGGCAAATATGTCAAGAAGTTGTGATATTTATTACTGTAATTTTTCAGGCAATTTTAAATATCCAAGTGATGTTTCCATTGTCCTGGACTATTTTCTGTCAATTCCCAGCACCAGGTGCAACATTTTATCCCTACTCTCAAATAAGCTACTTTTAAATTCTGAGACATATCTGAACAAAAATACTCCCTTCTCTTTAAAGACCACAAGCAATTAAAATTACCCAGCACAACAAATTAATTATTCAAAGACAAAAATAAAAATCTATAACTACAACTCAAAATTAAAATATCCACATTTTACCTAGTATAGCAAATAAAAAATAGACTGAAATTAAAATGTTTTCAAGTTCTTCTAAAGTCTTTGAAGAGGGACTTCAAAAGATGTGGGGCTGCTATTAGACCAGCCCTGTCCCCAACAAACTAATAGTCCTTACTGGTATAGACTATCCTTACTAGGCAGGCTCATATGAGTGCTGGCAGTCTATAATCAGGTCCCAAACTGCTGAGACATTTAAAGGTCAAGACCAACACTTTAACTGAAACATATAGGTTGTCAGTGTCAATGTCAACACAGAATTTGTCATATGCAGTCTGGTAAACTAGCCACCACAAGTTTTCTAACAGTTGCATTTTGCATCTATTGCAATGTTCAAGCCATTTTGGGGAGGTAACCTCACATAGAGCACAGTACACCCTTCCAGCCAGAGTACTTAGCATTGAGGCTAGATCCACTTTCTTTAGACAGAAGCTGAAGTTCTTCAACCACCCTGAGCTGGTTAAAAGTACTTCTGCTTTTAAATGGCTCCTTTTTCCATAAGATTCGTTCCAAAGACACAGAAGTTTTCTGTCTGACCAAGAAAGGAGAACTGCCTTGTAGCATAAAACTATGTGACAGTACCAGGACTGGTCCTACTGTTATTTAGGTTACAAGTATACAACTAAGCTGCTTCGTCAGAAATGACTTAAGATTTTTCTAAGACCAGCATTCTAACAGTTAATGTCAGCATTTGAAAAATTTATAGTCATTCATTTTCCTGAGGTTTCCCCTCTCAAATATAAAAAAGCAGCTGGGCTTTTCAGACAAGCTACTGAGGATGTTTTAAAATATAAAAATAAAAAGAGGAAATGGGGGGAGGGTGGCTGGTTGGTACAAATATAAGGGACAAAGAAATAAATCCGGAAATAAGAAAAGTTAAGAAATTGCATGTCAGACCATTCACCATGGGGTACAATAACTTAGAAGGAATTACGAGGGCCCCTGGGAGGTACGCTTCCTGTTCCCAGCTTGGAAGAGCCTGAAAACACAGAAGACTGATGACAACAAGGTTCTATCAGTATAATTAGCATCAGGGCAGAAGTTCTTGCTTTGGCATCTAGAGGAGTACGCCTTCAACAAAATATTGCCATTTTGAAAGTTCTCTGCATACTCTGTATATGAAGAACACATGCTTTAGGAACCCACAATTTCTAGAAAGTGAAAATTGAGATGAGAAACCTGGGTTGTAAAGATAATTATACAGTCAGCCCTCCACATTTGTGGCTTTCACTTTTGTGGATTTGATTATTCACAGATTATTTGCTGTCACCCCTGCTGCCTCCTTATGCCATTTTTAATAAGGACAGCAAGCCTTGTGAGACTGAGAAACTGTAAACGAGGCTTGTAAGTCCCTATTAAAAACTGTGTGGGGCAGCAGTGGAGGTGGTAGTAAGTCCCACCAGTCACCCGTTTCTGCCTTGTGAAGGAACTCTGATGCCTCAAAGGAATCCATGATGGGTTGAATATGGTGATAATACTTTTTTGTATGTTAAATATGGTTTGGGAGGGCCTGGTTTTCCAACATTCATGGTTTTTCCACATTCACGGGGGTCCTGTTCTCCTAACCCTAGCAAATGTGGAGGGATGACTGTATGCTGTAAATAAGCTATATCTGATGTGGGGGACCAGCAGAATTTTTCCCTAATATGCCAGGAACCAGCACCATATTTATGTCCATTGACTACAACTGTTGTTTCTTTCCTAGAAACCTGCTGGGGACCAGTAACCAATGGCTTGGGGATTGGCATCAGTTCACTGCTGTAAATTACACATCTACACACACTGATTAAGTGGCCTGTGTCAATTTACTCTGTCTCATCCTCAGTGTCACCATCTGTAAAAACTATGTGTGGTTAACAGAACGGCAAAGTCATCAGGAGGAGTCAGGATAGCCTCAGAAACTCACATATTTGCTCACTTGTGCTGTAAGGTGTTCGTACTACAGGTTTTCCTCTGAATTTCTTACCACTGTAATGACTTAATCCATTGCTCTTGGTCTGGAAGGACTGCATGTTAGTCTAGCCCAGGCTAGAACTTTTTTCTGGAAAACAACAATAGGCAGATTCACGCAGTCATATAATGCTCTGTGTATTCTGAAATGCTCCCACTACAATATTTTCCTTTGTACTGTATAAATTTGTATCAAGTTGCCCTTACTTGTGTTTTGAGAAGTTACTTCCCCTTGTACAACAAATCACTATGGTTCACTCTAACTCTGTCCAATTGATGCAATTCTTTTCATAGCAGGAGTGGCTAGGGAGAATGTAGGCCTGGAGTAGTCTGATTTTGTCACATCCCATTCCCCTTTTTCTCAGTGTGGTGCTTTGCAATCATAGAGTGGTAGCATCTAATCACCACCAGGTGGAGCATCACACATTGCTTGAGGCTCTGCAGGTGCCAAGCAGAATATAAATCATTCTCCCTGCCCAGGTATCAGAAGGTGGACTCCATGGAATACAATAACAGAATCTCTTGAAAATGTGCTGATTGTTGCACAAATAGAGCATAGGCTACTTTTTTTTAGAGTTTTATAGTGTAATGCTTCTCAAGGTGGTGGCTTCTGGACCGATGCTGGTACCTGAGCCATTGACTGCTGTTCCCTAATGAATTTTCCTGGAGGGGAAAAAAAGCAATTATAGCCAATGGGCACAAATATGATGCCAGTCTTTGGCACAATGGAAAAAAATAATTGCTGGTCTGCCACATCTGATTGTCTGAGAATCACTGGTATTGTGCACCAGTGAATCCTTTCACTGTTCTTATCGAAAAATAAAAGATGATGGTTGTGTCTGCTTTGTGAAGTGATCTATTGTATGTAGTAGTTTGTTGCACCCACTGTTCAGTCAGTTACAGGGCTGGAGTTACAACCTACTATGAACTACAAGGGCATGCACTGTGATGACAGCTGCAGTCCCTTTCAACAAGATGACCAAAAGTTGTCTAACTAATACCAGAGGTTGTGCAGAGGGACATGGGGAGAGAAGAATTTTGCAAATGAGTTCTTAGCCATGCCACATGACATCACAGTAGGTATGAGATAAAAAACAGTACATGTTATGGTGAAACACACATAAAGACACATAAACAAGAAAGTAATGGTAGTTAAGTTAAACATATATTTTTGCTTTTATTGCAAGAAGGATAAAATATTGTCAATGGCAGGAATGGGCACAGATGGATTCTGCTATTAGTAATATTCAGCTATCTGAATTTGCCAAATACCTATTGTATACTTGAGCTTTAAGTTTCTGGTTTCCATCTCTTATAGCTGCCAATGGTCCAGTACTGGCATGAGCCCAAATTCTGTGAGAATTAATATATGAATGTGTGAGTGAATTTTATTTGTCTCTAGGCTGGGTGCAGAGCTTGAGTAGGGCTGTTGAGGACAAAATGTCTGGAAGTTGACTTGATGGCAATTAACAAGAGTGAATGTCATGGGGAGAGAGGGAGTGAGCCATAAAATTTAGAGTTTTGTTTTTGTTTTTGCAAAGATAACAAGTCATAGACCCCAAGATATAAGCAAAACATATTGGCATTATTTTGTCTGTGAGAAACTAGTCTTCTCCCATATTTCTGGCATTCTCAAGCTGATGAAATTAGTCATAGAAATGACCAACATGCCTATAGTTCAGAGAATGAACTTTCTAGTTAATATTTTGAGGCCACTTTTTAATCTCCCCAGTTAACTGGGACCTGTTCCACAGAAAACAATCCAAAATTGAAGATACTAGTATAGCAATGACTGGGCAGTAGGGTGTTGATCTAAAAACAAAAGGAAGGTACCATATTCATAGGCCTTATTTTACATCCTTCCCTGCCAATGCCAGTATAGATAAAATCCATTATTAGTATACCCAAATTGCAGCCAAACAGGAACAAAATCTGAGACTTTCTTTTTTTAAAAAAAATCAGTCTAGGTACACATAAATAAATATATAGAGTCCGGAGAGTCTTTGCAAGTTGCAGAAACAAATCAGTGAAACCTTAGCAATTATAGCAAGTTGCTGCTTTATTGGCTGGGCTGGAGATCTTTTCTTCTTACTTGGAACTAAGCCCGTCAAAACTGAATAATTTGCACCCTTGTCTCCTGCCTGGAAAGGACCCACAAAAACTGAAGACTTAGAGCCAGCTCCTGAGATCTGACACCTTTAATGCTATATAACATTTCTGATGCACAATGTGTAGCTGCCACAAGCATATAGCTACCCTATAAGGCCCCCTTCCCGTCTGTATGTATCATTACTTCTCAGTTCACCCTAATTTTGGGGTGAGAATAACTACAAGAGTTGCAAGTTACTATCCAAGTGCCATCAGCTTATTCCCTCCATCTCAGTCACTGCTGTGCACATTCACCCCATTTTCTCCTTATTTCCACTTGGTCAAAATACATAGAAGGAAACTACAGTTGGGCATGCAGGGGAAAGAAACCTGAGATGGTTGTAAATTAAGAAACTTAAGATTAGAGATATTAATATAAGAGGGAGCAACAAACAGTCAACCTAAGTGGCCGATCAACACTCACTAGCTCAATAACCTAAACTAGATAACATTAACAAAGAGTTTCATACTTATTTACAAAGAACCAATTTGTTCCATGACATTCAGTAGATGACAAATCTTGAAAGGGAATAATTCTAGTTTTGAAACCTGCAAAACTTGAGGAAGAGGCTGACTGTTATCTTCAGTGGGACATGCGTGGTCATTTGTGACTGAACATATAATGGCAAAGTTTTGATTCTTGGGACATGGCAGGTAGAACAGGAGGTAATCTGGAGGGATGGACCACTGATACATGTCAGTAATCCCTGAAAAATGGAAGAAGACAGAGAGAACTAGGAGAGATTTCCAATCCACTCACAGTAGCTAGAGAAGAATTCCTGTTTGCCTATAGGGCAAAGGTGGAGAACCTCTTTCAAACTGAGGGCTGAATGCAGTTTCAAAGATGTTCTTCACAGCCCCATTATCGCAGAGCAGTGCTGCTCAAAGTGGTGGTACCCACGTTGATCCTGGTCCCCGAGCCATTGGCTGCTGGTCAACAGCAAGTTTCCAGGAAAGAAATAAAGAAACAATTGTACCCAACAGGCAGAAATTTAGTGTCCATCCCCGGCATGCTGGAAAAAAATAATTTTCAGTCCCCCACATCAGATAGCCTGAGAAGCACATTCCCAGAGGGCATAGCCAAATGCAGAAGAGTGGAACCAAGAATGCAAACATATTTTTAGTTTAAAACTCCTACAGCCAGTCACTAAGCCTTAGGGAGAGGCATTTCAATCTTCTGCAACAGGAACAACCCATACAAAAATTAAGAGACCATCAAACTGTGGTATCATCTGGTAATGGGCACAGCCATTTAGGGAAGCCCAGAGGACTGGATCAACATCTCAAAAGGTTCCTCACCTTTGCTGTAGTGGGATACCTTTGCCATAAGGGGATTGCTTAAATGTGACAGGTGAATTGTTGGGATATTGGCTTTTTAATGAGACAGGCACTTTGCTCTTGTTCCCCTTTCCGTGTACTGTTTGCTGTTATGAATGTATACCTAGCAAATTTTCCAGTATTTTCCCCAATCCTTGGCCCATGGAGAGTATTAAAATGATGATGCTACAAACATTTGTGTCTTATCTCCCAGTAGACAGAATATAACAACAAATAATGAAGAATATCTTCCTCCACACACTTCTTGCTCTGATTTCAAATTCATCATCCAGAACATCCAACCACGGCATCTTTGGAAACAGGATGTCAGTGTTTTATGTCCCTATCCCAACCCCTGCTTTTTAAAAATTTGCTTATTTAAGCATTTTGTTGTTCTTCACAAATACAGACATACAACACACACAGTGTTCTCACTGCTTACGTATGTCAAAAACACATGCAATATAAGAAAAAAAGAGAAAACAGAGAGAGGAGAGGAGAACATATCTGAAATACATTTAATTCCTAATAGCTGTCCATGGGATGTAAGAAAAGCTACTGATCTAGAACTGTCAAAGGTTTCAGTCTAACACTTTCAATTCACAAGGTTACATTCTCTTGGCTTTTTTGTTTTGTTTTTGTTTTTTTACTATAGATGCTTGTACAGGTATTGCCAAATTTTAAAGTTTTACAGCATATGCCAGGGTCAGCAAATGTGGCTGTCAGGATGTTTTTAAACTGCAACTCCCATAATTTCTTGACTTTGGCTTTGCCATGTTCTCCAGCATTTTACAGATGAGAACTGGGACACTTGTAGTGAAGCAACATCAGTGTGATCAAAATTGTAAAAGTTATTAATGAGGAAGAACACACTAGTGCGCAGAGGATGCAGCAGTTTGCTTTTACCTGAGACTACTGGGAAAGGTAAGACTGATTCCCTCCTCTACCCTCCCCACTGCTGAATTAACCGAGTGCAAACTACTTTAGCATTTTGAATTTTTGCAACTGAAGTAAAGCACGGGCAGCTTACGTGAGGGGAGGAGAAAGAAACAGAGACATTTTAAAAGCAGTTGAAAAAGTTGGGATGACAGAGGATTAATCAGGACTGTTCTTGTCAAATCAGGATGGTTAGAGGGTATACTATACTGAGGATGAATGCAGAGGCTTCCATCTTTGAAGCATCTGGTTCTTGGCTATAAGCTGGCCTTTATGATCCAATTGATGTGGCCCTCTTGTTCCTAAGCCAACAAGATAATATGACCCAAATGTTTACCAAAAAGTGGAAAGGCTGTTTGTAACAACAAAATGATCTGTATTATATCTGACCAGGAGAAAAAAAGTTATGGGCAAACCCACATCCCATGATTCATGCTTGGTAATGCATTTCCAACCTAAAACAAAGGCTTCCCCTCCCCTTTCCTTAGAGTCTCATGAGGATCCAGAGGTGAAGAACCTATGACTTTCCAGATGTTCTGGATTTCAGTTCCCAGAAGCCTCAGAGAGCAAGACCAGTGGTAAGGAAAATATCTAGAGAGGGGAAGTTTCCTAGTATTTCAACAAGCCCAGCATAGAAGTTTCTGTTGTATTATCATCTGATGGAGATCACATGAAGAAGTTTCTATGAATTGCAATGCCATATTCTTCTTACCCTAGGAAAGTAGTTCACCAGTTTTTTTCAGATAAGACCCTCATTATTGTCTGAAAGTTTGACTCACATTTGCCATTTATTTGTTTAAATATGAATACCAGCCTATCTGGCCCTCTTAGATCTGCTTAAGATCTAGCAAGAGGGCTCAAGTGGCTTGAAGACTACGCAGTGCAGAACCAATTGATTTTTTTGTGTTTAATTTTGGTCTATTTTTGTTTAATTTTGATATATTTGTATAAAAATACATGGCAAAAATATTTCTTAATAAAAACCTATTAAAGCAGGGTTCAGGAAAAACAAATAAATTGTGCAGGATCTGCTATTACATAAGCTACTATTTACACATCAACCCACACAAATAATAAAAATTGTAATCAGCCTAATATTGAGAAATCTCTTACATCAGCCAAATACATTTAAACACAACTGTTTCCAGCATTGACCTAATACAATGTCCCAGCACTTCTAAGTATTTTCATTTTTTTTACAGGTTTGTTATGCTGAGTCTTAGGAAAGTGCCGATAAACAATTTTTCTGATCATAGATGGATTTAATGAAATGATGCCATGGGATTGTGTTACCCTGTTTACTGGGGGTCCCAGGAGGGACACCTATATGCGCTCTCAATTAACTAAGTTTGGGGAAATTAGCTAGAGCACAAGTTAGCAATGCGAGGGGCAGGGCAACGCAGCAGAATCTTTTACCCAGTGTCTACGGGGTCAGGCCAAGCCAAGGAGCGCACTGGAGTTTAAGAATAATTGAGATTTTTATTAAATACAGACAAATAGTGTATGCAACACACTCACGCAGATAACTGTAGAAAATAAAAGTTGGAGTGGTATAGAGGGATTTTTGAGAGGGATTGTTGAATTGGGTGATGCGACACCTGTCCTGAAGCCCGGATAGATCACTGCGAAGGTCCAAAGTTGCACAGTCTCAGCCAATATGACTGAGGTGAAGGCTCGCCAAGCAGAGCAGCGGCAAGATGGGATGAAACTCAGGAGCAATCCGAGGAAGGTCTCGGAATCAGGGGTTTTTATAGGGAGAAAAGTAACCACAGGCTATTCTGTACTTGGGGGAAACAATGAGTTTCAGGCGCGAGACAAAGCTTTGGAAAGGTCAAAAATTAACATGATTGAGTTAGATCTGAATTGACAAAGGGGTAGACAGTATGCAAATACTCAGTGCTTGACATTTGAGTATTCAGCTTGCCAAGTTGCCTGCTCGGGGCAGGGAGTTCTTTGTAAGCAGCGTGCATACATAATGAGGGTGTTTGCAGAGAGGTCTCCTAAAGCTGCGATCTGGCTATTTCTGGCCTGCCTGTATTGTGTTGGGATATTGCAGCGTTTGATGGCCGAGCCTAGTTCTGTGCTTGTCCGGGGGCCTCACAAACACATGGAGGGGGTGGTGGAAGAGAGCCAAATTATTGATATCAAATGATATCTATTGCACCTTAAGTGCAGCCTGGGAACTGCAGTAACAATTGCCTTCACATAGATCAAATTCTGCTTTGGCTGTTGCTGTTTACTTCTGTGATCTGTCTGTGGTTTGCCAATAATTACAGATGAAGACAGTAATTTATAGAGTAGAACAATTACAAAAAACACACAACCCAAGACTTTCTTTTCCCAAGCTTACAATCCCAAAACACAATGCAAAGAGGAAAAGGGAGGGGAAAAGTAGAGAAAGAAAAAATACATCAGTTACAGTTATAGTTCCTTTAACAACTGGCTGGAATGGAAACTGTTCAGGTAGTCTAATGGAAAGGCTACTGTTAGGTAACATGTGAAGCAAAATCAAAGATAGCACATTTCTCAGCAGAGGGAGTAGAAGAATAATCTTTTCCTCTGTTCCTGATGTACTAGATGGAACGGCTACGGATAGTTGACAGTTCAGGGAGAACCAAAAGAACAACCAGTCTCTCTCAGCAGAAGTGATGAAATAACCATCTTTCCCTTCTTTCCTTCTGCTGCAGTCTGATCGAATGGCTGCTAATCTGAGACATAATACTCTCAAAAGTCATCACCATGAAAACTGCTAGATAACATGTTACCTGTAATATTGTAAGAACTGAGAAGACTTGTTTCCTCCCACTATGCCTCCAAAACTATTGATTAATGAACAAGTTGGTTCATTCTAGTGGAACAGACATAGGGTCTTTCCACACTACACTGTTATAGCTCTATTATTCCACTTTCAGCATTCTATGGAATCCTGGGGTTTGCAGTTTAGGGAGGGTCATTTAGAATTATCAGCTAGAGAGCTATTTGGCCTTGGTAAACTACAAACCAATTATGCTTTTAAATATTGTTACTGTACATTTATTGTTTTCATGCTATTCTGTTTGCTTCAAACTCTAATTTAAATGCTTTTAAAGTCAAAAAGCCAGGATAATTTTTTCTTCAAAAAAAGAAAAACAAAATATGCAGAAAAATAAGATCATGGTAAAAGCTGACCTCCACAGTATGCAAATCTAAATGTGTATTATCAGAGCCCAGTAGGAACTCTACAAACTTTCAGACCATGGAATAACATTTTTACCCATGCTCAGTGGTGGCTTCCATGTCAGTAACATGGTGAATCCATGCTTGGCTTTAGTCCAGACCTTAAAGGAATCCATCCAAGAAGCTCAACCTATTTGGGAGCAAGGTTAGGCACCTTGGATAGCACCCAGAAGTAAATTCACACCCCAATGACATGGAAGTTACTCCAGCTGCCACTACCTATAGCTATCTGTGATCTGGCTTGCTTTTTCTAGTGAATACAGATGTGATGAAGGATTAAGCATGCTCATTTTTTGAAGGGTATACACCTAGCTTGAAAACAAAGGTCAACTTTGCTAGGGCAGATAAGGATGAAGGTTGAAGAAGAGGGACACTCATCAACGCAGCAACTTAAAATGGGACAATGTGCTCCATCCATCAGTCACTGGTGCCTCAGCAAATTCTCACACATGCATCTCTGGAGCATAGGATCTCTCAGTGATCTTTCGAAAGGTCTCATAGGAATCCCACCATTGTCACTTTTCTGAATTCCTACTGATTTCAATATTAGAGGCATTCACTATATATATAAAAAAAGGCAAAGTGATGATGTGCAAAACTTTGTGCAGTGTGAAGATTTAGAAGATGGTCCAGCATGGTGTAATGGTCTGATCACTGAAGTACAATTCTGGAGACCAGGGTTTGAATCCCTGCTCAGCCATGGAAACCCACTGGGTGACCTCGGGCAAGTCTCTCAGTCTCAGAGGAAGGCAAAAGCAAATTCCCTCTGAACAAGTCTTGCCAAAAAAAACCCAGTGATAGGTTCAACTTAGGGTTGCTGTAAGTCAGAAATGACTTGAAGTCACACAGCAACAACAAAGATTTAGATATTAGGAGAACCAGAGTCAACCCATGATGCTGAATGGTGAGAGATTATGGATAGACTAAGCCTTCAAATAGCACGTAGCTAAACTATGAATTTGCTACGACAAAATACAGTGATACCCACCAACTTGGACAGATTTAAGCAGGGATTCATGGAGGATAAGGCTATATATTATTTCTAGCATCAGAGGGAGTGTGCATCTCAGTGCCAGCTACTGGCAAACACGAGTGGGTGCCATTTGCTTCTCATAAGCATCTTATTGGCCACTGTGGGAAAAAAATGCTGAGCTAGATAGGGTTTTGACCAGATCCAGCATTGCTCTTGTGTTTGCCCCTATCTAGTAGGATGATTCTGGAAGGTTCTAGCAGCTCTGCAAGGATATCTGGTTTTTCACATGCATATTTAATGGATTTTTGCTTGTAGAAATCATAATGGTATGTTTCTGATAATTATTATTAATAGGTACCCATGATCATGAACAGCCTAAACACTCTAAAGGCACCAGATCCCATCTGATCTTGGAAGCTGAGTCCTGGTGAGTATTTGAATAGAAGGTAGCTAACAAATACCAGATGCTGCAGGCTACATTTCAAAGGAAGGAAATAGCAAAACCACTTCTGAGTTTTCCTTGCTTAAGAAAACCCTATGAAATTCATGGGGTTGCCATAAGTCAACAGGTGATCTGAAGGCGTGTGTGTACACACACAATTGTAAAGCGTTTTGTTTACTAGCTTCCATATACCCAGCACTGCCCAGCTCAGTCCCTAATAATCCAAAAGGACTCCATGGGGCCTTTTCTTTTCCTGCTCCCACATACTTTACCTCAGGTAGACCCAGCATGGTATAGTGGTTTGAGTGTTGGACAACAACTCTGGAGATCAGGGTTTGAATTCCTGCTTGGCCACCTAGGTGGCCCTGAGCAAGTCACACTTCCTCAGCCTCAGAGGAGGGCAAGGATAAACCCCATCTGAACAAATCTTGCCAAGAAAACCCTGTAACAGGTTTGCCTTAGGGTCACCATAAGTCAGAAATAACTTGATGGCACACAACCGCCACCACTAGAGGCACATCTTACCAGAAGTACTTCAGAAAGCCCTCTCCTGATTTACCTCCACTCTTTTCACTTTAGGAGTGAGCTTACCTTATCAGCCATATCGTAACCCTCTCCTGTTTACTCACCTTTATTCCATTTTCAAGAATCATGGCATGAGTACTCAAAAAGCCATCTCCATTTTTATATGAATTGAACTCAAATTCACATGGCTCTATATCTAATATCTAAAGGTCCATGGGAATGCCTGTCCCTCCCTCTCCTTTTTCTGTGTTGTAAAAGTAAATTTGATTATAGATGGTGAGGGAGGGTGAATAGGGAGGTGTTGTGGAAAGAGTGAGAATGGGAGAAGCTGGCATTTGCTTGGTTTTGTTTGCCTCTATCTGCCTCCATTTGGAATTTCAAATTGAAACTCAAACCTGCAACTTGCACAATCACCCAAATCATTATGTCAGATTTCAAGGCATCTGGCATGATACATAGATCAGAACAGTTACAGCTTCTGCAGACAGACACACACACTCTTTTTTATTATTATAAAGTGCTTGTAAGTAAAATATAAAGATCTTCACAGAGTTATGTATATGGCAATGCTTAGCTTTATCCCAAACTGATGTATGAGCCTGGGTACAGCCTGGCTAGTGAAACCAGTTTCTGTATATGTTGAGTTTTTTTCAGAGTTGCTTGTACAAGACATATTTCTCCTGGTAGTCCATACCCAAAACAAGCTCTTAAATGAGCACCATATGTATATCTTATTCACACTATTGTTTCTAGAGACAAATATGACTATGCAATGAACAAAACATGTGTTGACTGGTACTTTTAAGACCACTGAATATCCATACACAGAAATAAGACAAATAAAATCCCAGAAAATACAATAAAAGTGCTTGCCTTGAATAAAGGAAAGATTTTATTGCTGCAATATGAAACTCCAACATAAGGTGATGGCAAAAACAGATCATACAATTCTCTTGATGACCAGATTTTAAAAAATCAAGGAGTGAGAAAGCTATTTTCTCTAAAATTGTAGATACTTTTTAGCATTTACTGAGTCAAGGTAGCATTCACACATCAGAAAGCATGAGCAAATATCAAAGTAACTTCAAACACTGGTATGTCATAGTCATTTGTTTTGGAAACAAAAGAAAAGAGTGATACACAAATGTTTTCAGGAGTCCCACAACTTCAGACTCAAGGATTCTAAACATTCTATGGCATAGTTGCTGGAGGATCATTGGGGTGGCTGCAAAACACAAAGCTGTACAAGATACACATACCTTCTCATTGTGGAATGCCAGCTGCAAGTTTGTTTTGTTTGTTCCATTTAATCTCCTTTCTTTCTTGATGTCCATTATCTAGTCAGGGCTACGTTTATCCTATGCACCTTGAAGATTCTGTACTACTCAATCATATAATCTGGTATCCAAAATCAGATTTCCTTTGCTTGTAGTTTCTCTTTAAAACAGGTTTCTAACTATCTTAAACAGAGCAGCCACTACAGCACCTCCCTTGGCAAAATTCAAACTTTTTGTAAAAGCAGCAGGAGACCTCTGGATTTTGAAGGGGCAAAATATTCCTCAATATTTTTCTTAATAACAGCTGAATAAAAGCTTATTGTTACACACGAACAGAAAAAAAACCCCACCCGTCAGTGCCGAGTGCAAAAGGTGCACCCAAGCCTTGCACTCAAGGCCTGCCCAGCCTGATACCTCTTTGTGATCAGAACTGAATAGCCAGGGAGATCTCTGAATCAAGCCAGGGCCAGGACAAACGGGTCTGTCTCAGTTCTCCCTCTCTGAGAATTCAGTCCCTTCCTCACTCTTGTCCCCCCTTGGCTTCTTCCTTTCAGGATTCTCCCCCCTTTACTGCCTTCCCTAAATCTGCCCTTCTCCCAGATGTAAGGATCAGCAGTAATTTATATTTTGCAAGACTGTGGTACTGTTGGCACTAAGGTCAAGATGATATAATTGGTAATATTCCAGGATTCAAAATAAGATTCTGGGAGACTGTTATATTACGGTAGACATGTAGTTTCGGGTCAGCCTAGATGACCTCTGGGTGTGAGGGAAAAGCAGTTAATTTCCTTTGCAATTGAAGTCCCTCTGTGTTTAAAGGAGACAAAGGAACTTTGTGTAATGGAATGTTATCAGATTGGCTTGACGTGCTAGCTCTTAGCAGCATTACAGAAGATTCGCAACATTTTGTAGACACTCACTGGTGGGAATCTTAGTACTCATCAGTTTCTTTTCCTGAACATGTGATGTATTTGTACTGGGGATGTATAAATTGCTTTGACTGTAAAGAGGCGGGGACCAGACTTTTGAGAAGGATCTCTCTGGGACATTGTGCACAATAAATCTTTTTTCTAAAACTGTGGGTCTCTGTCTCAGTTCTGTTACAATATGGAACACAGAACTTCAAACATTTATTGTAACCGTTGCTTTAAATGTGTCTTGTATCCAACTGTTTATAAACAGCACACCATTCTTTCTCTCTCTCTCTCAATTCATTCAGTATCTTTCGTACACCCAATTTCTCAGTTCTCTCTCCCACAAAGCTCTTCAAATCTCCAACCTTCCCCAAACACACCACAGATCACACTCCCTTCAATCACCCCAAACAGTTAAACTCCGTTATTTTCCTCTTTCCACCAGCCCCTCCCCTGGGCCATCCAAGGTTCCATTTCACCAGCCAATCAGCTTAAACACTCTCAGTTGCCAAGGAGGCTCTGTTGTCAAGACCCCCTCCCATCAGGTTAATCACATTTACCTTTGGAATATTAACAATAATTCAGCAGCAGAGCAGTAAAGCTGCAGCCAAACTTATAAACAATTGGAGACAGTGTCTTCTTAGGTAACCTCAGCCACTACAAGGGTGAGCAGGCTATGCAAACTGGAGGGCTGCACCACTTGACTTCTGGTTCCTCCAGGGCTCA
Organism: Ctenosaura bakeri; assembly: GCA_948474755.1. Classification (NCBI taxonomy): domain Eukaryota; kingdom Metazoa; phylum Chordata; class Lepidosauria; order Squamata; family Iguanidae; genus Ctenosaura; species Ctenosaura bakeri. The sequence goes on along the minus strand of CAOLHI010003477.1, from coordinate 70,185 downwards.
GATGACCACACTGCACACATTTTAGATGACCAGAAGTAACACTGCATCACTCTTGCTCACATATTGGGTCATTTTAGGGTGGATTTTTTTTTCTTTTTTTGCTATTTGGGGTAGTTTTAAGTATGACAAGGCCATTTTGGTTGAAAAATGGAGGAGGCCAAACAACAGAGAGCATGTTAGAGGCTTGAATGAGTAACTGGGCTCCCAGTTCTGTTCTGGAGGATTAATGATACTGTATGTACATAAAAGGAGATAAAAAATGAGTAAAGCAGTATCTTTTTGCACCAATTCTGCTTTCATCAAAGCAACCAGGGTCACAAGTAACGACTGCAAGAAACAGCATAGTCTTTTGCTTTGGAGGGTCCAAAGCATATCGCATAAATTATATGAATAATATTTTTTACAAGTTAGTGTAGTCTAGTAGTCTGAGTGTTGGACCAGGACATAAGAGATTCATATTCAAGTCCCCTCTGAGTTATGAAACTTGCTAAGTGACCTTGGATTGGTCACTGTCTCCCAACTTGACCTACCTGAAAGGTAGCCAACACAGCAACCCTTGAATATGTTTCTTGAAAGGATTGTTGTGAGAATAAAGTAAATTAAATGGAGGAGAGTCATTTGTGCTCCACAGAAATCACTGGGAGATATACGTGTAATTAACAAATAAAATACATAATAATGTACTTCATTGATATATATAAGACAGTGTTGCTGTCAATACTGTAAATCGACAATAGAGGCACATCAGATTTTTCTAAGGCCATCTAGTAAGTTCATGAGAGGTGAGATTCCAGCCAAGGTTTTCATGATTTACAGCTTTCAGCCACTGCAGTTCACCAGCTGTTACTCATATGAACAACACTCTTTCTGGATCAACTTTATATCAACATGGGGTTTTAAGAAAGAAAAACAAAGAGACTAAAGCTTGTGTTTTATTACTTGACTTTCAGTTCTGCATTTACACAGAAGAGTTTCTTTCCATTAAAAAATAATAATAATATGTACATTCTAAGAAATCAAAGTATCTCTGCCCTTCAGTTCATGATGCCTGTATCTTTTTTTTTAAAACCCTCCCACCAGTTTCATAGGAAAAGAATGGAGCAGCTGCTGAATATTAAGATTTGGAATTTTGGTGACCCCTAGTGGTGTTGACAGTGGCAAACCAAAACATACTACCTTTATCAAATTAAACAACCAGTTATGTAATGGTACATTTTGAAGCCTGTGTGTTCATTGAGATAAGTCCCATAGCCATGCCTGTCAGGGGAGTCAAAGTGCAGGCAGCTGTGAATCATAGTAACAAACCAATTATTATATGATTGCTAGGAAAATCCATTTCTCCCTTATTTACTTTGGGGGTTGCAGCTAAAATAAAAAGGAATACATAATCTTGAACAGGGATGGCAGAAGACGCAATTGTCCCTGCTTATCAAAACATCCTAGTAACTGATGCAGCCAAAGTAGGGCAGCCTTAGTTTAGTCATCTTGGCTTCTAGGGAGAGTTCAGGCTTGATTTGCTCTACAACACATTCATTTTTCTTTTTAGCAGTCTAGGGTATCCACAGATCTCTAGGACCCATTGTCTTTTTAGCAGTCCACAGTAGAACTCTTCTCCAGCACCACATTTCAAATTAGTTGATTTTCTCCCTAATTTGCTTTCTTCAACGTCCACCTTCACAGCCATACACAGAAAAAGGAAATACGATGGCATGGACAATCCTTAATATTCAATAATCTAAATACTAACAGTATTCTGTATCTTTACACTTTAGGATCTTGTCTAGTTCCATCATAAGGTGCCTTTCCAAGTCCTAGTCTTCTACTGATTCCTTGACTGCAGCCTCCATTCTTGACTTTCTAAAAGTGGAGGTTCATCTTCATATGGTACTTCCTCGAATGAATCTATTCTTTCATTTCTTTTATATCGTCCTTTCATGTATTGTTTCCACTCTCTTTTTATTTCTACTTGGTCATATAATATGTTCCCCTGCTGGTTGTAGAGTATCACCATTCTTAGCTTCCTTTTGATTTCTCAGATCTTCTAGAAGAGAAAGTTTTGGGTTTGTTTTTTTTAGGTCTGCTCTTAAATTTCTAAGGAAATCATGATCCCACACTTCTAAGAATGGAGAAGTAAATTCATGTGGTCCTCAAATAGTGAAGTTTCCATCTGCATTATTTTTCAAAGTCATCTCTCAGCAATTACAGTTCTCATTCCTCTTTCCTTGAAACATTATCATTCTTCTGGCTGTGTCCCTTCTCCACATTTTCCAAAGCATATGATTTTATTTATGGAACCCTTGTACATTACAATAACAGAAAAATATGCATTGAGTTTGCTGCTGAGTATTTTCTGACCACAATGAGAATTCCAGTGTACTGAACTTTAGAGATAGGATGGTCTAATGTTGAGGTCTAATGTACACCTCAATTAATGAATGGGGCAAGCCTACTGATTATCAGCACATTCCACTTCTGTTTCACTGCACCATTTTTTTTTGTCCCAATAAATTATATTGGTCATAAAGACCAATCAATTATTGGCACCTTTTTTTCCTAGGCTCTTGGTATGTTTTCTGTTTTGGTTTAAAAACAGATGGCTGGAATTTGGGGGAAAACTTTAGTTTTTCAAGTGACAATGTTGCATAATGTTTACTTCACAAATCTAATTCTGTGTGACTTTTGCAGGAAAACATGATTTCGAGGGATTCAAATATCTCATATTGGTACATGAGGTTTACATCATTTCTGTCTCATCTTTCTACATCTAACTGTACTCAAGGCAGCTCACATTAAAAACTATGAATACATAGCTAAAAACTGTGTATGTAATTTTTATTTAGATATATATTGGTTTTTGTTGTGTGCCTTCAAATAATTTCTGTCTTATGGCAATCCAGAGAGGAACCCATCATGGGTTTTGTGGGGGCTGAGAATGTGTGATGCACCCGTGGTCACTCAGTGGGTTTCCATGGCCAAGCTGTAGTTCAGCGCTCAAACCACTGCACCATGCTAGCTGTCATATATAGGTGTTTTCTGTCGATTTTTTTCTGGCTTCAGTTTTACCTACTTCCATTTTTTTGATTTCTCTGTGCTTTTCTCAAATTTCTCTTCACCTCAGTCTGATCTAGACATTTTTTAAGAATGAAACCCCAATTAATTTAATGGGACTTAATTCATCAGAAGGTTATATATAATCGAAACCTAGAACACTCTTTCTAAATCAGTCATTTGATTAATGATTGGGAGTCTATACCACAAAATGTCTTATTATGGCGAAATTAATTCCCCTTTTCAGCACGCTTACTCGTGTTTGTAATGGATACACGTCTACAGAATTCATTCTCACCATTGAGAAATTTGCTTTGCACATTCCAGTTGCATTGTTTAATGTCTGACGTGTGCATTCTGGTTTCGCAGCAAAACTAATTGGATAGAAGAAAACCCAGTGGACGTAAAATGACTATCTTGGGAAAAGTGCAGAAGCTTGGAACCCAAAGGAAAGATCGGTTAAGTGTTTTCCTGCTCCACATCTGAGGATGTCTCCAGCATAATAATGATGTCCCCGATCAACGTCTTGCCTGCTAATGGCCTCCGTTTGATCCTTGTTCCATTTTCAGATCACTGCGCATTAATGTGAACCCTCCCCCCTTGTGCTACCTCCGCCAACAGGGGTTCCCCGCTATCCCGACTCTTAACAAGGACAAGAAACTGTCCTCTCTTCCACACTAGACTGTTATAGCGCTATTATTCCACTTTCCACATCCTATGGAATCCTGGGGTTTGCAGTTTCGAGAGGAGCCGTCTAGCCTCTCCCTAAACTGCAAACCTCGGGATTCCATAGGATGTTGAAAGTGGAATAATAGTGCTGTAGCCATCTCGTGTGGAAATGGTATGTGGCATGAAACGCCTGGCTAGAATTTCTCTTCCACCCTTTCAAGCCCAGCACACTAACCACTGACCCTCACTGCCTTCCACCCAGGCACGCTTTCGCCCCCACACGCAAACTAGGCAAGTCAGATGGGATTGCCCTCTCCGCTAAGAAATAAGTCTGTAGATCCAGGTTATTTGTGGATCCAGTGTTACTCCTGGGTTCTCCAGGCGGCAGCCAGACCCAGGGTGTGTATTTGTTTTTAGCTGTTACTCATCTGTGCACCCGATTGCCAGCCGGCCCCTCCCTAAAATGCAAACCCCAGGGTTCCCAGGCTTCCATAGGATGCTGAAAGTGGAATAATCGCGCTATAAGAGTGTAGTGCGGAAATGGCCCCGTACTTGTAGACAGGCTTCCCCCCACCCCACGAAGGAAGGGCTGCAATCCGGGGATGAGGGGGGGAATGGGAGAAATTCCGTGTGACTGGGCCGCAGGGAGCTCATCTCATGCTCAAACAGACATTGTGTGCTTTCACGTCGCTTCGGACTTACATGTCATTTCCGCACTAGGCTGTTATAGCGCGATGATTCCACTTTCAACCTCCTCTGCAAACCCCAGGATTCCAGAGGAGGTTGAAAGTGGAATCATCGCGCTATAACAGCCTAGTGCGGAAATGGCCAATTGTTTAACAGAACTGAAGGTGAGGCTATTTAGCCACAAATCCCTGAGATCACGAAACGCCCGTCAGAGTACACTAAAGGCCGCTCTCCTCAAATGGCCTCTCCCTAAAACACTTCCTCACCGAATCTGGCTCAATATTACATTCCGAAACATTGCTCTCTATTTAAAATGAGGACAGATCCCGTTTGAAATCCCCCCCCGCCCCGATTCTGTTTCACGTTTTACAATAAGAACCATTTTGAAAGGAACCCGAACTCTCCCTTTTGTTGCCACTTTTTTTTTTTTAAGGGTCAGGTGCTGCTCAGAGGCGGCAAAACGCCGAATTTCCCCATTGTTTTCTGTGGGTATCTCTCATCGCTCACTCGAGGAGAATAAAGTATGGAAACCGGAAGTTCAAACCTGTGGTGTGACTCTAACCTGATATTAGTTCTATGGGTCCTACGGGCCACGTTTTAGCGCGCAAAGACGACGCTTTTTTAACCTTACGTCATCAACTCGCGACGGTGTCTCTTAGCAACGGAGAGATGCGTCCGCTATGGCCGCGACGGAGCTAATGCTCCGGTTTCTCCTCCTGCTGTCAGTGTCGGGATTAGCGAAGGCCGAGCCGGAGGATGAAAACAGCACTCTGAAGGCAGAGGTTGAGAGCAGCACTCTGAAGGCAGAGGATGAAAACAGTACTCTGAAGGCAGAGGAAGTTCCCACAGAAGAGACGAGTCCCAGCGAGACGCCAGAAGTCCAGAGGGAAGAGACTCCCGGGTCTTCAGCCGGTGAGGGAATCTGGGGGTAGCTCAGGGTGATCGAAGTGCCAGGCAACACGTACACACCTCTCTTGAAATTTAGCGATACGTAGAGCTCGAGAAAGTTAGGCCATTTCCGCACCAGCCTGTTATAGCGCGATGATTCCACTTTCAACCTCCTCTGGAATCCTGGGGTTTGCAGTTTCGGGAGGGGCCCCAGGATTCCAGAGGATGTTGAAAGTGGAATCATCGCGCTATAACAGGCTAGTGCGGAAATGGCCTTACTTTCGGGACGAGAGTTCCCCTGCCAGCACTGCCCATGATGGTTTTGCAGTTGTTCAGAGAGTAAGGCCATTTCTGCACTACACCGTGATAGTGCTATTATTCCACTTTCAACCTCCTGTGGAATTCTGGGATTTGTAGTTGACTGAGGCCAAAGAGCTCTCTGGCTGAGAATTCTAAAGGCCGCTCCCTAAACTACAAAGCCCAGGATTCCACAGGATGTTGAAAGCAGAATAATTGCACTATGACAGTATAGTGCGGAAAGAGCCTAAGCTTGGGGGACGATTCTGAGAGATGTAGTCCAAAACAGCAACTTTTTCAAGCTCATCATTAGCGATAGCTTAGGGATCTCAGTTTGTGGCCTTTGGTGGGGTCGGGGGCTGGCTGGCTCCTGCCTGTCTCATCCCTTTGCTCTTCCTTCCTTCTTCCCTCCCACCAGGCTCAGTTTGCCCTTGTGACTTGCACCCTGGCTTCTGTGACCTCAACTGCTGCTGTGATTTAAGCTGTGGCTTGGAATGCAAGCTGGGGAGCCCAGAGTGCCCCTTCTCCTTCTGTCTTTCAGGCAGCACCAGGTAAGATGAATGAACAGAGAGTCTCATCTCTGTTCAGTATGTGAGGAGTTAAGCCGATATGAATTGACAAGCTAGTTAATAAGGTTCCTTTCCTTGGGAATCTGTTCATACTTTGAATCCAGGTGTTTGATGTATTTTAGGACAAATGCTAATTGAATAGTAAAATTTAAGAACTGCAGGTTGTATACTGGTTTGGGAGATAAGAAAACCTGCATTGAGGAGTCTGGCCAAAGCAACAAAGAGATGCTTTCTGTTCTGAAGTTTTCTAAGGGTGAAGGAAGCCTGAGCATGTCTGATTAGTTTGGAGACCTATAGTAGCTAGGGATGCATCGAAAGGCACCATTTCTGTAGGAGATTTGCTTCATATATCCTATCCCATCAATATGTGGGAAGGGGAAGAACAGTTTTTTTCTAGGCTACTGTAAATTGCATCCTGGCACATATTTTGCATGCAGAAGATCCCAGGTTGAGATCCTGGCATCTCTAGTTAAAATGATCCTCAGGTAGCTAGGCTGGAGCATTGCTAATCAGAGTAAATAGTACTGTGCTAGATAGAACATGGTAGCTTTCCATATACTGCATATTTGTTTATATTGACATTTTTAAAGCAGTAACCTGTATGCTTCTAGACACCTACTGAATTCTGCTGGTGACCCTGAGGCAGATTTGTATGGCTTCTATATCTCTCCCTCCCACATAGTTGAAAGAGGAGTAATAAAGCTGGCCTCTTTAACTGCTTAGACTATAGTTCATTGTTTGCCATACCTGCAGACTTCTTCAGTAAATCTTGTGTTTAGCCATGACTGCTGGAAATAATTGGATGGGGTGTATTGTTAATTCAACTTTGCTTAAATAGAGCTACTGTGATTTTTGTATGCTTGTATTTTCTCTTAGGGCTGTGAGTCAAGTGTGTTTAGAAAAGTCTCTAATTTTCCGAAATAACACTCCTTACCATACTCAAATCCTTCATAGTCCTGATGGATGTGTATTGCTCTTCTGTGTCCAGTTGAATGACTGTAAGTTTGGATTAGCATCTTGATTGTTTTTCTCTTTGGACAAGGTTCTTTTCTAAAAGCAGATTTTAAGATTATGCAAACAAACTGTACTTGGGTTTTTTTGGGGGGGTTGCCTTTGATGAAGTTGCAGAAGATATAATGGAAACTTTATGCAATTATTTTGTTATTATTAATATTGAAATGCTCAGTAGTAATCCCAACAAGAAGTAGAACCTATTATCTGTTATTTGCCAAGAAGGGTTTGAATTATAATACTGGTGATGTCCTGTCGCACCAAAGTGGTTCTGGCCAAAGCTATGCAGCTCCAACAACCTTGTCTTTGAACAGTCTACAGTTTCTTCAGTGCCAAGGCAAGCAACCTGGTATCCTCCAGACGCTTTAGAGTACAATTCTGGTCTTGCCTATTTGGCAATTTGATCTGGGGTTAGATGGGCATCAACTTGTTTCCTCATGCCTGACTACAATGATTTGCTGCTGTGAAGTTTCAATTGTGTAAGCAGTGGGTTCTGTCTGGTATCCCATAGAATATGACACATAGTATTGCTAGCAAGGCCTTGCTTTCCTTTATGTTAGAGGCTGGCACAGAATGTACCTCCAGAGACTGTTGAACTGCAGCACTCATCAGTGTGAGCCAGCACATCCTGTAGTAAAGAGTGCTGAGAACTGCAGTCCAGCAATATCTGGTGAGCTGGACTTTGCCAGCTCACTAGATATTGCTTTACGTATTCCAGTAAAACTCTTGCACAGTTCTGTAATTCTGCTGAGGATTAGACCTATCCAGTGCTTGTGCAAGTCTACTGAAGTTGATTGCTGCTGCCCCAGTGCAGTGAGCAATGGAGCAGCTAGTGATACTACAGCTAGGGGATCTTGCACTAGATCAAAAGTATTCTAATCCTTCAAATTTTGAGGTTTATTAACTTATTTAATAAATATTATTTCCCTTCGTAGGAACAGGGTTTACTCCAAGTGTTTACAATGTATTTTAAGGCAAAGATATGAATGATTCAAGAAGCTAATTTGAAAATAATACGCAGATAGCATAATTAGAAGAATACTCAAAATTATAGTTCAGGCAGCAAAGTAATAGATTCAGTTCCAAATACTGCAATGTTGCTGATGGGCTTCCTTTTTTTTTTTCCTTTTCATTTCTATCTATAGCAAAACTGAACTACTTAGAGGAACCACAGGTGGTTACAAAAGAAAACTTCCCAACACTTTCAGCACAATATGGAGGGTCATCCTTCATACTGCCAGAACAAATTCAGTCATCTCCAGTTTCCTTTTACCAGGTAAATAATATTATTAGAAGATCCAAAGAAAATCATGAAAAAAATTAATGGAAATTCTACAAGAGTATGGGGAGCTTGCAGGATTTAAGATAAACAAGGTTAAAACAATTATGATTATTAAAAATATGTGTAACAAAGAAGAATTGGAATTGACTCGGAAACAAAATTAAAAGTAGAAAAGAAAACAAAGTACCTTGGAATAATGATAATAAAGAATAAAGATTTCTTCTGAGGATATTTAGTGGTAAGATTGCCTCTAGAAAGAAGATGTTCTAGTTAAGTTTTCCTTTCAGTCTTTATCCTTACCCTAATTTCTTCTTTTCCCAGAATGACGAAGCCTGCCTCATAGCTTACAGCACAAGCTTATTCAAAGTTCTGTGTTCTTGCAACAGAATGAAAGAATAAACAAATACTTCTATTAGCGTGTTTTAATTGTGTTTTAGATTTTTATGTTTTTATTCTCTTTGTTTCAGTTGTCTTTGCTCTATTTAATTATAAACTGCCTTTTGGCCTCTTTGTGGGGAAAAGGTGGAATGTAAACTGAATGAATGAGAGAGTGAATAAAATCTGCTTCAATAGTGTTGCTCTTCTTGATGCTTATGCTCCTCTTCTATACGTGTGCATGTTGCGTGTTACTGTCTTTCAACTCTTCTGTTTCTGTTTCAGGTGGGGGATCCAATTCAGACATATTTTGCTGCGTCATCCATGTTGAGTGTGCTCAAGCAACCTGTGGGTCTAGGAGTTAGCCAACTTTGTATTGATGAGAATCCTGCCGGTGAGCATGTGGACCTGAGCAGAGATTTAATATCACTTAGCAATGACTCACAAATTTTGTCTGGACTTACCTGCCATTTACTGTTTCCAGTAGCCAATGAAGTTCATCTTTCTTGTTTCTTGCTTCACAGAGACAAACATAAATGAATCCCCTTTCTTGTTCACTGCTGGATGAGTCTGGGAACCTGGTCCATAGGAATTATCTGTGGCACAACCTATATCTGAGCAGAATATGTAACTGAAATACTATTTTGCACTCAAGTGTTGCCGGACACATTTAAAATCACAAATACTTTATATAGTGGAAAAGCTAAAATTATGGTTGTGCTGGGGTCCTTTTGGCCTTCAAGAAGTAAAGTGTCCATGTCTGCCAGGGGACTCTGCCATCATTCCGATGGTGGCACAGTGCCATTGTGGTCCAGAGATATCACAGATCATGTGCCAGAAATAACAGTAGCTGTCAGAAGGGTAACCTAGAAACCAAAGAAGCCATATTCCAAAGGGTCAAAGATAGGTAGTTTGATTTCAGAAATAAGATAAGCTTAAATAAGGTCATCTATGATAAGATGAGTTGTTCATACTCAGGGACAGTGTGCACTGAACTGAAGCCAAGATTTTGTAAAACCTAATGGACAGGATTGGTACCTGTGGTCAGCTGGTGGCGTACACGTCCAAGTGACAAGCTAAATTAGTAGCATAGGCAGTACATCTGAAGCACACTTGTCTTCTAGTTGGCACATAGTGCTGGTGATGAATCCAGGATGTAAGATTCTGGAGGCTAATTGTTAGAAGGACCTAATTTACAATGCAGCCACATTGTTCTTGTTGTGGAAGCTTTCTGATTTTTTGCCCTTTCTCTGATGTTACATATTTATTTCTTAGGCTTTCTGGAGAGTAAAAGCACAAGCTGCATGCGAATCTTCACTGAGCTGATGAGTAGCTGCACCACGGATCCTGCACTGGATGCAGCTTCATACTACCGTGACTTCACTGTGCTAAAGGTGTCACTGTTTGGTCTGCTGTTGACCCTGCTGTTTCATTATCTTGATGTAATTTTGCTTAAGTAAGCTTATGGTGGTGACAGCACTACTACTACTATAACTTATTCTTACAAATTTATTGGCAACTACTCTCTGAAAAATATTCATATAGTCTTACAACAATTACAGAAGCTGGAAACAAAGCATTAGAAAAAATTCTATAATACAAAAGTACATCTCCAGCCCCAAGAATAACTGTTCAAGCATCCTAAAAGAGTAAGTCTATTGTTGCTTCCCATGTTTAAAATAAATCTCTCTTTGTTTCTGAATAGCTTAGAAATCTTGACCAAAAAAACTTCTAATTTTACTGGGCCAAGACCAGCATGAAAATTATTGATCTTATAGAAAAGTTGGCCATTCCCAAGTAACAACCCTGTTCCCAATAGAAAAGTGTTCATTGTAAAAAAGATAAGACAGTAAGACTAATATCCAAGTTTTTAAAACTATATGTCCTTATACAGATAGTAAGGCATCTATGATTCTTTTTTCAGGTCCCAGTCAGTACTACTATGTTCCAACCTGTACAGGTAAGATGATCTTGGTGACAGTATTTCTTACCTTCTTTAAAGGATCACTCCTTTGAAATCATCAGGAACTCTTTGTGAAATTCAGCTGTGTTTCAGGAAGATCATGGAACAGAAATGGTGTAAAAACAGGATTAAAGAGGGAACAAGTTTCTAGCTACACATAGAAAGGAATTCATTTTGGGAAAGTGCTGGTTTGTGTGTGCATTGCTGTGTTTTTGCTAAAGAATGAAACCCAGGGTGCAGAAGTCTCAGGCAGGAATTCTGTTGGTGTGCTACTCTGGCATAAGTATACCAATGTAAACAATTACAGCAGCAGAATAAAGGCCAGAGGTGGTGCCTCTATGAAGGAAGCATTAGAGAAACAAGCTATTTGGAGCCAGCATATTTTGTCTGTCTTCACTTGCTACTTCTGCCTGATCCTAGAGAAAGAATATAGCTGCTAATGTGCCAACAGTGTTTCTAGTTTTAGGTTGAAAGCAAAAAAATAACTGTGGGAAATAATTTGTGGCTACATAGGCCCTGTCTCTAGAACAGATTGTGTGGGTGAAAGACATGTTGATCTTTGAAAATTGAAAAAAAAATGCTTTTATATTTTTAGGTCAATATCACTGCACTCTCAGAGCCTGCTTCTCCTTCATGGAATGGCAGCACATGCCACAATGTCGTTTCTGAGGTATCTCATGCTCTCCTTATTAGCAAGTGGGGGCAGGGAATGGGCCGAATCCTGTGCAGTATCAAGGCTTGCCTTCCAGTAACCTGTTATGCTTCTAGGTGACCTATGAAGTGCAGTTCAATGGCATCCACGGGATTCAGAATGTTTCTGTTCAATTCAAAGTGGCCAATATATCTGGGAATCCAGGATCTACACTTCAGCAGCACTTTTCTCTGCATTTTTGGGTCAGTGCCTGTTGTAGCATGTATCCTTGTCCTGGGAAGGATGGTAGATGTTGGTAATGTGGTAGTGCATTCAGTTGGATCATCTGCTGTGTTTGTCTGAGTGTGAATGGAGCTAGGGTGAGGGTTCTGTTGATGTGGGCCTTCGCAATATTTATCCTGTGGAAGCAGGGGATTCTTCCCTATCAAAATCTAGATACTTCTCATGTCCGTCAAAATCCATTAGCCCATCAGAATTGGCTATTGAGCTAAGAAATCAAGAGCATTGGCATTTTCTCAGGCTGATATTGGGCTGGAAGGGTCTTCATCCTTCTCACCAGTGTGATGCAGATTAATATTGATATTGAAGAAAGGTATTTTGAAAGTGGATTCTGGGCAATGTAAAGTCAAAGGCTTTCGTGGCCGGAATCCATAGGTTGCTGTGGGTTTTCCGGGCTTTGAGGCTGTGTTCCATTAGTATTTTCTCCTGATGTTTCACCTGCATCTGTGGCTGGCATCTTCAGAGGATCCTCTGAAGATTCCAGCCACAGATGCAGGCGAAACATCAGGATAAAATACTAATAGAACACGGCCTCAAAGCCCAGAAAACCCACAGCAACCTATGGATTCTGGAACAGTTTTAAATGGGAGCTGTTCCCTGTGCCCTGCAGAGGGGTGAGGACCCCATGTGCCAAGATTTTGTGATATTTACGATTTGTGGCATATTCTGATTTTTATACTTTTTGTTTGCCATCCATAAATTTTGAAGGACAGATTGCCAGTAAACGAATCCCAGATTTAGAGTCTGTATTTTCTCCTAGGTCTTGAACAACTTTTCAGTGATCTGTGATGCTGAGCTGTTGAGCTGCAGACTGGAAAATACTTTAATCTGTTTTCCCCTTCTCAAAGTAATCTAAGATACAAAAAAGAAATGCAGATGAACATACAGCCAAATGTACACACAGAGAGAGTGTGTGAGACAGATGTTAATCTGGAATCAAATTGACTAGCTGTAATGTCAGTTTTTTGAGTTTGTTGGGAAGAAAATGGTGTGTCCACTTCATGGTTTTTGCTTACTCAAAGGAGTACTAAAATAATGTCCTGCTATCTTGAGAATATGTGATAGTGATGCATTTAAAGACAATCTGATAGAAATATGGATTACCTGGCATTTCAGAAATCTCTGAGCAAACCATGTATCTCATGTTTCTTTTGTCTCAGGCACAGATTTTCACAACTTCTTTGTACCTTTCTTCTCTCTTTATCATCTTTGTGCTGCTGTTTCGTCCTTTCTGACCATGTGATATAATGTCTTGCTGTTCATTAAGAGAAAGCCTTCTTCTAAATCTTATTCTAAATCTTCTAAACCTAAATCTGAAACAGCAGTTGCCTCTGCTGTTTTCCTGCAGACTGTTTCTTGCAGGCTTACCTCCTACCATCACAGAAGAGCAGTGGTCGTAATGCAGGGATATATTTGCTGTTCATTCACCCACCTGATGATTTCCCCATGACAGTCTATAATCCACCTTTTTTGTTGTTGTCTGAATGGAATGATCTGTTGTACTTCAAGGAGCGACTAAAAGAGTTCACTAGATCATCCATTCTCAACCTTTGATCTTCCAGTTGTTCTGAACTTCAACTCCCAGAAGCCTCCACCAGTCTAGCCAGTGATGACAGATTCTGGGAACTGCAGTCCCAAACAGAAGACCAAAGAGTGAGAATGGCCGTGCTAGATAACACAATTAAGCATGTGAGCCTACTTGGGCTCAGCTCCTGCTTTTTTGGCATGTTTGTTCTAGCCATTAGACCAGGGCTGACTTTGTACATTGCCATTGACTGCAGTTCACAATCTATATAAGATAGTATTGGGTGGTTAATGGCATTTTTCTAACTTTTTTTCCCACTTACAGAGTAGGAGCTCTTCTTCCACCAAACAGAGAAGTGGGAATCCTGGCTATATCACAGGAGCCCCACTAATAGCACTCTACAATGGCACCCAGCAGTATGTATCCTTTCCAGCACTGTGTTTGATCTGTGCTATCAAAGGTAGCTGGACATTTTACATGATTGTTTGCTGGAAATCTCTCTGTTTTCTCCCTAGAGCACAGTATAAAACATTTTGATCTCTCCTAACATTCTTCAGATCAGTGTATATGTATGGACAGAAGGGACAGCATTTGCTGAGAACGAAGTCTAGAATGAATAGTCTGCATTTGGTTCAAAACCATAAATAACATTTAAAAGCTAGTGTAATTTATTTGCTGCTTAGACCTTTCCTATTTATCTATTGGTCAATAGATCTCAGGTTTCTTTGATGAAGTTTTAGACCGTGGCAGGAGAGAACAGAAGATATGTGTGTATGCGCATTTTTATATGCTTACTCTGAAGATCTGTTTCTTAAATTGCTTTCCTTTTGTAGTCTGTGTACCATAAAAATTTTATGTTCTTGGACCCACTTGAAAGAACATGTGGCTGAGGGTGGGACTAGAAATGAAAGATGTGACAATCGCTGTTAATGTTGTTAAGAGTTTATCACTTCTAGATGAACTTCCAGAGGAGCAGCAATGTTAAAAGACTATCACACATATATGTCATATAGCTTCATGAATTAGAGACTATTATGTTAAATGTGTGAAGTGTTTTCCCCTATTTGGTGGATCTATATGGGCATGTACATGAGCATGAGAGAATTGTAAACTGTAGAATCAAATGGCAGTAAAATGCAAAAAATGCAGCCTGTGATAATTAAGTTAGAGATTAAATGTGTGCAGAACTAGCTTAGTGAAATGTATGAAGAGCCCAGCTGTTTTGTAGAGACATCATCAACTACTAAGGGGTTGGGAATTTGTCAGATAACAAGCCAAATTAAATAAATGAATGTGATATTAATGTGGGTGTTGTTGCCTATTTTTTCTGCAAGACTAAAGGGCTTCTCTAGTTATTTTGCATTCTAGTTGGGTTCCTTGACATACTTCTTTCCTCAGATAACCATTTTACAGAATCAAGGTGATGGCAGTTGTTCAGCAACCAAGAGGTACAAGGTGCGATTTGGAGAGAATGTGAGGACGGGTTGTCAACTCAGGTAACTGCCAGCCCCCATATATCCTCTTGCAACTGTGTGCCCTCTGTGCAAGCTTCACAGAAGATTGATCAAATCAAGGATTTTTGTTACATGTTTGGAATGTGAACTGAGGTATCTTCAAGGGCTTTTCTGTCCTGGGCGATCACAAACTGTATTTTCACTGAAGGACTGACTTACAAATGTTCCATAAAGATTCCAGTTTAGTTTCTCAAACTCCTATTCTAAAAGGCTGGAATATCTTCAGCCCACAGAACAGCTTTGTCATGTTCTTTTTATCCTCACTCCTACATGGAAAAAAAACAAGTTAAGCTGTATGACTTTTGTCTTTGTATTGACTGGATTTCAACTGGCAGTCACATTTAAGTATGACAGGTGTCTTGTTTCTTGTTTCTGTATGGAAACTGAATTTCACTCACTTACCAGGCACATGAGTTCTTCTTTTTTATTTGTAGTGTACCCTTCAAGCTGGAGGAAGAAAACTGTAGCAATTTGCAGGAGATGCTATATCAAGCCTTTCAAGGGGGATATAGTCCAGGGAGTTTGGCTATAATTGGAAATGCTAGCCCCAGCCATCCAGGAGAGTGGAACAGTATTATTACCAAAAGATGCAACATGCAGGTAATGCAAAGAAAAACGGAGGAGCTAGCTCCAAATCTGGCTTGCCTTTCTAAGCTGTGTCATATTACCTGAAGGATGAGCAGGCAACATCTGCCCTATTTGGAAAATATTTCCCTTCAACCACATCAATCTGAGTGTTTTGTGTTTTGCCAAGATGTGTGGCCTCTTCACAAATCCCCAGCCTATATCCTTTTGTTCCTGCTGTAGAAAAACCAAATTGTGACTGTAGTTGTTTCACATTCTGCATTCCTGTGCAGTATCAGTTGCTTCCTTATATTTTGCTTTGTGTTTGAACACAGATACTGTAGTAATTCTAGGTATTATCCACTATTAATCTATTAATTACTCTGGTGAATTACTACCTTTTGGAGTTACTTTTTTAGATGTCTGATTTCCCTTTTCCTCATTAGGATGGGCACTGTATGCTTCCTGTCTTCCTGGAAATCCAAGTCTTATGGGCTCAGGTGGGCCTCCTGTCTAACCCACAAGCTCAAGTATTGGGAGCACGGTACTATTATCTCTGCAAGCCTCTGAAGGTCTGTCATAGATAATATCTTTGAACTTGTTTTGTTTTCACTTTTTTTGAACAATATAAACCAACCATAATTTAGCTTTACATATGTAAGTCACAACTGGGCTCATATCCCTCTCCATCCCCTTTCTTCTTTGATGTGCCAAAGGAGAAGATCAAAAGCTTTCACTTCTGATTTTAACTTGCCAGAATACTTTGTTGAAAATCAAGGAATTCTGGTTTGTTTAGACTCCTATTGGTAATACAAGCTAGGTTCAAACTGTGGTGATCATGGCTTACTTGCTTAGAATTTAAAGTAATTAGGGTTTCTCAAGTACAAACATAATGAGAAACGCCACTTAATAAATTCTTTGTATCATTATTTTTGATGCGTGTGGGAAGAAGAGTCTGTGAGGCCAAAACTTTTAGCATTATGGTGCACAAAATGCTAAAATATGTTTTCGTATTAGTGTTTGACCTGTCCCATTGAAATGTTTATTTTTTTAAAAAAAAGGGTCTAAAGAAGAAAAGTGACAGTGGTGATGGCAAATCCTAGTTAAATCCTAGTGCTTAAACAGCATTTTTTTTAAGATTAGCAAGGAGATTAATGGGGAAACCTGAATGATTCCAGAGAGAATCCAAGGGAAGATTGTGCAAGTGATATTATTGGATGTTGCCTATATCTGTGCTACATAAATTAATCTGCTGTCCTGTTAAAAAGAAGTTTAGTTGAAGAGGCTGGTTTCCCATGCAGTGCAATGCCCTTTTTTGCAACTGGAGCATAGGAAGGGATAGTAGGTGTGGTTTCCATTCCAACATTTAGAAGACCGAACAGGTGACAGAACAATATGATGTTTTATTTTAGGAGGAAAGTATCTAAACTGTTACTTCCTTGCTTTCCTTTCTTCCCCTGGCAGTGGTTAAATAGATGAAGAACTATTAGTGGAACTAGAAGAAACACTGCTTTTCTTTTAATCTCCCTTTGTTATGAAGTAATTCTTGTCTTCCATTCTGAGCAAAGAAAGGAATAACACTGCTGATGAAAAAAGAATTTTAACATTTTTGGGAAATTTTGAGATCTTGGAGAAGACTAGTCCCCCTGCCTTTTCCCCTAGGAAAATAGAAAAACTGGAAGAAGCTGAAACACATGCAATACTAAATTTAAATAAAGCCTAAACTTATTTTATTTTTTAACAACAGAAAATGCTTCACTTATAACTTAATTAACATACAAAATTGTACAATTTTAAAATAGAACAAACATTATTTTATGTAAGTCCAATTGTGAATGTACTCTGTATTAAAACTGCTGCACCTGATAGCTATCCACACAGATATATCTTAGCTATTACCATGCAAAATAAAGTGTATCATTTGGATGCACTGGTCAGTATCCTGTTAGTGTCTTAGGTGTGCCTAAGTCCCTTCTGGGATGGGGTGTACAGGGGTATTCTCTTGCTCGTGTGCTCCATCCAAAAACCTGCCACACTTGGCAGCTGTTAAGCCCTGGGAGGGCTGCTGCTGCTGTTCTTTTATATCAGAGGAAAGAGGAAGGTGGGGGAAGGCAACTCAGACAATGAAGATCCAGCTGGTCTGAATTCTTGGGGGAAGAAGAAGGTGGATACATTCCATCTGAAAGTACACTCTCATTTTTTCTGCCCTGTCTGAGCTGAGACCAGCTAGTTCTCTGAACTGCCTCCTTCTCACTCCTTTCCCAACCACTAAGTCAGGGCTTTCCAAACGGTATGTCATGACACATCAGTGTGTCGGCTGAAGTGTGTAGGTGTGTCACCTGCAATCTTGGAAATGTATGTTATTATTTATAAATCATATATTTAAAAACAAATGAAAAGTTTTCATGAGATATGTTGTGTCCCCATACATTTTGTTATTTGCCCGTATCTCTTATAAGGGGTTAGTTTAACTTCTAGTTTGCTAGTAAAACTGAATTACTGTGTTGCAAAATGATGCATGTCTAAAAAAGCGTGTCATGAACATGAAAAGTTTGGAAAGCTCTGCACTAAGTGATAGCAACAGGGGCCCCTCTCAGGAATTGATAGCTGCTGAGCTGTGGAAGGACATGGAACTGTGCATGCAGAGCTACATGCATATGTAGGATCTTAGCCACTGTCTGCTAAGAGACAGGGCTTAGAGTAGCAGCATATTTGAATATAAACTCAACATTAAAAATACTGGACTCTTCAATTATACAGCATAGCAAACAGTAAAGTCCACTGTATGCTCCTCTCATAAAGAGCACAGCACCCACTCTCTCATTCTGTGGTACATACAAATTTTCATACTTTGTATTTCATGAGATTTTGAGTGGGTGAAGGTTAGCCTTAAGAAGCATTTTACCAATTCCAAAAGAGTAGATATTTCATTAGAGTTTTTCCCACACAGTCCCCAAACTTTGTTTTTCCCATTGATAAAAATGAAAATTTGCCTGCAGAAAAAAAGAACAGAAAAAATGTGACACTCCCCCTACATTTACTTCTTTTTCCTGGGCCTTCACATGTCTATATATAAAGCTTCATTATGTTTCATTTCTCTACACAAATGTCCTAGGCTTCCTGTTCATGTTCTGTTGACCACAGCTTTGTACTATGATGAAGCAGGGCTAAAGATACCAAAGAGTTTGTTTCTGTATTCCTTTTCACTATGCTCCCTCTCCCTTCAAGACTGACTATAAATTAGCAGACAAGCAAGGTTCTGCAGGGCCCAAGATAATCATGTGTTTTCTCTTCCAGTCCCTTGGTGTATCTATGAACATTTTATCTGTGACAACTGCAGCTGCCTTCACAGATGTTACCAAATGGCCAGAGCCACCACGTGGACAGCCTAGAGTTAATTGGAAACTTCCATTTGATTTCTTCTTCCCTTTTAAAGTGGCATTCAGTGGGGCTGTGAGTAGTTCGGTTAACCTTGCTGGTACTTTGCTGGTGTCCCTAATGTTGTATGGGCTACACATCTCATGAACTGAAGAGACATCTTTCTAAAAGAAGGAATGAAACCTCTAAAGGTCATATTAGTATTACTTGCTGTGAAGTAAACTGGCAACAAAACTGATCATCTCCTAGATGAAAGAATGTTGAAGAGGCAGTCTGCTGTGTTAATGGAGGGAACAAGGTGGAAGCTGTGTGTCCAGTGACAGCAGCAGGGCCCCCGCTGTTTAGGAACCTGTCTGTATGATTATCTGAACCTGTGACCTGTTGAAACGCCAACAGTTCCTGGTAAGCTGGTTATGTGCACATGTAACAATGGGCATTCAGCCCATATTGCTGTTTTAACTATTGTGCCATATCATTGGTGGATTTCCTTATTGCCTGTGAAAGGCACTTTGAATGTCAGCATAGTTGTTGAATGTAAGAAGTGAGATCCAGCATCATGGAGCAGATCTTCTCTCCATGTTCTGAAGCTTCTGAGTCCCCTTCTGCTTTATAGCACTTGTTCTTTGCCTTTATGCTACTGGCCATGGCATACTACAGCCATTGGGCCCCCAAAGCCTTTCAGGCTTGGAAGTGCACAGGCATAAACACAGACTTTTTTTGATACTAGTCAAGGGAAATACAGTCTGACCATGAACTTCTAGTATCTTTCTCTTCATTAAGGAATATAACAAAATAAAGAGAAGTTGCATAACTTTCAGTTTGTTTCTCTTTCCACATTCTTTTGAGCAAGCTTGAAATTATCTCACCACTCTAATTAAAATTATCTTCATGGGATATCATTAAAACTGATAGAATTCCTCTCTAAATCATATAATAATCATACATGTTCATTTGACTCATTTTTATAGTACCATTTCTTTGCCTTTACTCTACTGGCCAGGGCAGGCTACAGCCTTGGCAAAGGAGTCAACCTGGGACATGAAGATTATTGAACAAGAAACTTCTCATGAACTCTGAGCATGCAGAGAATGCTGTTCACGTGCAAAATTCAATTACTTGCTTGGCAAGACCTAACTCACCACCTTGAGTATTAACTATACTGTGTCAATAAAGTATTTGGTAAAAACCAGGCCTTGATTTTATGTGTTTTGCATAACTAGTCTACTGAAGATTTCCACTGTTAATATATTTAACTAACTGCCTTAGTAACAAAATCCAATGTATAACACATGAAGAATTATGAAAACTTTTGTGTTAAGCCATATTGTCACAAATGCCCTGCCTGTCTCAGTATGAAACAGAAAAAAAATATGTTGTCTATCTTGTGTTACTCTTTTCACACTGCAATACAAATCTCTTCATTGCTTTTGTTTCCAGTAGTTAAACTTGGTGTTTCCGTTTGCTTAAATGACTGTAAAGGGCCTATTCTAGTCTATATCTTTTCTTAGCATATTGCTATGATATAAGGGAATCATAGCCATTCTCAGGATTTGGACATTTATATGGTTTAAAACATATTTCTTACCAAATCATCAATTTAGAAACTATCCTGGCTGAAGGATAGAATCACCTCTCTGAGAAACAAGGTTTTATTATAGTGGGATAATGGTGTCTTTGCCTATAGACATCCTGAATCTTCTTCCTTAAGGTGAGAGTTCAGGAGAGTTGTGAACCTCTATGTGGTAGACCCTATGAGACTGTTAAAACTACATGAGAATAATGCCTGTGAAAGGATTACTAAAATGACTTGCAACAGACTACTGTATCTCTGCAATATGTGTCTTTTATGTAAGAACCTGCTTCCCTATGTATCTATCAGGTTTGTGGAAAAGCATGCACAACATAAACACTGTTGAATATGGTGGAAAGTTCTCTTCAAGCGTTAGTCTGTGGTTTCAGAATAACCTCTATCTTGAAGTAAGCAAGACAGTGACCTCCTACCCTATCAACTATTAAACAAGGACACATAAGGAACTATTAGCCTCAAAGTCCAATTAGGGCTATTAAGTTACAGCTTTTCAGTTTGAATATGATATGAAAACAAAAATGATAGTGCTTTGCCCCAGTGCTTGACTTCCTTGTCCTCATATCACCTGGGACTTTGACGAAAGTACTGCCAGAATCTTATTTTATTTTTTAGTACTACAGGTTGCTTGTGTAGGTGGCAAGAAACTACAGTGGTTTTACAGAGCATGTCCGTATCACTTGTTTTTCTCATGAATTCACTAAGCATACAAATAAGAGAGATAGTCTGTGCCTCATTCCAAACCCCACCGAAGTTAGAATTTTACTTTTAGGCTTCTTCATGTGGAAGGTGCGTATTTCAGTGCAAAAGTATTAAGGACTTACAGCATTATCCTATGATGTGCACCTCAGATGCTTTTTCTCATGTATGATCTTCTCCCAAGTCTCTCAGCGTACTGTGGCCCAGAGTGTTATTACTATGTTAAAACCAGGCACTAGGTACATAGGTTTCTGGTAGACCCGTGAAAGCTGCTCTGAAAAAAAAATAAGGAAAAGAAAAGGTGGCCATTTCTTCATAGGACTGTCAATATCTTGCTGGAAGGATTTATCAGTTTTAAGTCCTATCAAGTGGGAAATACTGTATTTGCTGGCATATAAGACACACCCCATTTATATACTGGCAAATACTATAAGATGCACTGGCATATAAGATGCACCCCACTTTCAAACAGTATTTTTTTGGGGGGGAAAGTGAGTCTTATACGCCAGCAAATACAGTACAACTGACAACTTTTTAGGTCAATGAAATGTGTGCTGGATGTAAGAAAATTTTTTTAAGAACTCTGAAAATAAGATTTTAGAAGTATCAGAATGTGACAATTATTTCTTGCCTGTTCATGGGGAATCCTAGGCAGCCTATGCACCCTCCTATAGTACAGAAAATAAGAGGGTGTGGTTTGAATTTAATCCATAGAATTTGACATTTTGACTATTTTTCTTACCTTACCTGGAGGATGAAAGGTAAAGGTCAATTCAGCTGATATTCTGAATCTTTTAATAGGTTAAAACAAATGCCTTTGCTCAATCAAACATCTCCACCTATACTCCACTGACCATAGTAAATTGAGTCACAAAAGTTTTTGGGTATGTATAGTGATAAATTAACAGATATGATCCAGGGAAAGCTACAAAGATCTTTTCCAACTTTCCAGAAGTGCAAATACTTTTTGGTTACAGTGCCTTGCAGAAGTATTTCCTCTCCTTCCACTTTTCGAGAATTTGTTGCATTTTATCCTGGAAATGAAATGGATTTAATTGGCATGTTACCATTGTACATAGATACTCAACATTGAGAAGGCGCAAAACATTTTATTATGACAAAAAATTAAGCAAGAAAAACAGTCACTTAATTGGTTGCATGAGTATTTAATCCCTTTGCTGTGACATGCTTCAATAAGGTTTGTTGCAACCCAGTCTAGAAATCACATAAGAAATTGAAGTATGCCTATTTGTGTGAAATTCCAGTGCTTCATGATCTCAAATTAAATATACCTGTTCCTGGATGGCCAGTTTGTTGGAGAGCATATCAAAACAGCACCATGGAAACCAAGGAGTTATCAAAACAAGTATGTGATAAAATCATGTAGAAGCGCCTATCTCTTTCTAGAGAAGGCTGTACAACAAAACTCAGTGACCAGGTAAGGAAGGCATTAGAGGAGCAATCAAAAGGGCAATGGTAGCTTTGAAAGAGCCTGACAGTTCCACTGTTTTCAAAGCACTGCTTTGTTGGTATCATCTTTAGATAGGAGAAACTGTCTCTGGGACAACTATCACCTGGATGCTTCACAAAGCTTGGCTTTATGGAAGAGTGAGGAGAAGTCAGCCATTGCTGAAACAAACCCATAAGGCCATTTGGAATTTGCAAAAAGGCATGCTGCAGACATTGCAAACACAGAGAAAAAGTTCTCTGGTCTGATGAAACCAAAACTGAATGGCTTGGCCTTACCACAAAGTGCTATGTATGGCACAAAGTCAACAGTATTCATTGTTCTGTGAATATATCCCCACAGTGAAACATGGTAGCAGCAGAATTATTTTGTGGGGATGGCTTTCCCCAGCAAGGACTGGGAAAACTGGTCAGGACTGAGGGCAAGATGGATGGAACCAAATACAGGGTAATTCTAGAAGAAATCCCATTTTAGTCTGCAAAAAGACCTGGGAGTGGGTTGGAGGTTCACCTTTTAGCAAAGATAAGTAAAAATACACAGCTAAAGTAAAACTGGAGTGGCTGAAAACAATTGAAGATTTGAAAACTCTGAAAATTTTAGAATGACCCACTCAAAGCTGAGACCTTAATCTGACTGAGAATCTGCGACCAGAGTTGAAGTCGCTGTTTGTCAGTGTTCCGAAACCAATGTATCAGAGCTGCAGCAATTTCTCCAAGGAGGATAGACAAAAAGGCAGGATCCAGTTGTACAAAGTTGGTATAAACTTATCAAAGAAGACCTTCGCCTGCAATTCTGCCAACCATGCTTCAACAAACTATTAATTCTGGAAAGTGAAGCCTGGGCAATCAACAGGTGTCTGCTTATTTGTTGGTTTAACTTTATGACTAAATAAAAATGTTTTTTTAACAGTGTTGAGTATCTGGTGAACCTCAAGTGGTAACAATGAAGTTAAATCCATTTCGATTACAGGTCATAACACAATAAAATGTGGGAAAGTAAAAAGGGATGACTACTTCTGAAAGGTGCTATATTAGAATCAAATTTGAATTTAGGATGTTTAAGCTAGGTGGTGCTGATGTGAATGATTTTGCTTGTGTCTTTGTGTGTATTCTAATTTATTTAATCTAGCCTGCTTTTTATCATGGTGGTATTCAAACCTATGTTTGGCTGAATTCATTTAAAAAATAGGTTATGCATTTAAAAATTAAATTTGGTACATTTAATTCTTCAGTATTAATAGGGCCCACTATATGTGAGATATGTTTCTTTTAATTAGGTTAATAGTTGCTGGGAGTAAATAGTACTCCCACATTTACCTGCAAAGGAATTTTGTATACTGATCCAGACTAATATAGCTATTAATTCTCTCAAAGCCACATCCATTGGCAGGTCCATATTTGAACAGTAAAAGGAAGTTTTACTAAATTGTCTCACACTCCTCTTAACAGAGGTCCTCTCAGACAAGGTTGTTCATCAGACTAGAATTCATTCTGTTTTCTTAACTCATGCTGCCTAGTCATTTGCATCTCTGTTCCTGAAACTAACTGTTAACTGCATTAATCCCAGTTGCTGCACATTCTTAATGATATTTAGTCAGAGCCATGCCCTTCTACAGATATCTTAATATGGTTCATGTTTCAGGGTCTTGGCACCTGGCACAGATCTTGAATACTGCCTGGAAGAGGCACATGCCTTCTGTATGAATCTGAGTTGTAAAGTGCATTTTGCCTGTGTGGGTTGTGGCTGCACAAAGCATGCAATAACAAAGTCCAGCTTTGTTGACTTTATCTGTTTGAGCATGAGGCCAACTCCTGCATGGATAATTCCAAAGAACAGCCTGTTTCTGACCTGCCCCTTTTTCTCAAAAGAAGCTTGAATTCTTGAATTCCTTTGTTCTGAAAATAAAACAGTATTCTGATAGAATCTATAAGCTAGAACAATACTGTATCTGCTTAGGATACAGAATGCAGATCTAAATGGTCACCCTGTCTTCTTGTTTGAAGGGTCAACTGCTGACCATGACTGATAGCAATATCATTGCATGCCATATACTTCCAAATAGTTTCCGCTTAAGAGGGACAGTCCCTTCATTTGTTTTGAAGTAAATTTGTTCTCGGATATGAACACAAAGTCCCAGTTTTTTTTAAAGAGTAGAAGGTGAGTGTTGCATGTGTCCTTGCCAGCCATTAGATACAACTCCAGAACTCTTCTGTACTGAGCAAAAAAGGACAGAACAAAGAACAGAACAAAATCCTTAAGCACTGCTTTGGCCCATTCGTCTCACAGCGGTAAGGCTTTGTGAATACCTGCCACCTTTCTGCTGCTAGTGTGTGATAGTATGTAATTTATAATCAAATCCCAAAAACTCAGGATAGGTTCATTGGATCTGTTCTAAACAAGACTGTATCCAGCCTGAGGGATGTATCCAAATGTTAGAAAAGATACATTTCTTTTTACAATAACATTAAAGGTTTGGATTTTGGAGCCCCAAATCCAGTTCTGTTTGCTGCTCAATAGCATATTGTGACATGCTACATCAAGAAGCCAGAACTCCTGCCATGACTATCCATCTATATGTGATACTAAAAGTGTATTTGCATCTGTCAGTGCCATAGATCCAAGACCATAGCCCTATTCAGCCCTATTCAGGCCCACAGCATCTACTTAAAATAAATGTGAAGAAGGAGAGTACACTAGCTCTACCCACCTATCACCACCCTCTACAACTGGGGAGCAAGAGCCTATTTTATTTATGAAGGCTCTCCCTGTGATCTGGAACACTGAAAAATCAATGTTCCCAACTGCTTAGAGGAAGCTCCATGCTTAGAAGAATCATTGATTTTCAGACCTTTCGTCTCCACATGTGGGGTGGGGCTAGAACCCCTCTTTTGCTTTTAAAGTAGTGCCTAGACTTGCAGCTGATACAATTTGGTGTTATAGTTATATATATAGTATTATATAGGGGGGAGGCAGGGAGTTTTGTAGTTATATAGTATATAGTTATAGCTATAGAAGTTACAGGGCTGTTCCCTCTTCATTGTCATGGCGTGGGAAGTGGCCCCTCAGATCTGAGTCGTGCTTCTTGACAGCAACAGTCCATGACTTCCCTCTGACAGGGTGGGTGCAACATGTCCATTCTGACAACTGCATAATATTACTTGAAGCTTTGGACGTATTAAACTGAGGGATACTGCAACCTCTGCAAGGCTGAAATACTAGTAATAAAATAAACATACATCACTATGCACCCATTATTAACGTAGCCTTGCTTCAAATTTAACGTGAACTCTGGCCACTTCCGCACTACACTGTTTATAGTGCTATTATTCCACTTTCAACCTCCTATGGAATCCTGGGGATTGCAGTTTAGGGAGGGGCATTTAGAATTCTCGACCAGAGAGCTCTTTGGCTTCAGCAAACTACAAACCCCCGACTTCCACAGGATGCTGAAAGTGGAATAACAGCACTATGGCCATTTCTGCACTACACTGGCCATTTCTGCACTAGCCTGTTATAGCGCGATGATTCCACTTTCAACCTCCTCTGGAATCCTGGGGTTTGCAGTCTCGGGAGGGGATGGCTGGCCCCTCCCAAAACTGCAAACCCCAGGATTCCAGAGGAGGTTGAAAGTGGGATCATTGCGCTATAACAGGCTAGTGTGGAAATGGCCATAGTTATTATTCCACTTTCCACATCCAATGGAATTCTGGGGTCTGTAGTTTAGGTGGGGAGACATTTAGAATTCTCAGCCAGGGAGCCCTTTGACCTCAGCAAACTACAAACCCCATAATTCCACAGGGTGTTGAAAGTGGAATAATAGTATTATAACAGTGTAGTAGTGCGGGAATGGCCTTTTATCTCCTGGAAATGCTGCCAGTATCTCTGCAAACTCAGGTGGCCACGTCCTCAAATATGTCTCAGAACGTTAGGCCTCTACAGCTTAATGCCACGAAGCGATTTGTTCCACAGTACTCATACCAACGCGGGACACTGCTGGAACCAGTCCTTTCAACTGAAATAAGTGAATGGAATTCTCCTGGTTTTAATAGGACAGCGACGTAGGCCATTTCCGCACTAGGCTGTTATAGCGCGATGATTCCACTTTCAACCTCCTCTGGAATCCTGGGGTTTGCAGTTTCGGGAGGGGCCGGCCGGCCCCTCCCGAAACTGCAAACCCCAGGATTCCAGAGGAGGTTGAAAGTGGAATCATCGCGCTATAACAGCCTAGTGTGGAAACGGCCGTAGTTATAGCCTTGAAACCTGTTATAGCTTCGAAACCTAACCTGTACGCCGGACCTTCCTCTGCCAAATGATGCCAGAGGGGCAGATAGTTTTCTTTTAGCTCTCTGTTCTGGTGAGTTCCCCGGGGTCCCGGTCTCCCTCGGAAGAACTCGCCCAGTGCCGCGTTCATATTCGCATGGTGAGAGGGGGAAAAAAATACGTGCCACGCGGCGAGCCGTTGGGAGGGGGAAGGGTTGGGGCGTTGAGGGGGCGGAGCCGTTTGCCGGAAGTCTCTCCACTGACACCCCTCCCGCCGGCCGGAGTCGCAGGGGGTGAGGGCGCCGAGCGGGTGCCTCAGAGCGCGTAAGTGATGCTGGGGAGCGGAGGGAGGGCGCCGTCCCTCCGGGGCCCCTCGCGGCGCCTTTGCCGGGGGCCTCTCTTGCCTTGCGGCCTCACATTAGTGGATGGGATCCCGGCCCCGGCAGAGAAGCAGGGTGGCCGTGGTCTTCCTGTCCTGTGCTGGAGGCGCGCGGGGAGCTCCGTTGACCTGATTCCCCGTTGGGACGAAGAGCGTTATTGCTTCCCTTAAATCGGATCGTGCCCTTAGCCCGCTTTAACCGCCTAAAGGGGTACGCAGCCAGACTGCTCAAACGGTGGGCTGCTTCTTCACAACCCGTGATTATAACATAGTAGGCCGCACGGGTTATGATCCTTGCTCGTGATTGTGGGCATAAAACAGGGCACTTAAGTGTGGTCATTTCCGCACTACCCTGTTATAGTGCCATTATTCCACTTTCAACATCCTATGGAATCCTGGACTTAGGCCCCTCCCTGAACTGCAAACCCCAGGATTCCATAGGATGTTGACAGTGGAGTAATGGCACTAGAACAGTCTAGTGTGGAAATGGCCAGTGTATGTGTCTGCGTGCGCATGTTCAAGTCGGCTGGCGACTTATCTCACCGCCATGAATTTCACAGGTTTTGCTTAGGAAGGAATACTCAGGAGTGGTTTGCCATTGTGTGTGTGGATGTCCCTTCACATCACCCGTGCACTTAAGGCGACCCCACAAATTTCATAGCATTTTCTTAAGCAACAAATACTCAGGGTTGGTTTGCCAATCCCTTTCTCTAAACTGCCTTCAGCAGCTGGCATAGTTGACAGTCTTCCATCCAAGTACTAACCAGGGCTGATCCTGCTTAGCTTCCAGGATCAGACAGGATATGATGCCTTTAAGGTATTAAGGCCCAGTAGTTGGCCATCACTCCCTCTGAAATACAGCCTACATCACCTGCTATTCATTGGCAGTCCTCCATCAAAGTACTTACCATGGCTGATCCTGCTTATCTTGCAAAATCAAACAGGATCTCCAACCCCTTGTAGATGGCATTACTATCTTCTCTGTGTTACACAAGGGGGCTGTGCTTGCGTAGCGTGCAGTGTTTCAGAGGTGAAATTACAGGGAACAGTCTTGTTTTCCACTGCTGCAGAGACTAGGACAAGGAACAATGGATTCAAACTACAGGAAAAGAGATTTTACCTAAACCTCAGGAAGAACTTCGTGACAGTCAGAGTTGTTCGGCAGTGGAATACGCTGCCTCGGAGTGTGGTGGAGTCTCTTTCTTTGGAGGCTTTTAAACAGAGGCTGGATGGCCATTTGTTGGGAATGCTTTGAGTGTGTGTTCCTGCATGGCAGGGGGTTAGACTCAATGGCCTTTCTAACTCTATGATTCTATAATCTGGTGTAGTCACGTGCCCCTTCATCAGGATAACAGCTATGCTACTAGTTTGGTTGAAATTGTTATGCACATATCACTCACTGAAGAGGCCTTAAGAGCCCATCTTATGCTACTACAGAACTTGGAAAAATTAACTTTTCTAAAGCTTGGTCTGCTCAAGATTGTCAGTTCTGACGGACAACTTTCAGTTTCAAGCAAGAAATGAATATACAAAATAATGTAAATCTGAAAGAATGAGCAGACAAGCCTAGCAGCAACAGAAGGAGGCATTTCAACACAACCCTTGCCTTTATTGCTTCTTTCCAGCTTGATCAAACTTCATCCTGGGTTTTTGGAAAGTTGAGATAAATTCCTTGTGAGAGGGCAGACTTCAAAAATACTATAAAGTGAAGGGCAAAGTCTGGTTCTGACTGAAGAAAAATCATTAAACTGTGTGGCCATAAATAGTTGTGTGAACCTCGTTCTTGTATTTATAAACAAGGGTGCAGTTGTTACAGCTGCATCTTTCCTTGGAATGAAGCTGAACTCATACCTGATAAAGGTATATTAAAAGGATAACTTCTTCCTCCCTTTCTGAATTTGCGATATTACTTGACCTGTTGCTCTCTTCTTGTCTTTAAAAGAAAGCCGACTTTGTGTGTTAGTTTCTGAGTAGGACTGCTTTTTAAAATGCATGTTGTTCTTTGACATTTAATGAGTGATACAAACTCAGCTTTATTCCTGGTTAGTAAAAAGCTTTTTAAAGCTTGTATACACATGGGTATGTCTCTGCAACCATTCTCTGGACCTTTTTGAAACCTCATGTCTCCTTTTTTATAGATCTTACTGCTTTTTGGATTATGTGGGACAGAGGTCACTTTTTAACAATGGGGATGGAGGAGAACTTTGTTCTTTGTCTGACTGATGGAAAGGGAAGTTTTTGTATTTCTAGTCTGTATGCGTTAAATTTTGACAGAGTGCCTGGTATAGATACTGTCAAGTAATTTGAGGTAGACAACCTATTTATTAGCTTGTGTAAGCATAAGGTTTTGCTTGCAAATTCTACTCCTGTATGTGTAGAAAGAAAGTTGTATGTGCCACTTTTAAAGCACAGGTATATAGATACTTGTAGTAAATACTCCCTGCTCCTTTTCTGAAGCCTTGTGTTTGACTTGGCTCATTGTATGGTTGGATATGAGAGTGACGGCTGAAAAGAAATTATATAAAGGGTGTAGAAATCATCTGCAGAGAT
Organism: Ctenosaura bakeri; assembly: GCA_948474755.1. Taxonomy (NCBI): domain Eukaryota; kingdom Metazoa; phylum Chordata; class Lepidosauria; order Squamata; family Iguanidae; genus Ctenosaura; species Ctenosaura bakeri. The sequence continues at coordinate 40,543 of CAOLHI010003477.1, read as the reverse complement.
GATTCCTAAAGTTAGGAGTAGCAAACAACTTTGGGCTGTGACAGGTCCAGACATACGGTAGCATAAGCTTAATGAACTAGGCACCTTACGCTAATACTTCATGTGTTACCCCCAGGTAGCAGGTGTCTAAGATCATGGCTGTCTGGAATATTTCAAAGCTAGGAATCCTTCAACCTAAAAAACCAGGGTTGGTAGGAAGGACTTTAATACAAATGAGGGTAGTAATATTTGGATTGTTTACCAGGAAAATTCAAATATACACACTTAGTTTTGACCAGCTTTCTGGTGCTGCATTTTGTTTTGCATTCAGAATACACAGAAACAGTGTTTAAAAATCAGGAAAATTTTAATATGGGTGAACTGTTTTGAGAAAGTTTTGAGAGAATAATCTCTAAGCTCAAAATTTTCCCCTCTTGCATGCAATAGTTTGTCATCTTTGTTGAACTGGGCTTTCATTTAAAGTTGGACTGTCACATGGGTGCTGAAGAAAGAGAATTCTGAAGCAGAGTTTGGAAAGTTTGCTTGTTCTCATGTCAGCTCTCAGAATCACCCAGCCAGCATGGCCAGTGGTTGGAGGATTCTGGGTGTTGTAATCCAAAACAGTAATTTTTCCAAACGTTGTTCACTAAGTTGGAACTGTTGCCCTATAGCAAAGAAATATTTTTTTAAAACTAGGTCTTCTAGCATCTCTAAACGTAGCCAGTTTTTCCAAAAACGGAGATTAGATCTTGTTTTGATGCCTTTGTTAGCACCAGCCTTTGAACCGGAATTTTCCCCTGGTTTGGTGCTGCTTGATTGGATCTGCACATAATTAAGGGGGTGGGGGCAGCAGTAGTTTTCCTCTGAAATGTTGGGTTTGGGCCACTGTAAATTGCCAGACCAGACTAGACAAGCTGGATTTGCTATATAACTTGTTATGCTCAGGCACAGCATTTTCCCAAGGAAAGCTTTTGAGACGGGAGCATTAACTAGAGCCATACAGGTAAGTCTTGTTATGATGTGAGATTACTATATTATTCTTTTATATTTATTGAACACTTAGTTTAGGCAATGAATATATATACACACACACACACACATACATACATACACACATATCTATCTATCTATACACACACACACACACACCTAAAGACCATGGCTTGTCTCACAGAATGTAATGTGAAAATATTTTAAATGGGTGCAGGTAGTATACAGCCATGCTTATTTTGCCCTAGATTTTTGAGGTGAAAACCTGTAGTTGCAATAAATTCTTATTAGTCTACATATACATACTTTTTATAACATATTAGTTTTGTTGCTGAAACTGGATTATCTCCCCCTCCCCAGTAAAAATTGTATTTTGGAGTGAGGGTGTGAGAAAATAGCTGTAAAAGTCACTAGAACTCTGAAGGCTGGGTGTTGTGACTTGTTCTATTCAGTCTGCTCTTTGTTGCATTATTATCTGAATCACAGTAACAAAAGATTGGGCCAAAGGCTGCCAGTATTATCATACCGTATAAAATGCTTTGCAGTGATGGTACTTAGAGTTATAGAAAAGCACTATGACCTAAATCAGTGGTTTTTAACATGGGGTCTGCAGTGTCCTCACAAGAGCTCTGCAAAGGCTTGAAGAAATGTTGCATGCTTTTACAACTTAAAAATAAAGAAAGATTATATGGAATCATTCCAATAAAAATATTATAATTGGAGTATGTGCATTTATTTATTTCTTCCTTCTCTCCAAGGGACTCCTCAATGAGCAACTTTAAATAGATATTTGATACACTTTAAGGTTTTAAATCTTAAGTTTAGTCTTGGTGGTCCACGGCAAAAAAAGATATTTAAAGGGGGTCCATGGTAAAGAAAAGGTTAGGAACCACTGTCCTAAATCCATTGTTACATTGGAGCTACACTGTGTCCACAACAGAATTTTATTCCACTACCTATGCCCCACCCTCAATGCCACCTAAAAACTCTCTGTAGACTTTCCCAGTTCTCTGGATCAGGTTTTTGGGTGTGCAGAGGGGGAGGGACTACAGTAGTGAGGGAAGAACACCTTGTCACACTTCTACTGAAAAAAAAGCAGTTCTGTTAACTTGTTTCCACTGGGTTTAAGCCTATGATTAATCATATAATTGTGTAGTATATTAAAAATCTAGAGTTGGTAGAATTCAACTGTAGCAATAAATCATGGCTTATTGTTATGATTTATTATGCGAATAAGCTTAGATGAGCCTTATTCATGCATATGCTGCACTAATCTTTTCCTTTCTTGGCATGATCATAAGGAGATGGGAACCTTATGCTTCTGTTTTGACTACCCACAGTTAGCGTTTGTCTGAATCTCCTCCATTGTGGTTAGTCTTAAGCATGATTCCTTGGAATAAATCAACCAAACTTGAAGTTAAATCATGGTTAAGACAATTAGAATTTGTCCAGGTTTGGGCATAATGCTAAACCATGGTTAGTCTTTTTTTAACAGCTACATTTCCATTCTATTCCTCAGGGCTCTGATTGGGGAGGAGAGGAGAAAGGGAGACAAAGAACCCCAAGATTCACCTAGATGCATTCCTTTAATGAAAACCTTTTGTTTTTGTGTCTTCACACAGCCATTGTATCATCATAAAGACTAATTTATTACTGAATTTGTCTAAAACAAGACAGAAGTACAGTCAGCCCTCAACTTTCACAGATTTAACTTCCATGGATTGGATTATTCATGAGTTTGTAGTTGCTGCTTATCTAGCAATGTACCTATAGATGCAGGTGGTGATAGTACTGTACTGGGCAGTGGCTCCCAGGGGCTGCTGACTCTGCCTCCCTCCCTCCTCCTGCTCTTCCCCTACTCCACCAGACCTCTGCTGCCAGTCTCCAAGGCCATTTCCGCACGAGTCTGTTATAGCGCGATGATTCCACTTTCAACCTCCTATGGAATCCTGGGGTTTGCAGTTTTGGGAGGGGCCAGATGGCCCCTCCCGAAACTGCAAACCCCAGGATTCCATAGGAGGTTGAAAGTGGAATCATCGCGCTATAACAGACTCCTGCGGAAATGGCCCAAGACTTCTCCCCTTTGCCTCTTTCCTGACAACAGTGATGGAGATTTTTACAGGAGCCATGGCAGAGCCAGGCCAGCAGTGGTGGCAACACATCCTCCTTGCCTTTCTCATCTCTGCCTCCTTTCTCACCAACAGCCCTAACCCATACCTTCCCTTCCTGCTTTGGCACTATGATTCCTCCACCTTGCTCCAAGACCACCACTGCGGACTTCTTTTGCTTCCACTAGTCTCCAAGCATTCCTCACCTCTGTCTCCTCCCTGCCACCCAGACAGTGGACAGATGGGTGTCATGGCTGCTGCTGTAAAAGTCTTCTTCAATGTCATCAAGGAGGAAGTGGAGCAGTGAAAGCTTGGAGACTGATGATAGAGGTCTGGCAGAGGCATCCTTGGAGCAAGGTGGAGGCATTGTGGTGTTAAGGTGTGAAAGGGACATATGGGCCAGGTCTGTTGACAAGAAAGGAGATGGAAAGGAGGAGGAGGATCCGCTCCACCAGCCCAGCCCTGCAATGGCTGCTGCAAAGATTTGCCCTCATATCGTTGTTCTTCTCTTTTTCTTCCTCAAGCAGGGCAATGATATTTAAGGAGATGTTTGCAGCAGCAGAGTCTGTAGCATGCATGTTTGGGGGGCCTAGAGATATTTGTGAGTTTTCCACTTTTGAGGGATCTTGTGCCCCAGCCCCTGCAAAAATTGAGGGTCAACTGTATATTTCCTTCTCTGTGCTGATTCAGCATGAGATGGTTATGTTTAGGTCCTGTTTTGTGGCTTCACTCAAAGTTTAGAGTGGCTTCACTCTAAAGCTGTAGGCCTAGTTACACATAAATTGAAGTGACTGATGCAAAAATGCTTAGGGTTGAAGAAACACACAGGTGGGGAGAGGGCAACACAAGCTATTACATTCATTTACGGGTATATTAATCTGTACAAGTGTTGCTGTCAAACAACAGCATGCCACTGGAGGAAACCCTCCTTGGTGTCCTACTAAACTCTATGTATGCTTGCTATCTTTTATCTTTCAGTGCCAGAAATTATTTTAATTTATTTTTCTCCCATCAATTGGGACAATGTTACCCCAGAAGAAGGTTTAATGGTCTGATTCATAGTGTTCTTTCTGAGGATGTGGCAGCGGCAGCCCTTTTCTTATGCCTGAGTTGTGGTTCACAGCAATATGGGCATGTACTTTGGCTTTTTTTTTTTTAAAGATGGGCTTGCCAATGTATGGCTGGAAATAAAAATAGGGACGGTATAGGATTAAAACATGGTTTTCTGGTTTGTTTTGGCAGACAATTTAGCCTAGAATCCTGTTTCTGACTAATGCTAGTCTCTATGTGAATAAGGTTTTAATGAATTTACCAAAGTCACGCAGCTAGGCTTAAGGGCTTGAATGACACAACATGGCACTGTAAATGTGCAGAATACCAGAACATCCCACATTTGGGGCAAAGTATATTCCCCAGTCTAGTAGAGGACACATGTCCCACAGTAGGGTAAATAATTACCACAAGTTAGAGTGTATTATATTAAACTGAACATAAAAATTGTCAGCAATTCCAATTTAAACAAGATTAGAGGGTTTAAAGGAAGAAGGTCTTTATGAACTAGAACAATAATGGTGGTGACAATGACAATGCTGCTGGCAGCTGAGAGCTAGCTTCCACACTTTCACTTGTCACTGTGAATTTGCTGCTGCCCTTTGGAAGTATGGTAAGTTTAAGTCTTTCCTTTAGTCTTGAACTGACAGAGATGGACATTCTTGTGCCGAGAAGCTTTTGTAGGATGACAGCTCTGGGAGATCAGATTCAGAGCTTCAACAAATTGTTTTGGCTATAGTGTCCAGAATTTCCAAGCATGGGTCTACTGGCCATGCCAGCTTGGGAATTCAATGAGCCAGAGTCCAAAAAAAGGGAGAAACTTTTCCCAGTTCCAGTCTGATTTTTATTTAATATTATCTGAAGAATGATTGGTGACTAGCCTTCAACTGAATACCTCCCAGACCATCTGAGGGCTCATTTCCAAGAAAGCTTCACTCAAAGGCAGTATAAGATGACTCCCCTGTTTTTGTTTATAAGTTATTGCATACATTTCCCCTTGTGCAAACAGCCCTTTCATGCTACGCAGCTATAACATAATGATTCCATTTTAATGGCCATGGCTGCATCCTGTGTAATCCTGGAGTTTGCGGTTTAGGGCCATTTAGAATTTTTAGCCAGAGTTCGAGTGCCTCACCAAACTACAAACCTCAGGATTCCATAGGATGTAGCTATGGCAACTGATGTGAAATCACAGTGCTGTAATTATGTAATATGAAGGGGTCCTAGTTGTTTTTGATGAAGGGTCTCCTACTGTGACACAGCCCAAAGACATTGTACAGTTATTCCACCGTTTCCTTCTTAAAGTATTTTCAATGGTGAGGGGATAGGGAAAGACAGAAGACTCAGCTGGAAAAAACAGGAGCATTATAAACAGATCCTCTGTAAAAGTCCATTAATGAGGGTGATTGTGCCATAAAAGCCTCATCCGGAGACACCCTACTTCTTTATACTCAGCCCTGCATAAGGATGCTCTGCTTTCCTGGACAAACTCTTGGAACCTTCCAGAGCTTTGCTATGGAGTTGGCACTTTTGACCTTTCCCCCTTCTTCCTTTGAGCCTTCCTTCTCAGTGAAGGACCAGCATTATCACATAGGACAGTTTTTCCGTAATCTTCAGTTCTTCCTTATTCTCCTTAATTCCCTGCTGCTCAGTACAGTGCGTGAGACAAATGCAGAAGTTTTTGTTCAAATGTGATGGTGTTAGGGCATAACAGAAATATAAGGTCATGTAGATAGTTGATTCTTGAAGATGCGGAACTGGACTTCAGCCTGTTTGGTTTAGGATTGCATTTTCTAGAAAAGAGCAGATGTTGGTGACAGGTGACCTCAGGGTTATGGAGTGATTTTTTAAAAATCAGTTTCAGTTACTTTGCCAGCTTGTAGCCATTACTGAACAGGAATAATATGGCTGTGGTGATCTCTGGTAACATCCCATTTGGATTAATTTGTTGTTGTGTGCCTTCAAGTCAGTTTTGACTTATGATGGCCCTAAGAGGAACCTATCACAGGGTTTTCTCAGCAACATAGTGTTTAGATGGGATTTGCCATTGCTTTCCTCTGAAGCTGAGAGAATGTGAGTCACCTACGGTCACCTAGTAGGCTTCCATGGCTGAGAAGGGAATTGAACCCTGGTCTTCAGAGCTCTAGTCCAGCATCCAAATCACCGCATCATGCAGGGTCTGTATTCGGATGAATACAGTATCTTATGTGTGCAGCTGTCGTCAGAAGACCTCAGGAGCTTTAGTTAGTGCAGAATGTGGCTGCTAGAATTTTGATTGATATTGCTAGTTTTATTATTTATTACATTTCATCCCACCTTTCCACTACAAAGATAGTGCTCAAGGTGACTGTGAAAGATCACTAAGAACAAATTGAACAATAAAACCATTAAAATCATCGCATTAATCAGTAAACATAAGAAGTGTTTAAAAGGCTAGTTTGGAAAGCTTTGTCGTCATACTCTTCCCAAGAGCAACAAAACTGGGAGTGGAACAGATCTTCATACAGATTTGGTACGATACAGGAGGAAGCCCTTTCCGGTTGAGTTGCACCAGAATTGTCGGTACTTTGAAGAGAACTTGACCCTGAGATGTTTCAGACTTTAAAGATTAAGGCAAATAGCTTAGATTTGTCCCAAAAAGGAATGGGGAACTGTTGCAGGTCTTTCCACTGTCAGAGTAATATGAGCACAGATGATTTACATAACCTTAATGTGGACGTTGAAGACCTTGAAATAGTTCAAGATTTTCCATATGTTGGTTCAGTGATTAATCAGAACGGAGACTGCAGTCAAGAAATCAAAAGAGTAGGACCTAGAAGTTAAGTTTTAAAAAGTTAAAATATAATTAAACTATCAACAATATTGAAATAACATAATAAATAAGGCAATGAAATACTATCTGTCTAAGAAAACCAATAAAATGAGCAGCAAAAGAAATACACAACAGAAATCCAGTTGTATTCTTGAACCTCCTACCTGCCCTGATAAACAGATAGGGCCTGGGTGTTCTAACGGATCTGGTCCGCCTTGGAGCCTGCTGCTCTATAGTATTTGTTGACATTTCAGCTTTCAGCTTGGATTTTGTGCTGCAACGTGGAGCTTTTACATCAGCTGCTTCACTGTGGGATGTGAGGAGGTGATTCCTCTGCTACTGTGAATTGGGTTGCATCAGCTTCTGGCAGCTGCTCGGCCTTCCTGTGAAAGCTGATGTGGCTTGTCCTTACGGCAGGAGCTGGTGATTGTAATTTGCTTTGGTTAGGATTTGGGAAATTAACTCTCTGTTTCCTGAACACGTTGGCAGCTGCTTCTGTTGAAGAATTCCTCTTGCCAGCCCCCAGCCCCTTTTTCTTCACGAAAAGCAGGTACAGGCAGTAGGTGTCGAGGCCTGTTATATTTAGAGCAGTGAGTATTCTTTGCCTAAGAAAAAGCTATGAAATGTATAAGATCACCATAAGTTGGCAGGCAACTTCAAGGTGGGTGCAGAGCGGGGGTGGGGGGAGATTTGTAAGAGCTGTTTTGGAGTTCATTGCTGGGGTGTGTGTATTAGGCTACTCTGACATTGCACAAGGAACCCCGTGGTGGGAAGCTGAAGACAGGAAAGAGGACTCTGTAACATACTCTGTAACATCTTTGAATCTGTGTGTGCTGCTTTCATGATCTGCTTTGCTTCACAGTGAGGGGTTTTCAGGATTTTATCAGCATTGCTTGGTTACAGATTGTTATTGAAAGCTTCACGTCAGTATTGCACTTGTCAAAATGAGAGTACTCTTTGAGAACTCTATGGTGACACCTTTCTCCCAGTCCTCTTCTCCCAATGTTGATGACAGCAGCCATTATTTCTCTAATGAAGCTCAGAAAAATCCATAGTCCCTTTCACTGCATAGCGTGGACATCAGAAAATTACCATTTGTCCAGTTGCCCCAATTTATTGTAGAACAAAGATGCAGAACCCAAGAATCTTCAAATATTTTGGATTTCAACTCCCAGAAACCCAGCGGAAGGGGATTATGGGAGCTGTAATCCAAAACATCAGGAGGGCCATTCCCTAATCCTGCTGCCTTTTCCACATGGCATATTTTGGAATGGGGAGACTGTCAAGGCATAGGGTTTATAGAGTCTCATATAAGCTTCCTTTTCTGTTGCAGGTGTGGAAAACATCAAGCCGTTGACAATGCTGTACCGTGCTGCTCTTCTTCCTTCCCTGCGTTCCTCAGGACGATTCTGGCGGCAGTCCGACATTGCTGGCTCCCGCCCTTGTAGGTATCTGAGGAATGAACTTGTGCTTCTGTGATATTGAAAAATTTGGAAATGCTTAGCAACCTTTATTCTCAGAGGGGTATAAAATTATGCATGATGTAAAAAAAAAGTCTTGATGGGCAGATGGTTTTCTCCATCTTTCATAATACTAGATCCTGGGTTTATCCATTGAAGCTGAATGATGGGAAATTCACAACATATAAAAAGATGCACTTTTCTTTTACAGATGTAGACTGTGGAATTCACTGCCTCATAGTGTAGTGTTGGCTTCTGACTTGAACAGCTTTAAAGGAGCCTGGACATTTAATGGAGAATGGGATTACTAGTCTTAATGAATATTTATATTTCCCTTCAGTACCAGAGACAGTGTACCTCTATATATCAGTGTTCTAATCATATTCTTCTGGTAGACTTTGTATGGGGACCTGTAGGAGCTAGACAAGCCTTTGGTCTGACTTAATGTAACTCTAATTATGTTCTAAGTTAAAGTTTGGGCAGGATTCCTGGTCTGATATATTGGCCTAAATCCAGTTGTTAGTTTTGAGTAGAGTAGACCCAGTGAATCAATGGGAACTTGGTAAGTCAGCATTTAATATAAGTTTCGTCAATGCAGTGAGTATACAGTGGGGAGTGGCACCTAAATACTCTAAAGCACATGTATCAAACTCAAGGAGTGTGGCCGAATCTGCCCCCCCAGGCCATTTCATTTGGCCCTCACACCTCCTGTAGCTGTGGCACTCCCCCCGCCTGGCAAGCCAAATCCCCACATTGCAGGCTCTCAGCTGCTGGTATTCTGAAGAGGGACCCAGCAACCAGCACTTGCAATCTACTTCTACTTCTGAGTGCTCCTCTGTTCAAGTCTTGCCATCAGAGCGTTGCCACGGATTATCATGGTAATGCTCCACAGGGCTCGCAGGAGTCGGACAGCAGAGCAGTCAGAAGTAGAAGTAGATTGTGAGTGCTGGCTGCTGGGTCCCTCTTCAGAATACCAGTGGCTGGGGGCCCACAATGTGGGTATCAGGCTCACCAGGTACAGAGAGGAGCAGGGGAGCAGAAAGAGGCACAGAGAAAGTCTGGGGAGCAAAAAGTGGCACACTTTGGGTATACTGACCAATTCTATGTCACTTTACAGAGGTATAGGACCATAAACTATGATCAAATAGCCCTCGAATGTCTGAGAATGTACATGACTAGGCAACATTGCCTTATCAACTTCATATGCCACAGATTGCACATTAGATCAGAGCACAATTATTTGTTCTTCCTGTATCAACTGGGACCAAAAAGTTAAAGTTAATGTAATCAACAGTGTTTGGTAATATTTGTGTGATGATTTTAAAAAAACTTTCTGTTTTCAAAACTCATTTTTCAATAAATTGTACAATTGTTCTACACTTAAATGTCTGCTTACCATTATTTTTCCTAGACTTCTAGTTTCAGAGCTAGTTATTACTAAAACCAGTAATAATTGAATGCAGAGGCAATTATTTAATATGATAAAATACATTTATATAGTCTTACAGATACAACTGGCCCTTTAAGGGCAGTCATAATGTTGATGCGGCCCAAGATGAAATTGAGTTTGACACTCTTGCTCTAAAGGCAGCAGATCCCATTTGATATTGGAAGCTAACCAGGGTTAGCTCTGGTTAGTACTTGGATGGGAGACCACCACAGAATACCAGGTGCTGTAGACTATATTTAAGAGGAAGCAACTGGCAAAACCACCTTCGTATTCCTTTCCTAAGCAAACTGTATGAAATTCATGGGGTCACCATGAGTTGACAGGTGACCCGAAGGCATATACGTACACACAGGCAGCAATGGAAATCCAGGGCCTAAATCAAATGGTGAAGCCCAGCTGTATGTATGTGTGTGGGGTTCATTACATTGTCAAACAGCTGTTATCATCAAGAAGTTTTAGTGGAATCTCTTTTCTTATAATTTGAATCCATTGGTTTCTGTCCTACTCTCTGGAACAATGGAAAACAAGTTTGCTCTGTCTTCTATATAATGTCTCTTCAGATACATAAAGGTGGTTAATATATTTGCTCTGAATTTTCTCTAACCTAAACATGCCCAGCTTCCTGAGTGTTCCCCGTAGGGCTTGGCTTTCAGAATGTTTACTCTTTTGGTTGCATTCCTCTATAAGAGAGCAAATGTTTCTTCTTCTTTCTTTATTTGCCCATAAGTTTCTTCTCTTAAGTTGCATAAACATAACTAGGAATCTAAAGAACATGCAGGTTTTGGCTTTGTTGGGTTTCTTTTATTCTATAATAATCATAATATAGCCCAGTCATCTGCAATCTTGGAGCATCCAGATATGTCAGACTACAAATCCTGTAATTCTCCAGCCAGCAGCATAGTGTACGTTTTCCCAGTTGTAGTCCAACATCTGGATGCTGTCAGGTTGAGGAAGGCTGGACTATATTGCCTGTTGCCAGTTGAAGCATCTGGGAGCATGGAGGATTTATTTATGCTGTTATAAAAAGCATATTTTTCCTTTCTGTTTAAAATAAAAATGTTCAGGGAAGCTAATAAAGTATTTAAAAATACCAATAATAAACACAATATATACCAATAAAAGTTTTTGAAAAATAAAGGAAGTCAAGGCAAAACATCTGATAAAAACAAGTCAAGCCAGATACAAGCTTTAAAAAGATCATGCTGAGTAGAGAAAACTGTATTTGCTTTTAAATGTTGCCAGAAGCATGTTAGAGTCTACAGTTTACACAGATATGACTAGGGACAGGATGACCTACATCATTAGATAACTGACTCTCAACATGGCTCATACTGTTTCTTGGTCTCTCCTCATCCTTCTTGCAATTATGTTCATATGCTTTAAAAAAGAGCAGCCAGAATGTTTCTTTGGAATATTTTTTATCTGCTGTGGTAGTAGAGTCTTATTTCCTTCTGGCAAATACTTTGATCTCCTGTTCGGATATTACTTGGACTAATGTTTGCTCAGTCATTTCAAACCTAGGCACTTGCTTTGGGGAAGAATGTTCAGATTCTCCCTCCTTGCATCTAGATGGAGAATCTGGCACCTGAAAAAGGTGAAGAGGGATTTATTTTGCTTATGTCTGCTGCTCTGATGCCTTTGCCATATTTCAAACACAGGTCTACTGGCTCCCAATCTGGTCTTGAGGAATACATGTGCCCGAGGTTGGAGTAACATACCTTTTATCACCGTGCCTCTCAGTCGAACCCATGGCAAGTCATTTGCTCACCGTAGTGAGCTGAAGCATGCCAAGCGAATTGTGGTGAAGCTAGGGAGTGCTGTTGTGACTCGAGGGGATGAATGTGGTTTGGCCTTGGGGCGACTGGCGTCCATTGTTGAGCAGGTAAACAGGTTGTGCAGTTGGCTGTTTTTCTCTGTAGTTATAAACCAAACCCTAAAACAGGTAGCTTAGTGGGAAGATTGTTAGGCATACCTGAAGGAAGCACAGAGGAGTAGGGGGTTGGTTGATGTGAAGATGAAAAGGCAAGATTTTTGAGACAGCCACGAAGATAGTATTTCGTTATTTGCTTCTAGTACCTAGCGAAAGTGGCAAATCCCCAATATGGAGAAGAGGATAAAAGGAAAAAGGCTCTTTACTGAAAAAGTAACATATAATATTATTTGTGAAATTTACATCCACTTTTCCCTCCAGTGATTCAAAGCAGCATAGATGGCTGTCCATATCCCCATGTGAAATCATGTGAAGTGGGTCAGATTGAGAGAATATGACTGGCCCAAGATCATCTAATGAGTTTCATGGCTCATGAGAACTTGAACCTGGACTTCTCAAGTTTCAGTCCAGCACTGTAACTGGCTATACCCCAATGAAGTTCTATATGTTAAAGCCCCAGATGTACTTTACTGTGGCAAAAATATTAAAGCAGGAGTTCTGTAGACATTGGAACCAATAAACTCTGGACCCTGTCGGGGAGGGTTGGGTGACTGTATTCCTCAGCTGATGTGAAAGAGTATTCCACGGATTGCCCTTGATTTAGACCTTTTCCGAACGACACTCTTATAGCGTGATTATTCCACTTTCAACCTGCTAGGGAATCCTGGGGTTTGCAGCTTTGAGAGGGGCCGGCTGGCACCTCTCGAAGCTGCAAACCCCAGGATTCCCTAGGAGGTTGAAAGTGGAATAATCATGCTATAAGAGTGTCATGCAGAAAAGGCCTTAGACAGGCACCTCCATTCCTCTTTACCTGGCCTTTTCCCCTCCAGTTTTCAGATTCATTAAGCAGAATCAACAACAGAAAAACAGTTATTCTTTTTACTGTACAGAAGTGCTTTCCCATGGAGTAACTACAGATTTCTAGAAACTGAAACAATGCAGGATGGTCTTAAAGCCTACAATGAGATGCTTTGTTTATGCCTGTAGGTATCAATGCTTCAAAACCAGGGCCGAGAGATGATGATTGTTACCAGTGGGGCTGTGGCATTTGGCAAGCAGCGCCTCCGTCATGAGATCTTACTCTCACAGAGTGTGAGGCAAGCTCTCCACTCAGGGCAGAACCAGCTTAAGGACATGGTGAGTAATTGAGAGAGATGCTAGTCTTGTTTTCACAGTGACCCAGGTCACACTGTAAGTGACTGATGTGCTTTTTGACCCATACAGGCCATCCCTGTGCTGGAGGCTCGAGCCTGTGCTGCAGCTGGTCAGAGTGGGCTTATGGCTCTGTACGAGGCTATGTTCACACAGTACAGCATCTGTGCTGCCCAGGTAAGGGACTTTGTATGTGCTTCACAGTGGCTATATGCTGTCTTAACTTCCTTGTGCCTGTCTCTCGACTCCTGACATACGGAATAGACTTTTCATTCTCTTTTTGAATTCTTCCATGTGAACCTGCAAGCCAAAGATTGTCTGGGGGAAACCTTTCTCTTTGTTCTGCCACACTCTGAGGCATATTTGATGGGGGTGCAAGAGAGCTTTCTCAATAGCTCCTCCCAGACTGTGTCATTCTCTTCTAAGAGAATGTGGCCCTGTTGCCCTTTTATCAGCAGGCAGCTTCTAGCAATTAACTGCTTGATAAGGAAGAGGCTTTATGTTTAAACAACATAGTTTGTTTAATTGTGTTTTCGTATTACACCTTTTAATAGTTTTATCTTTCAATTAATCCTCTTATGAGCTTCCTTGAGTGTCACTTGTAGGGAAGAGGGGATTACAAATCAGATGAGCAAATGATAAAATTTCCCAGGAGCCCTCTGCTAACCCTATAACCTTCTCTTAGTCCAGTACCTGCCAGCATGATCTTCACCTCCCCTTTGCTGTCCCCTGCTTCTGCTCACCTTTATTGCAACCAGGCACTTAGGATGGTCTTTCAGATTTCACAGTTGGTTAATGTGGATTTTTCATCTTTGCTGGATTGGATTTTACATAACGGTTCTTAATTTGCTTTGATTTGACTTAAAAGGATACATGTTTTCTGGGTGTAAGTACTGAGAAAAAATTGCAGCCTGTCTCAGTTTCTTACTGCATACTTGATGGTTGGGTTCATGTCGAAATTGATAGTGGATAATTTTTGTCAGAACAGTTCTTTTCTTCTTTCCAGATATTGGTCACCAACTTGGACTTCCATGATGAGCAGAAGCGCCGAAACTTAAATGGAACATTGCATGAACTACTGAGGATGAACATTGTTCCCATCATCAACACCAATGATGCTGTGGTTCCTCCCCCAGAACCAAACAGTGACCTTCAGGGGGTAAACGTGGGTAGTGCATTATAGTGGGTGGCCGGTGCTTGCTCGCTCATGGATCTGCTAATGTGTTATCTCTGGGCTTCTGTGCACACTAACATTGTGGTACTCTGGATTCTGCAAGGTGACTGGTTGGGCTTGATGGGGCTTGGACACCAGTCTTTACCTGCTTGTCTTTCTGCTTGTGGATGCAGTGCATTAGAAGGAGTGTTTAGTGTTGCTTGCAAGCCTCGCTTAGTATGCCTCCTCACTATGCAAATACTAATAGTGCAGAGTACCACAGTTATACCTTGCTGCTCTAAGAACTGGTTGAGTATATTGAAACTCTTACTTGGCTAGTATTCACTGACTTATGTGTATGTTTCAGGTAATCAGCGTGAAAGATAATGACAGCTTAGCAGCACGGCTAGCAGTGGAAATGAAGACTGATCTGCTGATTATTCTTTCAGATGTCGAGGGTACAAGACTTGTTTCATTATCCAGCTAAATTGAAAGTGCAGCTGTGCAGTCCATCCAGAGTTCTGCTCCAAGAAGAGACAGTCTAGGGGATTGTCTGGTCATAGGCCAGAGCACTGGGCAGTGTTCACAGATCACACCTGAAAAGTATAGCAATGGCCTTTTTCGTACTAGTTAGAAACAGAGGTGCGGAGTGTACATTACTTGCTGGGGTTGAAGTGGAAGGGGTGGCTTTTGGAATAGAGTCATTATCTCCTCAGGTCACATAACCACAAAAGAAAAGGGGAGCATCAGAGACCTTGTGATCTTAATTTTGGTTCTAAATTTTGGCCCTTGGTTTGCCTTTGTGTAAAAGCTTATGGAATTGGCTGTTCACTTAGTCCTGAGAATATGATCCTAGTTATGTAGATGTTCCAGCTACTTCCCTCCTTTCCTCTGATTAGTAGAGCTCAGAGATAAATTCTGTTGTGAAGCCTACACAGTACGTTTTGACACAGTGAAGCTGAAGATGTCTGCTGCTAACTCACTTCCATCTTTTCATCTCAGGCCTCTTTGACAGCCCACCTGGATCTGATGATGCAAAGCTCATTGACATATTTTACCCTGGGGACCAGCAGTCTGTGACATTTGGAACCAAATCACGAGTGGGGATGGGAGGCATGGAGGCCAAGGTTGGTCAGATTGTTTTGCTTTGTCTTTTTGTTGTTTACTGGAGGAAAGAGGATGGAACTTAATAAGAGCATAAGATTGCTGGCATTTTTATAATTAATAGGCTAACTTCCTGAAAACAATGATATGCATGTGGGCTGGGGAGAGGAGCATACCCTTGTCCCATGCTCTTCCCATAAGAGAGAGGTTGTAGCTTTAAATTGCTTATGTAAAATGTTGCCTGTAAAATGTTATTTATGTCTTGTAGTATAGTTGCAGAGAATTTTTAACCTGGACCTGATGTTATGTTAAAGAACAGTATTGATTTTAAAAAATGCATTAAAATATACTTTCCTTTATAGGTGAAAGCAGCCCTGTGGGCTCTCCAAGGAGGTACATCAGTAGTGATTGCAAATGGAACTCACCCCAAGATCTCTGGCCATGTCATTACAGACATTGTAGAAGGGAAAAAAGTTGGCACCTTTTTTTCAGAGGTGAAACCTGCAGGTAAGTTGGAATTATCATGACTGTAGTCTGCAGGGAAGGATCAAGAGTGTTAAGACATGATTTGGAACCTTTGTGAGGTTGTAGGCTAAAGGCAGGGACTTTTATTTTTCAAAAAAAAAAAAACAGTTCAGGATGAGCTGCAATACAACAGCTTTCAGACATGCCAATACAATTCCATTGTCTACAACAGCTTTCATATTTGCAAAGTATAGCTCAGTTCTGTATTTTGTATTTCAAATATAAATGTGCTTAAATACCTGCTTATCTCTGATCACAAATCAAAGAAAATAGCTGAAAAAGTTTCAAACTGGATGGTGGGGAGAGGACTCCCCATAGGTTGTGGGTTTTCATCCTTCCTGTAGTCCATGCAGCTGTTGGTTATTTTGGCATAGTATAAAAGGCACAGAAGAACTGTGGAACATGAAAATGATTTGTGGCCTTGTAAAAAATGTAGAGAGACCTCAATTAGATTTTAGGCCTCCATTCTGTAGGAGACAAAATGGTTACTTCTAAAATGTGTGTTCCCTGTTTATGTACTAGAGGTAGGGAAAGGCTCAAGAATAAGACATGGAGAGGGTAACTTCTCAACATGTTCTCCTCAGAGTGTGAGGTGGCTAGAAGTGATAGAGCTGTCATTTGTTAAACAATTTCCTCTCCTCCTTTTTAAAGGCCCAACAGTGGAGCAGCAAGCTGAAATGGCTCGAACAGGAGGCAGGAGTTTGGCAGCACTCCAACCTGAACAGGTATCTATTCAGTTGGTCACCTAAAACAGAGCATCTGAAGGCTTTAATATGTATGTTTTGATAGTAAATGTACAAGAGCAACAGTAGCCTCATACAGAGATGAAACCTGACCGAAATGTTCTTCCCATATATAACATATATATAACTGAAGAAAAAAGCACTCTGGAAGTTTGCAAAATTAATTTTCTAAACTAATCTTCATTTCCTGTTGTTAGACTGATTAATGCATTCAGTTTTATGGTGTGAGCATACAGTTTGGCATAATTATGGAACACTAATTATTTTTTTTGAAATGATAACCACTAAGGCCTTAATCCAGTTGCTAATCCTGAAACAGCACACCCACTGAATCAGTGGGGTTTACAGAAATGTTTACATATCACTCAACAGCTAATTCAATGGGTTTAGTATGTTTGGGACTAGCAGCTGAAGGCAGATGTAATTGCAATATAATATAGACCAGGCCTGCAAAGCTTGTGATCCCTTGAGTTGAATGTGGCTTTCTAAGCATGGCTGCTGGCCCACTAGCAGCTCAGACCTTTGTTTCTCTGCATGTATGGAACTGTGAAATGGGGACTTTCAGGCTGCTGATGGAATGTGCAGGGTTGGTACATTCTGAAGTGTGTAGGGCTGATATGAAGCATATTTAGTGGGATTTCAGCAACTATAGTTTAAGCAGCAAGTATGGCTCAGGCAGGAAGGTCCAGATCTTGAATTCCAATGATTAGACCTCTTCACCTTCATGTGGCTAGAAAAGAGAGGGTAGGCCAGTTTTCCAGGGCAGGTGTTCTCCAAGGAGGGAAATAAATTGAATTGCTGACCAAACTGGTTAGAGAAACATCAGGCCACATGTCTGAAAACTAGATGGAACAGTCTTAAGCATAAACCTGGCAATGAATCTAGAGATTGGACTTTGACCTGGAGAGAGTACCGTACTTGTAATGGCAGTGTGGTTGGGAGACAGCTGGTTCTATGTTCTACACATTCTAGTGCTTAATGGTTTCTTGTGTACCTTACTATAGAGAGCAGAAATCATCTATCATCTTGCTGACCTTCTGACAGACCAGAGAGAAGAGATTCTTCAGGCCAACAAAAAAGATCTGGAAGAAGCTGAGAGCAAAGGTAAGGTGGGTTGGATAAGGAAGTTTAAATACATTTCCATATTACTATGTGGGAGGTGAGAACAATTTCCCGTCAGGCCAAGAAGTGATGCAGAACATATCTTTGGCTTGCATTTATAGTTTTACTAGACTTCAGTGATTATCCAAGAAATCCTGGAAGCCCATAGTGGCTGCATCTACCTGAAATCTGGAATTGTGATTTGCTGTTTTGGTTGGGCAATTTCCCATAAGCCGTCTGTTTCACCCAAAAGAACTAGATCCTAGAACTAACCTGGAGCCATTTAGTCTATTTGTATTATTCTGCAGCAAATGCTTTCCATAAACTCTTGAGTATACAATCTGTAGACTAATGGTGGCCCCCAGCTGCTTTTCCTCACAATGCTGACACTAGCAGTGGCAGGAAAACACATTTTCCATGAAGATCACAAGTAGACACACATGTAGAGATACCCAGTCATCCTTAGAGAGCAGGGAAGGGAGATTTAAACCTTGCCATCTGAAGTGAGCAAAGGTGAAAGGATCTCAAATGTATGTCTGGATATGTAGCCTCCAGTCAACACCAGGTACTGGGGTGAAAGGATTGTGTATCCTTTATGAGCTACAAGCTGAAGGGAATTCAGAGTTACAACTAAGACTAGTAACTCATGTTGTTCAAGAGATCACTGTCTTCTAAAAAGATAAGAAGCCATCCAAGTTCATCTGGCTTTTAGCCTGGCCATATAGTTGTCCACTGGAACTAAATGAAAAGAGGAACATAGGAAGAGCATGTTCTATCAAACCCCAGGCCTGTCTGATTCAGCCTTCTATTCTTGTAGCAGCCAAGCAGGTGTTTATAGAGCCCACAAGCAAGACATGAGCAAAATACATTATTGTATTGGTTCCCCCCCCCCCCCGTTTTGACTCTTTAAGCTAAAATGTAGTAAACTTGTGTATAATTGCAAACTCGGGGAAATTTTCTTTGCCTAAAATTGTGAATACAATTGATTAGATCAGCAAAAATGTAGAATGCAAAAAAAAGATGACGTGTGACAGGTTCTCTTTTCAGTGTTTGTTCCTGAATGTTGTCACCTTGTATGAACAAGTTCTCAGAGCTAACCCTTGCCATCAGATACTCTTCAATTTTTTGTGACTTCAACCTAATTATTAGCCACAACTTGTTGCTCTTTCTGTACAAGTCTGTGACAATACAAATTAAGCAAGAGCTAACTTCTACATATGAGAATGACTCTCCCCTGCTCAAAAAGAAGCAATTTTTCCTTCCTTTTATTTGTTTTGATGTTGCAAAGACATAATTTGATCCATTGGTTGAATTGTCAATTAGCTTTGAGGGTAAGGTGGCAACCCAGTAACATGTATCCTGACTTCTGCTTCCATTTCAGGGAGATTGGCTGTGCCTCTGTTGAAGCGACTCAGTCTGTCAGCATCCAAGCTGAATAGTTTGGCCATTGGGTTACGTCAGATTGCAGCATCTTCACAGGACAGTGTTGGCCGGGTCCTCCGAAGGACACGGATTGCAAAGGATTTGGAGCTGGAGCAAGTGACTGTGCCCATAGGGGTTTTATTAGTAATTTTTGAATCCCGACCTGACTGTCTTCCCCAGGTATGTGAAGCAGAGAGGTCATATGAAGATTGTACTTTTTGAAGAATGGAAAGAACTCTTATTACTGGCTTTCCCCCTTTGCTTTTCTTGGGCAGGAAGTAATACACATTGAAGTGTATTGGTGACACACGTTTGTAGGTTACAGTTAGGATCTGAATGGGTTAATCAGTGTTTTGTAGTAAGCTTGATAGTGTGTACTTTATTTCATGTATATTGTTTTCTATTCTCAATTATGTTTTCCTTTTAAAAGTTACCATTTTTTCTCTATTAGCACCAACAGCCTAGTGTTAAAGCATTGCACTCTCTGCCGGAGTCTTGTCTTTGCCAAGGGGGACTTGCTTAGAAATAAGTGATTTCAGGATTGTAAAGTGGGTATTTTCTGCAGTTGTGTATCTTCCAATGTGTTGACTGGGGGGTGATGGAAATTGTAGCCCCATGCCTTGACAAAAGTTCTTACTGAAAATTTTGCTACATTTGTAAAGCTCTTCCCTAATGCTGATCTCCTTCATTGTCTGTCTATCCATTTATCAATACCTCTCTCTTTCTTTTTCTGATAGGTATCTGCATTGGCTATTGCCAGTGGAAACGGCTTATTGCTTAAAGGCGGAAAGGAGGCATCAAACAGTAATCAAATCCTTCATCACTTGACTCAGGAAGCACTTTCTATCCATGGTGTGAAGGATGCAGTGCAGCTGGTGAGTTTCTAGGAAAGGGCATGGCGGGGGCAGAAAGTACCAGAAGAGTGTGGGCGGGGAGACCTGATGATAGTCTCAACAACTTCTGTATTCTTGAGAAAAAAAATCCATATGTTCAGTTCTTTTAAAAATAGGTGTTTATTTCTTTTGTCAGTGTGTAATGTCTGAGATAGAACAATTGGTAGAAAGAATTTCACAAAGTGTTTCATAGTAAGAAGCAAATAAGGCTTATTCGTTGCTTGTGAGGAAGTTTTGTTCTGGTTGGAATGTTTTGACCTGATTAAATCTTACTTGACATTAACGTGAAGGTGCCCTCTTTTTCTTGTTTTGAGTACTCAAAGCATATTTAGTTCTTCCAGTTCATTAAGCACAGGTAGCTTTTCTGCACTGGATGTGGATACAGAAAATATTTGTCATCTAAAACTGTTGTCTAGTCAGGACTTTTCCAGATAAACTTTTCCTCTATGATTATGCATATATGCTATTATGACAGGAAGTTACCTTTGTTCTACAGTCCAGATGTTTAGCCAGCTAATGGTTTTCAGGTGGACCCATAAGCTGTGTTTCATTTGGCCAAATAAAACAATTGGAGACTTTCCTACTGTAGGATTTTATATTTTTGTCCATTCCTACATTCACTCTTTCATTCATCGCTTATTCAGTGGTGGAGAATGTGTGGTCCTCTAGATGTTGTTGGACTGTAATCTTACACCAGAGGCGGGCAAAGTGTGGCCCCCTGGAGCCCTAGAGGGCTCAACATTTTTGTTTCAGAATGCCCTCTAGGGAGTGTGCAGAGCATTTTCACCATATTTGGAGGCCCCTTGGGCCCCACAGGGATTTTTTAAAAATTGCAAAATTTTTCAAGAAATTTTTTGACTCTAAATGCCCTCTAAGGGAAGTGAGGAGCATTTTTACCATGTTCTGAAGTCTGCCTGGGACACTTTAGGCCCAGAGAAGCCTTTCTTTTTTTTTAAACAGGAGGTGAACAGGAAGTGACTTTTGCTTACTTGTTGTTAAAAGAAAGACCTCACCTGAGCCTAAAATGACCCAAGAAGGTCCCAAAACAGGGTGATGTTTCCCCTAGAGGGAGTTTGGGACTTCCCCCCTCCCCCGGGAATGGGCACAAACCCCTAACCTTCCATCGTTGCTCATTCTTGTCCTATACCACTGGCTGTGCTGGCTAGCACTTATGGGAGCTGCAATCCAACAATTTCTGGATAGCCATGGGCTTGCTACAATAGTTCTTCCTTATGTTCATGTTGTTGTCGTGGTGATGGTTGGCTTTAACTTATGGTGACCCTGGGAATGAGACCAGCAGGAGATTCTCTTATTAACAGACCTGCTCAGGTGCTGCAAACTCAGTGCTGTGGCTGCTCTTATTGAATCAATCCATCTATAATGTGGTCTTTCTCTTTTCCTACTGCCTTTGACTTTCTTGAGCATTATCATCCCTTCCAGTGAGTCCATTTGTCTCATGATATGTCTAAGTGCAATAGCCTTAGTTTAGTCATTTTGACTTCTAGTGAGAGCCCAGGCTTCATTTGCTCATGGACCAATTTATTTGTCTGTTTGGTAGCCCACAGTATCTGTAGATCTGTCCTCCAGCATCGTATTTCAAATGAGTTGATTTTCTTCCTGTCAACTTTCTACACTGTTTATCCTTCCAATCCATTCATAGAAATCAGAAATACTATGGCATGGATGTCACTTACTTTGATGGTCAGTGGTACATGGACCGTATTTATTCATGTACCTTATTTATTAAGGACAAACTTCCTGTAACTTATTTGGTTTGATTTTGACAGGTAAATACCAGGGAAGAGGTGGAAGACCTTTGTCGTTTAGACAAGCTGATAGATCTGATTATCCCCCGTGGCTCATCTCAGTTGGTACGGGATATCCAGAAAGCCGCTAAAGGGATCCCAGTAATGGGTCACAGTGAAGGGATTTGTCATGTGTATGTGGACTTGGAGGCCAGTGTTGAAAAAGTCACCAGAATAGGTGAGAGGACAGAAATCTTATTTCTAATGAGGCTGAGTGATGGGGTGGAATGGGATGAGAATGGCCAATGTTGTTCTCATTAACGTAATTCTTTCGGATGCTCTGCTGCTGCTTTTTAACATTCAGTTGTGTGTTTAATCAATTGTCTGTCTGTCATCCAGTGAGAGACTCAAAATGTGAATATCCTGCAGCCTGCAATGCGCTGGAGACGTTGCTGATACACCGGGATTTGTTAAGAACCCCTGTGTTTGACCAGATCATTGACATGTTGCGAGTGGAGCAGGTAGGTGGAAAATGGCTGCCTGGTAGAGGGAATGTGAGAGATGCGCTGGCAATTTTCTGCATGTTGAGGTACTGACTCAAGGCAATATTGCAGGTGCAAATCTGATGAATTTCCAGATGCCTTAATCTTTGTAGGATGAAGACTGCCATCACACTATAATATTGTTTGGAGAACAGTTGTATGTCTTGAGCTGAAAACATATTTTACTTGGAGCCAGGTCTTGGGGTGCTGCAAGATATGTGTACCTTTATTTGGACTGGAAGGCAATAGAAAACAAATACATGGGCAATCAAGTTCCTGCTGAGGCTATCTCAGCCCATGTTCCTTGGAGATGTGAATCTTTAGCAGGAATGGACGAAAGCTAATGGGTTCTTCTTGTAATCGATACTATTGAATGCAGACTTGGGGAGTTGGGTAGTGTGAATGCACCTTCAATGCTGACTTGAGAGCTTGGAAGCTTCGAATAAGACTGAAGCTAAACTATCAAGTACCTGTAATCTACAAAATGGTGTAGAGCTGCTGTTCAACAGATTACTGTGAAAAAAGTGGCAGGTTTTTTTTTTACCATATTTGCTGGCGTATCAGACACACTGACATATAAGACGCACCCTCTTTTCAGATGATATTTTTTAGGAAAAATTTTTTTAGTACCCCACTGAGGCAAAATGCACAGGGAGGGCTGGAGGGTGGGGAGGAGCTCCTTTCTCCCCTTCTCCTGTCATTTTGCCTAGGTGAGGAGAAGTCCCTGTTGAGGCAAAATGCATGGAGAAGGGGGTGTGTGAAAGGAGCACTAGCATGCAGGCAAAACAATAGGAAGGGGAAAGAAAGGAAGTCCTCCCTCTCCACCAATTTTCCTTTCCCGGCAGAGGTTACTGGTGTATAAGACACACCAATGTATAAGGCACACCCCATTTTCAGGAGGCATTTTCTGGGAAAAAATGTGCATTTTATATGCTGGCAAATACGATACGTGGTTTATGTCCTACTATTCTCCCAAAATGGGACCCAGAAAACTGCTTAAACATATTTGTCTCATAGTGAGAACGACGAAGAGGATTTTCTGAAAAAGCACTACAGAAGGAACAGAAGCTGTATTGCGCCAAGTCACACCATTGGTGCATCTAGCTCAGTTTTGGACAGACTCTTTACTGGAGAGCATCAGGAACTGAACTGGACACTTATCACTAAATTGCAGCCCTTCCTCCCATTGTATGGCTTCCCTTTTTGTGTAGAACATGCTTGTAAGAGGAACGTGTCCTGAAGTGTTTTGTCTTTAATTAGGTGAAGATTCATGCAGGCCCCAAATTTGCTTCATATCTGACATTCAGCCCCTCAGAGGTGAAATCACTCCGCACAGAATACGGAGACCTGGAGTGCTGTATTGAAGTTGTGGACAGTGTGCAGGAGGCTGTTGAACATATCCACAAGTATGGGAGTTCCCATACAGATGTCATCATCACAGAAAATGGTGAGTAGCAAAAGTGACTGTTCCTGCTACAGCTTTCCCCAGCCTGATGCCTCCCAAATGTGTTGGCCTGTGTTGGCCATAAACATCTGGAAGGCTGTTTTATAACTAAGAAAATGGTTGCTGCAATAGAATTGCTTTTCTAAGTGGCTCCATCTGGCACAGTTCTGTTGTAAATCAGAACACATTAAGCCTTTTCTTCCTCATCTCTTTCTCAGAGAAGACAGCCGAATTCTTCCTTCAGCATCTGGATAGCGCCTGTGTGTTCTGGAATGCCAGCACCCGCTTCTCTGATGGCTATCGCTTTGGGTTAGGTAAGGGAGCATTTGCAAGGCATCCCATGCTGCTTGAGACCACATGACAAAGTCTGCTAGAAACTGAAACTGTTTGAATCCAGGGCAAGGGGGTGGATCTTCCTTTTGATACAGAGTTATTTTAGAAAGATAGTGATCAGTCCATGAACCATTGGCAGCTAGTTCCTGATGCTTTTCCTGGAAAAAAAATGAAACAAGTGTAGTCAGTGGGTACAAATATAGTATCAGTCCCTGGCACATTAGGGGGAAAAAATAATTACTCTATAGATAGATATTTATTGTGTGGTCACAGACCCAATAAAACAAGAATAATTACTGGTTCCCCAAATCAGACAGCTTGGGAAGCCCTGATCTAAGCCATGCCAAAGGAGGAGCCTTCTCATTTGAGGGTTTTGTTTGTGTCTCTGAGCAATAGGCAGTAGCTACCTATGTTTAGAATGCCGGTGACAAGGTGTAGAACAGTTGGGGGGGCTGAACATGGCCTTCCAGATGATGTTGGTCTACAATTCTCAGCATTCCTCACCGTTGACTATGCTGATGAGAGTTGTGGTCCAGCATCATCTGGAGGATCTCATTT
Organism: Ctenosaura bakeri; assembly: GCA_948474755.1. NCBI lineage: Eukaryota > Metazoa > Chordata > Lepidosauria > Squamata > Iguanidae > Ctenosaura > Ctenosaura bakeri. The sequence goes on along the minus strand of CAOLHI010003477.1, from coordinate 16,049 downwards.
TGCCCACTCTTAGTGTAGAAGGTTAAGACACCATGTTAATGATATGTTAAAGTGCTTTCAGTTGAAACTGATAACCCTTTTAACATTTAAACATGTGATATGTAGACACCAAACTTACACAGATATCTGTGTGGATCTTTGGTCACCTTTTATATTGGAAACTGTAGGTTTTTAAAATCACTATAGTACTTCGGTTTTATTGAGGCTATCAGCAAAGAAAGAAAATTGCTGACAGTAATCTGTAAAAATCAGGGCATCAGCTTCTGGGTAAACTAGGGCTTGTGAGAAGAACATGTAGGCAGTTGAGTTCAATGTGGCAATTCTACTGGAAAGAAAACTTGATCCACTTGACTTCGTGGGCATGGAGGAGGTAGCTGCTTCGCCTTTAAGTTTTCTTTACAGTACTGCATCAGAACAGGAACCCATAGCTTTCTGACGTGTAAGGCAGAAACAAACCCACTGGCCAAGACCTAGAATGCAGTATGAGAAAGGTAAAGGAGTGTTGAGGAGAATATAAAGTGTGGGAGAACTTGAACTGGAAAATATGTATGATGATTGTCTGGAGAAACTTTTCCTCACTCAATTTCTTACCTTTCTGTATGTGATTCTTCTTTCCCACCCATGCAGGGGCAGAGGTTGGCATCAGCACATCACGCATCCATGCCCGTGGACCAGTGGGAATTGAGGGGCTGCTGACGACCAAGTGGTTGCTAAGAGGGCAGAACCACATTGTTTCTGATTTCTCAGACCAAGGGAGCATGAAGTACCTTCATGAAAACCTTCCTATCCCTCAGAGGAACACCAACTGAGCACACAGGTGGAGAATGTGATGCTTATGGAGACTGTTACGGTTTCAGAACCTAGTCTGGAGGGATCTTAGCTTCACAGAATGCAGTGTTTTCTGGAATCTAGGCTTTCTGAAAACTTTGGAGTTTGCTTGAAGTGGGGACTTGGAGGCTGTGTTTTGTTTTCAAGTTCTGTCTCCCACTGAAACACCACCATATAGGTGATGGCAGGTGCAGATAATAAGGATTCCTTTGCTCTTTCAGGAAAAAAAAGAACTGCAGGCCTCCTCGCTTCACTCCAAGTGGTGGGTTGGTAGTGAACCTATTTATTGATCTGGATCACTCTTTTTTCTCATTCCAAAAATTTCTAGATTTTTTTGTTCTGATGCTTGTCTTACTTTGAGAAGACATTGAATAAAAATCTGTGATCTTTCTGCTTCCCTTGGAGATCTGGAATCTTAAAGAGGTTGCAATGAAAGTGCTCTTCTGGTTCATCTGTTATTTAAAATATTGTACCACTTTTAATAAATGTTCCAGGTACATAATAAATGGATTTATCTAAGCAAGTCCTTTTGTGCTCAGTTATCAGTTGATTGAGGGTGAGAGGGAGAGAGAATCATAGTTGAATAACTAGAACTGTTTTCATGATGACCCTTTTATGACTATTTGTACCAAATATTTTTGTTCATGCATTTTATATGGAATTTTGTTTTCCCTGAGAGAGTGAAAATATTTTTCAAACTTCTTGTTTTTTCAAATAAAATTTGCTTCCAAAATCACTCTGGTTTCAACAGTTCTGTTTGTAGTGATATATGTAGTGGTATAAACCAAGTGTATGTCCGATCACAAGTCAGCCACACATATCTAATTATGGGACCTATACTGTGTGACTGTACTTACCTTGCACTGATCTGTTGTTGTTTATTGTTGTTATGTGCCTTGAAGTTGACTCCAGCCTATGGTGAGCCTCTCATAGGGTTTTCTTGGCAAGATTTATTCAGAGAAGTTTGCCATTATCTTCGTCTAAGACTGAAAGAGATTCACTTGCCCAAGGTGGGTTTCCATGGCCAAGCAGGGATTTGAGCCCTGGTCTCCCAGACTCTTTGTCCAAAACTCAAACCTCCATAGTTATAAATTGCATTAAATATACACCGTGTTTTGTAGTCCTCTTAATCTTGGGTGGGCAGAGTGTGGGTTCCAAGGTGAACAGTCCCCTTAAAAAGGCAAATTGCACCTCCAGAAGTTTCCATGGGTTGTGTAAAATAAACTAGGATTCTTTCATCTATTCTCAGCTCTTTTGCCTGGCATATGGTGGTACGGTGTTTGGTAAGATCGATTTTGTGTGGTATAGTTCATCAACACCAGTGTCAGGTGGCAGAGGTAGAAAGGAGCTGGTATTATAATTTTGCCACGTAGATGGGACTCCATTTTGTTTGACACATGAACACAAGACAAGCTGATACCTGCTGTCCACTGACCTCAATCCTCTCAAGTCTTTCATTACTTCTTGTCCAGTTTTTGCTGATCTTGATTGGGTGCCAGCCCCTTTTCTAGGGTAGAGAGAAGGCATCAGCAACACTTTTTTGTAGAAGTATATGCCTGGTTTGTGTATATCTATGCCATCCCTAAAAGCAGTGGTTGCTCAGGGCCAGTCCATATACTTGCTCAGCTTACTGGCCATCTTCATGTGCAGGACTGGAACAAGCACCTGATTCTTCTGCTGTTTCCTTTCTCCCTAATTTATGAGCACAGTGTCATGTGACTCATGATAATGTGCACAATTGTTTGCAAGCAGACAGTCTTGTGCACATGTACATATGGATGCATTATTTTCCTTTCTAATGGGAAGACCTGCACATTAGGACTTATGTGTCCACTGCTATATGCACAAAACATTACTTCACAGTGATGAACTGCTTCTGCAGTGTATTCCCCCAGAGTGCATGCCTGGTACCCAATCTCATGAGTTTCCTTCCAAGTCAAAACAGCTGGAAGTAAATCAATAAAAAGTTACTCAAAATGGGGGGTGGGGAGGAGGAATTTTATTCACTTAGGCCTTTTAACTCTGGCTTTACTTTCCTTTTATTGGTTTGTTGATTTCTCAATATCATTTGTTTTACAGTTATATTATTAAGTGTATTTGTATTTTTATCTTCTTAGTTTTGATACTTTATAGATGTTTCTGGTTCACCTTGAAAATAATTTTGATAAGATGGAGTAAAAGTTCAGTTTACAAGACCTTGCATCACATTTTAACATGTGCATAAATGAGTGAGGTTATGCTCATCCACTGTTAACCAACTGGTCAAGTGTATGAAGACATCTGGAAATGTCTGCTACATTCTAACATCAATATAGAAAATTTCCATACATATTGTCTTCCAACCCTGCATATACCTGTCTACCTAGCTATCTAGAAGCCTAGCTTCTCAGGCTAAGAAATGCTTGTATCTTAATTCTAAAATTGGTGTGTCATTACATGTCTTAGAAACGTTTGGTTCATACAGACATAGCACTCTGTGTAGTTTGTCATCAGTCTGAGCTTGACACATTTACGGCATTACATGAACAAGATGGTCTCTTGCCAACTCTACCCAGACATCTACTTGGGAAATGTCATCACATGACCTAATCACATCACCCTCAATATTAGAGGTACTTTCAGTTGCTTATCCTCTAACATGATATATGTCATCCTTTGTCAACAATACACTTCAACAGTCTACATTGGGCAAACAGGGCAGTCTCTGCTAAAAAAAGAACATAAATCAGACATTAGCAACAAGAATGCACAAACACCAGTGGCAGAACACTTCAGTCTTCCTGGGCATTCTGTCTTGAACCTCAGAACAGCAGTCCTTGAACAAAAAAAATTCAAAGGAAGACTAGAAAGAGACACTGCATATGTCTACAAGCTGTAGTCCATCAACAGCAGGCTGAATAGAGAAAATGATTTCCTGGCACACTACACATATTAAAACACTAATTAACACCACATCCTCACGAGGGTCTCTTGGTCACTTTATTACATCTCCACATTTCCTTTCTGGTTCCCAGCCAGGATCATACTACCTTCCAATAATTCCCTCCACAATTTATATGGTTATCTAGTCACCTTGGCTTTAGACAACATCAGCCCTCCTGCCTTTGTCCCCAATGGCCATAGTTAGAACTGAATTTGTCACCTCATCACCATACCCACAATTTTTGCATTTCTGTTGCTATTCACACATGCCACCTGCTCATTCATAGCTATAAAGGTCTGTTCCTAGGCACTTCACTCCATGTGTCTGATGAAATAGACTTAAGCCTACGAAAGCTTATGCTTCTCTCAGTCTCAAAGGTTCTACAAGGTTCCTTTGCATACCATCTCTTTCTTCAGTTTTCCATGCTTGACAAATAGTGATACAGTATAACTGGCTGTTCTGACATAAGCATGCACAGTCCCTGTATGTTAATGATAATCAGTGGCTTCTACAGTGTACAATGGTCCCACAAAGAGCTGAATCTTGTATTGTCTATGGAGAAGTACAATTTATCACTTTTTTTTATTTTAAGAAAAAAAATCCTGACATTTTTCAGTCACAGAAGCATTTCTGTATTTCTAAAATGTCCACATTTGTGCCAAAGATGTGCTCCTTGCCTTTTATGTAGGAATAGGACCCAGAAACTGAGGGCCCTGGTTCCACTATAACTGGAATCTGTAACCATATTCCTATGGAATCCTGGGACATGTAATCTGGTGAGAGAGATCTCTGTAGCTGAGACATCTAAATGCTCCTCCTCGACTACAAACTCCCGTATTCCATATGATGGAACTATGGCATTTAAACTGGGAACATAGTGCTATAATTGCATAGTGTGAAAGGCCTCTGAAAAGCAAAGATAAACATCTGTATCATCATTGAGCAACCATTATAACCCTGGCCACTTGAGGGCCCTTTTGCTTTTCCAGTTCAGAGCATGTTTAAGTATGTGTATGTGCATATTTAACTATCTGTGTGTGCATAATTAAACACCTTGTTCCACATGTAACAATTTCTGGTAACCTTGGAGAATCTGCAAAGCAAGGCTGCTTCCTGTAATTGCTGATTGAGGCTGGTTTGGACTGGACTGGACTCAGTGGAGAGCAGCATGGAACTGGAGACCTGTGTGGTAGGAGGTGCTATATACACCCATCTTTGGAAAAAGAATCCTCAGCCAACATGGCCAGTGGGATTCTGAGAAGTGTACTACAAAAAAGTTACTTTTCCAAGCTCTTTGCTACCATTCTATCCAATGGGTACACAGAGAGTCTACTAATTGTAGATTCTCTGTGTACCCATTGGATGGAATGGTAGCGAAGGCAGAAAAGCCAAAGTGTATTTTCATTTGGTTATTGGGTATTGAGAGGGAAAATGACAATTGGTCCTGGAAAATTAGAATTTCACAGGTTAAAATTAACATGCTGAATTGAGCCTGGAAAGTTTTTCTGTGAATTGGACTGATGATGATGGGTCACCTTTTATTCTTAAACCTGTCACTGATCAAAGACAGTGGTGTAGAACAACTCATAAAGAGTATTCAGACTCTACCTTCTTGGACCGTTAACTTCCATCATTCACAGCCAACAGTAGGTGATGGGTGTTACCATCTAACACATCTGGGGAACACTCAGTTGGGGAAAGCTGAGGTCTACCACTGTGCACTTGGACTATGCATCTACCAGGTGACAGTCAATAGAATACCTTGGATTCAAAAATTCCTTCTCCTGTGCAACAAAAATGAATATATTTTAGATTGAGACAGGTAAGTGTGGCCCTCTAGATGTTTTAGGACTGTCACTCCCACTACTGTTCACTACTGATATACTAGAAAAGTAATATATCTGGTAGCTGTAGGCCAACAATATTGTCCATCACTGTTTTAGGTGCCTGCTTAAAGTCAAGGTGAAGCAGCACAAACAGAAGCCAGGGGTTTCCCTGTCTAAAGATTCTTTCTTTGCTGCAAACAACAATACTTGAAGAGTCTACTGAAAGAATGAGAAGCTATCATTCTCCATGTTCCCATTATATTTTCCACCTAAAGAGCAGATATTCCATTCACCAAGTCTCAATCAATGCTGTACCATATGAAATATAGAGAACCAGAGGAAGAAATGCCTGTAGCAACCTTGTAAACCTGCACTACAAATGTTTAAAGGAGGAATATTCAGCATGCTGCATACTAATTGCAAATGAGAACCATGACAATTCATATATACATTTGTATAAGCTTTTGTAAATTATAAACGACTATATTCATAGAAGCTTATGCCATGATAAAGCTGACAGTCTTTTACACAATTGCTTGTGGTTTTTGCTGCAACCGGACTCACATACACACTCTTGGGAAAAAGATATATGTACTTTCTAAGTGACTTAAGGAACATTCATGCAGACAGCAAATTTTCTAAAGAGTGGAGACAATTTAAATTAGGAAAAAAGGGGATAGTTTAAATTAGAACAGGCGCTTTGTTCTTGTGAGCCTGAATAATATTAGTGTTACTGTTTTTACAGAAGGTGCTGACAGACAGATTCATGTAATCTAATCCCTCAGACCATCAGCAGAACAAATATAGCGCAGCCCCCAGATGATCGCAGAAGAAGACATTCAGTGCAACCTGACGACAGGGTCCTTTTTCTGAACACCACTCAGCTTCCCATCATTCTGCTTGGGGGAAGCTTCAGGAGCGCTTTTTGACGCAGCGCCTCCGTCCCCGGCGCCTTGTCAAATGCTGAGCCTCTGTAAGGTCACGGACTCCTTGTTTATTAGCAACTCTAGGTCAGCCTGCAACGAGGATCTCCTCGCCCAGGAGAGAATCACCTTCTGTCTCAATATCTCCCGGCAGCAGCCGTTCCCAAGCTCTCAGCAGATCCAAACGCTGAGGGTTCCCGTCTTTGACGACCCCTCCGAGGACCTGTACAAGTATTTTGAGCGCTGCAGCGACGCCATCGAAGGCGCCGTCCGGAGCGGTGGGAAGTGCTTGGTGTACTGTAAAAACGGGCGCAGCAGATCGGTTGCCATCTGCACCGCTTACTTGATGAGGCACCAAGAGCTCAGCTTGAAGGATGCCTTTGAGGTACTCTAAGCATGCAGTGGGGGAGGGAGGGGAAGAGAGAGCCTGCCTGTGACCATTTCCACACTAGATTGTTACAGTGTTATTATTCCGCTTTCAACATCCTATGGAATCCTGGGGTTTGCAGGATTGCAGGACCCTAAATTGCAAACCCCAGGATTCCATAGGATGTTGAATGTGGAATAATAGCACTATAACAGTCTAGTGTGGAAATGAGCTTTATTATATAGCTCTGTTGTTTATGCTGTCGGGAGGAAGGACTAGTCTTGCAGTTGTGTAAGAAACAAAAACCTTGGACCAATATTTAAAAGGTATTTTAATACAGAGTTTTAAAAGGAAATCTACCACTGATGGTATATTTTTTAAGTGCGGGTTCTCATCATTGTATGCCAACAGCCCACCCACTAGGAGGATCTAAAATTGCTGATAGTTCTGTGAGTTGGGGGTTATGGTTATATACTGAAACAAATTGCTTTTTGCATTCTATCAAGACAATCTATCACACAATGCTGTTGTTGAGGAAAATCTAGCCCTCTTTACTGTGAGGACTATAGCTACATTCAGAGGAAGCAGGAACCTTGAGGGGGAAATAATGTCTTTGCGCTATGATTTTCAGTACCTGTGAGATCTCACTTCACTATACCACTAAAACCAACATTCAGTATTAGAAGGACAAGTTAATTATCAAAGCAACCTGATGTATATTTCCTAGTCACATAAAGTAAAACTCTCACAAAAACTGCATTCTTCTTAAAAATCATTGAATTAATATACCAACAGCAATTACATTTTAAAATGTCAGCTTAAGGAATTAAAAATGGCTGTAAAACAAAATTAGACCAGTTGACTGAAGGATGTTTGCAGGCTTCTCAATGAGTATATAATTATTAATATCCAAGCATTTCAGTGTTTGCTTTTTCAATTCAAAGCTAGAGTTCCCAGATCTCAGGCTCTGGCTTTTCTCTGGGCCAAAGGACAGGGGAAACAGTCTCAGGGAAGCAGCACTGCCCTGGAAAGAAATAATTACCCTACCCTACATGGACTTTTGGCTCCTACCACTGCAATCTGCCTTGGCCAAGATGCTATAGAGTCTCTAGAAATCTTCTCCCCTCTTGGCTTTGTCTCATTTGCTAGACTTTGTGATTTGCCTGCTTTTTTACTGTTGGCCCTCCATATCTATAGATTCTGTATCCATAGATTCAACCAACCATGGCTTGAAAAAAATTTTTTAATGTTGATTTTGCCATTTTATATAAGAGATGCCATTTTACTACATCATTGTACAAAATGGGACTTGAGCATCCGTGGATTTTGGTATCCACTGGGGCTTCTGGAACCAAATCTTAGTGGATATTGAGGGCCCGCTATATTTAAATAACACGTTCTCAGCAATTGTGATTGATGCTTAATGACATCACCAGACTCATTCCCTGGACATCCTTCTTCCTCCTCCCCACATTTTAACTGGCAATAGGCATCTGTAGTTGCTGGTAATTTCCATTTTAATCCTAACTTCAAAACAACTATCTCAAGGTGCTGCTCTGATTCCAAAACCAGTTTCAACACCTAAGATCCTCCTTTAAAAATAAGACTAAGGCTTAGGGTATGTTCACTGCCTGACTGACATGGAAAGTACCTTCCTTCATGGGCAATGCCTTTTCATAACAAAGTGATGTTACCCTCTTCAGATTTCTAGAAGTAAGCCACTGGAAAGGGAAAGACACTTCCTTTCCATTATGTTTGATCCTGTGTGTTTCCTCTGTTTCTCTCTAGCTTGTAAAGACTGCCAGGCCAGTAGCAGATCCCAACCCAGGATTTTGGTCTCAGCTACAGAAATATGAAGAACATTTGCAAGAGCAGCATCACTTCAATCCTTCACAAAAAAGAACTTCACAATAAGTATGTTTTTGCCTCAGCTTACCATTTTGGGAAGGATATATATGTGCCTAAATAGTTTGGAAAGACAGTGAAAACAAGAAGAAAACCTTATGTTGTGTCCCAAAAGATGTTTTTGTAGGCTACTCTGGCCACACTGATTGCCCCAGATTATATGTTGCGAAATAGAGTAGCTATAAGGCTGCACAGAAAATGTTCCAGATAGAAAATGAAACATGGTACTTTTGCTATTCTTAGATGCAATGAAGACTGTATGTGGGTTCCAAAGCCCCTTAAGAGAAAGCAGAAAATGTGTCTAAAATGTGTTTTTAATGCAGTGAGGCTACACAGATGTTTTATTTCACCAAAAATGATACATGTTTTGAGTATGCCTGTAGACATTAACTTGATGATCAGCTATATGTAAACAAAAATGTCTATGTCTAATTCATACATCTGAACAGTTGTTCAAAAGATCATGCCTGTAAAGGGCTGAAATACACAGGGTTGCTTAGGAGGGAAGGAAAACTGTTTGCTAAAATGTAAAATAAAATATTTGTCCAGATTTATGGTCTCAAATTTAACCATATTTGCATTTCATATCACTATTTTCAATTGCATTTGTTTCTGGTTATTCATTTATCTAAGAAAGCCAGGGTGGTATAGTGATTTGAGAGTTGGACTATGACCTTGGACAACAGGATGTGATTCCCACTCAGCCATGGAAACCCACTGGGTGACCTTGGACATGTCAAACATTCTCACCACCCAGAAAACCCCGTGATAGGCTCACCTTAGGTTCACTATAAGTTGTAAATGACTTGAAGGCACACAACAGGAACTCATGTCTCTGTGTCATGCTTTTGGTGACATGCTGTTTCCATATATGTCAAACTGTAATTCCTGTCTTCCTTGACCACTGCCCATGTTTGTCGGAGATGACAGAAGCTGGACTTCAGCTACATCTAGAGATCTGCAAGTTCCCCATTCCTGGTCTACGCCAAATTACATTGGGGTTTTCTTTTCAGAGAAGAAAACTTTCTTGCCAAGTGGCATAGTCTTTCAAAAAAGGTGGAGTCCACTGTGCTTCACATAACAAGAAGCAGATCTTTGAAAACCTCTTTTAATTGGGCTTTGGAAATCATAGTTTTCTTGGAAGATTCTTTCCCTTTATTACAACCACTAATGGGTGGCTTTTAATATAAAAAACAGATTAATAGGGCAGAGGGCATAGTTTTGAACAGACAAAGCTGTTACTGAAATCTTTAAGCACTAGCTGTTTCTCCAGACCACCCTTCTTGTTGCTTCCTTCTTAAAAACTTCTCCCAAGATGATTTTAATTTCTAGAAAAAGGGGAGGGGGTTCAGGACTTCCATACCTTGTTTAACATGTAGTTTGTCCCTGAGGAGTTGGAGATGTAAGTCTGAGTCTTTAGTGGTAAAAAGAAATAGCACCAGAAGCAAAGTACTGTTGAAAAGAAGCAAACTTGTTGCAAACACACATTCACAATATATATATATATATATATACATAAAACTTTTAGTATTTTTTTCTAGTTTACATTCATAAGCAACAGCTACAAACATGTAACAATGGTTCCTGCATTATCTGTCTGTTAACATTTCTGGCCACTGAGAATTCTGAGGGGCAGTGCTTATAAACAGGAAGCTAGAAATTCAGAAAAACCCATGATAGGTTCACCCTGACGTTGCCATAAGAAATTACTTGAAGGTACACAACAACAACAAGAAATTCGACTCTCACATTTGTCATGGGCTCCACACACAGCCTTAGGGACAACTCAGAAAAGTAAATTTGGGGGCTGCAACTCACAGAATTCTCTAGCCAGCATGGGCAATTTGTGGCAGTTGCAATCCAACAAAACAACATTTCCAAGCTCTGGCCATAGGCAAAGCCAAGACATTTCTCACATCTGCAATATGAAGATGAACAAACAAAGCTACTGTAAAGGTACACCTTGTGGCATTCTAAGGCCAACATCCAACAGGATCATTGGTGGTACACAAACATCTGCCAGCCTGACTACTCTGGGATGATCTGAGAGGGCACAGGCTGCTCCTTCTTTCCTGGGTGCATGAGGGCAGGTGGAGAGCTCTCAGGTACCTCTCGGCCTCCACAGCCACTGATTAGCCATGGAATGTTCCCAGGGTGCCATGAGTCTGTCTTTGCACTCCCTGAAGAGAAAAAAAATCAGTGTTTTCTCCCTTTTGAATTGTGTGTGCAAAAGCAGATGGATGGTGTCTGGAGTGCCTCCCATCAACCAGTGGTTGGGGGAACAGAGCTACACCAGGGGATCTCCCATTGATCTTGCTCCCCAGGGGCAAAAGGCTCTGCACAAGGAGGCCCTGGATACCTTCTTCTGTGATGTCTTTAAAAAGTCCTTTTGTTGCTGCAACTTTGGAGGGTTACACCACAGTAAACCCCAACAGGAGTCTGGCCAATGTCTGCCATCCTATGTGCATTTAACTGGGATTGACTCTTGAGTTAACCTGCATAGGATTACACTGCAAAGCACCACATAAAAGCTACCATTATAATAGCTTTAATAGGAATCCATTTGAACTATTCAGAATGTATTTGCTTATCAATGTACAGCTTACTAAACCTTCTGGTGCTGAGTTCTAAGTAATCTTATTCCTGAATTGATCATATGTTTATAGCATTCCAATGCAAGAAGAAACATCACATTCAACAAGCTAAAAAGAGAAAGAAAGAAAGAAAGGCTCCATTGCCCCTCGCGTTTCGGGGATGCAGTTATAACTTGGTCATTATTATTCCCAGAAGGAAATTATACACACATCATAGTATTCAGTATGAAGATGAAAAATATCTGTTTGAAATAAAACATGGCTTGGAAGGAAGAGTTCATAGTGAACTGGAAAAGGTAGAACACTAATACAACTAAACATACTCTTGGGCAGAAGTGACTGTGTCAGACTTTTTGATGTAAATACGAGATTCGTTGGTTCGTTGGGCAGAAGCATAATCATACCTCTTGTTTCTGCAATTAAAAAGACATTTACATGTTATACAGCACTCTTGTTCATTATCTTTAATTTTGATCTAGCTCGTTCCAAATATTTTGTTGGCAGCTGGCACTATGAAAGCTCTGTCCTATAGGGACATCAGGGCAAGGAGGATTCGCCCTGGGCGGCAATATTTTTGAGGTGCCCTGGCCACGCCCCCACATACCGCAGCCATGCCCCCATGCACAGTGGCCATGCCCTTCGCACCATAGTCCCCCCTCCCACCCCCCTCCACACACTCCAAGCTCCACCACTGAAACTCTACTCATCTTATTTATACCTGTTGCTCTTGAACATGAACAGTTCAATTACCTGTGTTTTCCTTTGCATGCTGAACATGTCAGGAAGACCCCACCAAGCATAGAAAGGAGGGAACCAGCCCAACCTAGGTACAATGCACTTCCCAGTTCATATCTGAAAGAAGGAAGATTGGATAAAACATCATGAAATCAAATTGGACTTCTTGTGCTTTGTATTATACTAGGGTAGTGGCTGCCATTAGGACAAAGGTGACACCTATGATTGTCTGCGACAAGTTTGATCTAATGATGCAGACTGCATACTGGAGTTTAGCACAGGCAAGTGAGGCAGCCTGTAGTCAGCATAGAGCACTCCACTACTATGATTATTCATCAGTAATCCCTTTTGTATTACAAATATATGACAGCCTAGGGAGAAAGGCTATGTTTCTGTCTCTTGGTCACATTCCAGAATAAGCAAGAGGCAGAAGTCAGGGACTGGGAAAATACAATGTGGCAGAATGTCACTGAAGTAACCATGGCATCATAGTATCACTCTTGTGTCCATTTTTGTCAGGATAAGCATAGACAGCAAGAAGCCAAAGGTCAGTTTCATTTTCATTGATGTTATCTAACTGTACAGTGCTGGGGTCTAAATACCCTAAAGGCACTGGATGTTGGCTAATCTTAGAAGCTAAGCAAGGTCAGCCTTTGTTAATATTTGGACTGGAGACTGCCAGGTACTGTAGGCTATATTTTGGAGGAAGGAACTAGCAAAACCACGTCTGAGGATTCCTTGCCTAAGAAAATCCTATGAAATTCATGCGGCTGCCATAAATCGACAGGTGACATGAAGGCACATACAAACACACACAGAGTGTCAATTAGCACCTTCAAACCATAATACTTATCCAGATCATGTTTTCACAGTGCTAAAGTATAGTGCAAATGCCATGTTGAGCTAAAAGTGTGTGAATGAGCACACTTACTTGGTTCCAGGATAAAATGAATCAAAAAACTGAGCTGTGATCCTTGCTGCATACCATGAAATAGCAATCATTGATGAGACACCTAGAGAAAAATATAGATAAACTATAATCTATATCAATAAAGGCCATACTCTTGCTTTTAGAAAATGAATGGAAGTGTACATCAACTGATTATATGAGTTTCAGACAAGTAATTTATTCAGTCAGCATAAATGTGCATGTGAGAAAAAAAATAATTCTCAAAGAAAAAAAGCCAGCCTCTCTTCCCCAGCCAGTGGTCCCCATCTTAATCTTGGATTCTCACATGTTGTTGGACTACAACTTCTAGAATCCTTGACCATTGGCCATGTTGACTGAGACATCTGGGACTTCCATAACATCTGGAGACCTAAAGTTGGGAATCATTATCCTACATGATGAATGTGTCACAATAGGTGCTTATCTGAAAATAGTGATGTGCAGACTTCTGGCCTCTAAGATTTTACTAGGTTTTTAGTAAACCTCAAAGTCCATTAAAGGGAGTCAGCTGCAATGAAAAATAATGACTCAAGAGGACAGAATTAAGGAAAGGGTTCTCTCTGAAAATATGACTCAGAACAAGAAGTTGTTTTCAGTATCAGAACTGGGCTAGCAGTCCTTTCACATGAAGATCCAGCCCTGGTTTCCTATACAATCAGGAGTCAGAAGGCCTTGCTGATTCACTGCAAACCCCCAAAGACATACTAGATCCCAATCTACTTCTGTTGGTCACAATTCAGAAGCGGTAGTTTCCCCTTTCCTTATACACAGGAAAAGATGCCTTTTTTTAGATGGTCCTGACATATCCACAGATTTTGCTTCATTTTATTTTCTTTGTAATATATGTGCAATATTATATGTGTATTTCATTATTTTACTAATAAAAATAAGCTTAAACAGCAGCAAACAACAAGGAAACAAATGATATTAAAAGAATAGTTTAAATCTTATTAATAAATGGAGGGATCATCTTTTCAACAGGTAAAATATTTTAACAGTCTGCCTAAATACCCTAAATGAACCAGATCCTGTCTGGTCCTGGAAGCTAAGCAGGGTCAGTCAGGTGAGACTGTCAATTAAGAGCTTTAATTAATAATTTAATTAATTAATTAAAATTAAATTAAAATTAATAATTAAATACTAATTAATAGCCTTGCTCTTCAAGATATTGCTGTCTATGTAAGAATGGCAAGAACAAGAAGGGAATGGAACTAGCACCCACCTCTCTTCATATATTTATTTCAGATAGTTCCTGAATCCCTTGCTAGGGGTTTAGATACTAAGGTTTTCCATCACAGTTTCTGTACATAGTCAGAACTTAGGCCCTTATAGCACAACGTTGCCATCCTGGCATGGCAATGCATTGCTTCCTTTCCAGGATGCGTGCTATTGCACAATGTCGTTGCTGGCCAGCTGCTGTCATGTCCCCATCCATCATAAATGTACCCTATACCATTACCAGAAAAAATCTGGTGACAGCCCCCTTTCTCATGGCGATCTGGTCAGCTGCAGGTATGCGATAAGGGCCAAAATGGTCGATGGCACTTCCTTCCACAGTACAGTGCAGGAAGAAGAGGGGAAAGGGGCCCACCATTCATGCTATACTGCAGGAAGAAGAATGCTACCCCTCCGCCAGCAGCTGATCATGTGCAGTGGGGAGCATCCAGTTCCCAATCCCCCACCGGCCCACCAGCATCCCGCCATGAGGAAGTACTATTGGGCCACAATGCGGTAAGGGCCTTAGTCTCACAGGGTCCCATTAAATTCCACAGTCCCAGGTAAGTAGACATAGAACTATGCCCTAAATCAGGAATTTGGGCCACTGATTCAGGTATACAGAAAAAAATAAAATAAAACAGAATTCTAGCTAGAAATCTGACTTTAACTTTTAGATATTCTGTATCAAGTAATCGTAGTAGTAATAGTATTAATATTTGTGTAAGTCACCTGTCTGTTTATGTTGACCTCGTGAATTTCAAAGGCTTCTTCTAAGCAATAATACTCATGAGATAGTTTGCCATTGCTTATCTCTGAATACAGCCTTACAGCATTCTCTGGCTGTCTCCCTTCCAAGTACTTACCAGACCCAACTGTACTTAACTTTTGAGATGAAATAGGATCTAGTGCTCTCAGAGTAGTTAGGCCTTACAATAAATTAGAGTGTGCTATTTAAAAATTACAAAGAATCCATCAATTTAATCAGTATACTATAGAAAGCACTTGCGTGGGTAGGGGCGATGAGGCTTCAGAATAAGACAACACACCAAAATTGGGGAACAAAGGCCACAACTTTATTGGCTACAGCATACCATGGGTTGGCCAAAACACGGATCTGGGTCCTTGCATCGATCAGCCCACTACTGACCGCTGTACCCAAGCTTCCGACTCAGTGCTGGAATCACAAATGGCCACCAGGGGATCCCACCACCGGAACACCTGTCACCAAGAGGTGCAAGCAAGGCATATCCCCCCTGAGCCAGACATGCTCGCTGCCGTCTTACACCTCCTTCCAAATTGCAAGGGGCCAATGAACCTTGCCCATAGGCCATTGGCCCTGACCCACCTGGATCCAAGACCCATGTGACCACCAATAAGCTGTGACAGAGAAGCAACAGAACCAAAACCATAAAAACCAATACACAATAGCAAACATAACAAGTGGACAGCCACAGCAAACTACAGAGGGAGGGCAGGTGGGAAGCCACGTGGACTCAGTCTCCTGGCCTCACAGGCGGCCGCAGGAGAGGTGATCCCCTATGGCCGCCCATCAGGCCATGGCAGCCAATCGGAACGCAGGAGGTGTGCTCCGATTGGTTGCTGCCTTGTGGGCATCCAGGCATCCTTGCGAGGCGTCCCTCGCCGGAAATGGCTGGACCCTCTGGCCTGCAGGAGGCCGGAAGGGGCCTCCATCTTCCTTTTGCCCATGCTCCACCTTGCAAATGGTGCCAAAGGGTGAGTCCTGCAGCACACTTCTTTATCTCTTAGCTGGCAAAAGTAGT